>CAXHSM010001659.1:791100-1030100 GCA_964019185.1 Maratus speculifer
TTTGTTAGGGTTTGGTAATTAAATAAATCTATTCGGAATTTTGTGAGAAAAAATGCGTTACGTTATGTATTACAAATATTGTTATACATTATTATAAATAAAGGTGTTCTGATGCGCATCGATTTAAGCATGCACATATATACACGCACAAAGTAAGAATGCTTTTATAGAAAAAATAAAATTTAAAAAATTGTAGCATATTGTGAATGAATCCTGTGAGTAGTAATTTAAAAAACAGATAATGAAATAATATTGTTTAATATATAAGTTTAAAATGTTAAATTGAACTAAGTTTAGTTTTGGTAACATACCATTAATGTAATTTATAATTAGAGATCAACTTTAAAAAAGAATACGATGGCATTTTTATGTCATTATCAAACACCTTTAAATTTTTATGTAATTTTGGGTGAAATGTACTTTACTCTCCTTCGCCAAGGCGACTGTTTTTTTTAGCGATAAATGTTTCGACATGGCAACCGTGCATTTTCATTTTCTCCACTCGGATCTTCAATATGGCAACCCTAAGGAGTGCTTCGGTTTACGTAATGTACTGATTTCTAAGCCGTTTCTGATTGGACACTTCTGATGGCTTTTTCTTGTTACCGGATCGTTTTCTGAATTCTTTCCACGCCTACAGTTGTTAGTTCAGGAATTTTGATCGGTTTAACCGGATTGCACGGTTTCTTATCTTTTGTTTGATTGGCTTTCATGAAATCTCATTGTTACATCAGTCTATTATTGTTTGAATTAAAAAAGGAGATTGCATTATACATGTATGACTATATTTTCCCGGCCTTTTTTTCGTTTAATTTTAAAGATATTTCTTATTTTAATAAATAATAACATACATTTGGAGACAAGTATGCGGTACGAAATAAATTTCTCGAAATAAATATTCAATGATTTAAGTTATGATTTATCAATTTCATTTAAAAAATTGAGATGATGTGTTAATTTTACTGAAAGTGAATTCCTATTTCAGAAAAACTTCCTTTTTTATTTAAAAATTCGCGCAATATATATGTACCATAAATACATAAAAAAATATATATATATTTCAAAATTTTATCCCGTATTTTCGTACAAATTTACAAAGATTTTAATAGTTGGATATCTGCATTAATAACCGCAAATTTGCTCATTTTAGAAATTTCTTCAATGCGACTTTTGAGCATCCAGAGAATAATTTTTAGGTTATATAGTGTCGTTAGTTAACGCAGTTTTGACAAGTTTTGTGCATTTTAGGAATTCTAACTTAGCGAGTTTCGTGAAACCAGCGATTTTTTTGTTTTCTTTTAATGGACGCGCAGCATTCATGCATGCGTTACTAATTGTGGCGTTGACGAGTTTCGTGCATTTTAGTGATTCCCGCACAGCGAGTTTCGTGGATTCACTGATGTTTTTTTTAGATTTAATGGGCGAGAAGCTCTTATACACACGTCTGTGACTGCGGCGTTGACGAGTTTCGTGCATTTTAATGATTCCTGCACAGCGAGTTTCATGGATTCACTGATGTTTTTTTAGTTTTAATGGGCGCGAAGCGCTCATACACACGTCTGTGACTGCGGTATTGACGAGTTTCGTGCATTTTAGTGATTCCTGCACAGCGAGTTTCGTGGATCCACTGATGTTTTTTTAGTTTTAATGGGCGCGAAGCGCTCATACACACGTCTGTGACTGCGGCGTTGACGAGTTTCGTGCATTTTAGTGATTCCTGCACAGCGAGTTTCGTGGATCCACTGATGTTTTTTTAGTTTTAATGGGCGCGAAGCGCTCATACACACGTCTGTGACTGCGGAGTTGACGAGTTTCGTGCATTTTAGTGATTCCTGCACAGCGAGTTTCGTGGATCCACTGATGTTTTTTTTGTTTTAATGGGCGCGAAGCGCTCATACACACGTCTGTGACTGCGGAATTGACGAGTTTCGTGCATTTTAGTGATTCCTGCACAGCGAGTTTCGTGGATCAACTGATGTATTTTTAGTTTTAATGGGCGCGAAGCGCTCATACACACGTCTGGGACTGCGGTGTTGACGAGTTTCGTGCATTTTAGTGATTCCTACACTGCGAGTTTCGTGGATCCACTGATGTTATTTTAGTTTTAATGGGCGCGAAGCGCTCATACACACGTTAGTTATTGCGGCGTCGACGAGTTTCATGCATTTTACTGATTCCTGCACAGCGAGTTTTGTGGATCCACTGATTTTTTTTGTTGTTGTTTTAATGCAGTCATAATGTTTCAGTTTAAAATTATAGAAATTATATTATATAGAAATTATATTACTTGATAAATATCCTTACTAAATTTTAGAAATAAAATATTTGTAAAATTCACGAACGTAAGTTGTAAAATTTATATAACTTTGTGCAAATTTACGCAGCAAAATTTTAAAATTCATTTTCTGTAATTTTTATCTCTAGTAAGTAGTTGTTTTTCCCGAATTTTTAAGTATGGAACGAAGGTACGAAGAGGAAACTGTGACTGGGTCAAAGTCTCAATTTGGCGCCCCCTCCCCGAACTTTTTCTTGTGACAAGCTAAAAATGACGTTGGTAGTATAAATTTCTGCGCCCGTAAAACTGCCATCTTCGCCCCCCCCCCCTTTCGCACGGCGCTGATAAGTACACAATTATTTTTGTGACTGTTTATTGATATAAATAATATCTGTAAAATACACAAATAAGAAATTCCCCAATTTAAAATAATTCGCTTGAATGTACGCAGTGTCTTTTTAAAATTCATTTCTTTTAATTTTTACAGTACTTAAATAGTTTTTTACGCTGAGTTTTTTAAGGAACAAAAGTATTTTTCATAGCAGAAATCTGGATAGATTTTGTGCTGTTAGCGAAACGAAATTGACCAATCAGAAAATTCGCTCACTTAAAAAAGCAAAAACTTTGAATGCCGTTTTCTGATTGTTCAATCTCGTTTTGTTATCTCTGTATTCGCAAAATGTGCCTGAATACCGGACATTAGATGAAAACATTGCATCAAATTTTGTAATTACTGAATCGTCTGCCGCATGAAACGATATCTGGAAGCAGAAATAATTCTTTTAGTTTGTTGGATAGATTTTTAATTTGGAACGCGTGATGTATTTTCTTGGATAAATTATAAATAAAATAAAGTATCCTCTTTTTAGGATTCCGTAATGTAAATAAGTAAAGGTAAGTGATTTTTTTTTTATGGCTATTGTATTTTGTTTGTTTTAGAAACTGGTGCATATAAAGTTTTATTATTAGAAATTAGATTTATTAGTATATTATTTATTATTAGTATATTAGAAAGTCAATGGTTTTATATATTTATTGTGAAATTTTTTTTTAATCGGTGACGATGCAGCAAAAGTTTCAAATTTTTAACAGTGTGTCATGTTTTTTCGCTCAATGTATGACAGGTCTGTGGCAGGCCAAACATTGAACGAAAAAACGTACGACATGGACAATTTTACAGTGATAAGAGAGAAAAAACCGGTTTGATTGCGTCATATTGCACGATTTTTGTCGTATGTCTCTGTAGTGTGTGGCGAGCCTTGGAGAAAGACGCTCCGGGAGACAAGACGCAAAAACGCGCCAAGAAGGAGAGTAAAGTACATTCGCACCGTAATTTTTATGTCAATAATGATTTTACATATTTAATACAATCTATTTCCATTTCGAAAAATAATAAAATAGGAAATTACTTTATTGTTAGGCAATATGATATTTGACTACAATTGGGAAATAGTGTGTAAACAACTTAAAAAATATTTGCATTGCTTGGAGTTTTTTTAGCCTTCCGCCGGGCGTTCTGTTTTAAAAAAATTAGTTTTTCGTTAAAACGAAACTCAAGCAGTAGAGGATGTTAGTAACCGTTTGTGTTCGTTTATTGTATCTCTCTACCCATTTTTGTAAGTTATTTGTATTTAAAATTGTCAAATTAACTACACCTGTCATATCAATCTGTGAACATCTCTGGTATTGTATTTCATACAATGTGCGCCGGTTTGTTGAATTCTCTGTTAGTAGAATGCTTTTCTGTGAAATCTTACGAAATTATTTTAATGGAATTTGAGTTTAAATAAAAGTCGAACTAAAAACGGTATTTCAAAGATTAAAAAAAATGGTGAATTATTTAATGAAAATTTTGAATGAAGACAGTGATAGTGATAATATTGCATTGAAGAATATTTGCGATTTGCTGAATTTAACGAAGATTTAAGTGATGAGAGTTTAGAAGAAGAAAATCAAATTCTAAAATAAAAACATGAGATAAGATTACTGAAAATAATAGTGACAAAAAATTTTATACAAGAAATGATAAAGTGAGAAATTGGGGAAAAACAGGAAATTGTAAAAACCTCCTAAACCAAGAACAAAGGTACAAATGCAGCTGCTTCTTAAATTGACACTTTTGTAAAAATTATTAGTCTGAACACGAATAATAAAATAACTGATTGTTTTTATTAATATATACGCAGCAATAATAGAAGCGAATACTCAGAAAAGTGTTTTTGAAAAGACGTCTAAAAATGAGTTTATGGTTTTGCTGCGAATGGCTTTATTTTATATAACAGGCCTTATAAACAAAATTCAAATGTTCAGCTGCCCTGGCCATCTAATGGAACTTGAAGCAACTATGAATTATACGCGTTTTTTTTTTTTTTTTTTTTTTTTTTTACTTCTTTACATTTTTTTTTCAATGTCATATTAGATCTAAATTCAGTTTGTCATACTAAATCTAAAAGAAGAAAATCAGAAAAAATAACAGTCATACGTCATTCTTGGAACTAATTTGTTCAAAGTTATTTGAAATTTTATAATAAAAATAAATTTATAACGATTTATTAGATGTTGCATTCTTTTAGAGGACGTTTCACTTTGATTCAATACATCACAAGCAAATCTACTAATGAGGAGTTAAGACATTTTACTGCCACCAGTTAGCTATCATAAAATAAATAATAACAATTCCATAACTATTCCACCAAGTTCAAAATAATGTATCGCCATGCATCTACAACGCACATATATAACCATGCACTACATACATAAAATATTATCTCATAACGAACACACCTTCAACTATGAAAACCATATCAAAACCTCTGATTTTACTTCACTCTATTTTATGAAAAAAATTATAAACGGTCAAAGCAGTTTCTAAAACTTTAAAAATCAATTATAATTTTAGAATATATTCCAACTAATCACAGGCAACACATAACAAATAACTATATATATCCGATTTTAATTTAACTATAAAATGGAAAACACTTATCTCAAATAACATAAAATTTACATAAAATTATCTAAAATATTTAAAATCTGCCTATAAAGCTACAATAGCCATTATATATTTTCAACCATTTTTCCTTCTTTCTTTTATACACTGACGCGCACTCCCCCAAAACTATTTTCAATTAATAAACGCCTTACCAAAACAGCATCAATAACTCTGCTATCGATATAATTATCTTATAACTAAACAATAATTAAACAATATGCACACACATATAATTAAACGATAAACATATTAAATGACATTAATAAACTCCACTATAAATTCATTAGAAAACGAGAAGCCACTTACATAAAATGTACTCACCCCGCATATTACCGATGTATGCCAGTAAGTTTTTTCCCCACGTAAGATTGAAGAATTTCCAAATTTATGTTCACCAATGTAGTTCTGCAGGTCAACCACAAATGTTCTTTAACAAGACTAAAGTAAAACCACTAATAACTTTATTATATCTTCACTGAAGTATGTATAAAATTCACAAATTCATTAAAATTGACTGCAGGTCAATTATAAATGTTCATTAACAAGACTGATGTAATACCACTAATAACTTTATCATATGTTCACTGGAGCACATATAAAATCCACTATGATAAATTAAACAGTTTCGCTATTTATAAAAAACAAATGCATTTTATATCGTTTCACCTTTCACCAACAGCACGCCACATCATTGTTTATGTTTATTGTAACAACATACATCTGACTTGTGTGCTCGACATGAAGCCTGCTTATAGTCATCGTCAATTTTTATAGGGACGAGATACACTGTAAAAAATATGACTATATTGCTGCATCATCACTCCCCCGCTTTTATAGAATATCACTCTTTTGACCAATGAGGAAGCTCCATGATAGCATAAAGTAGTCGTTTTCCATAACAGCGGGGGAGTGACGATGCAGCAAAATAGTCATATTTTAAAAGAAATGAAGCTTGCTTATTAGTTATCCTCAATTTTTATAGGGACGAGGTACACTGTAAAAATATGACTATTTTGCTGCATCGTCACTCCACCGCTTTTATAGAAAACGACTAATTCAGGCTATCATGGAGCATTCTCACTGGCCAAAAGAGTGATATTCTATAAAAGCGGGGAAGTGACGATGCAGCAAAATAGTCATTTTTTTTACAGCATAGCACAAAAAATTTTTATAAATCAAGAGAAGTGCAGCCGAGAGCTCTACACAAACAGTGTGTGCAATGGAGCCAGTGGGATTCAAACCACAATCTCCTACGCTCGAAGGCGATTAGCGGCGTGGTGCTTTGATCACTCGACCACGGAATCCCTAATCGCTGGAATTTTTGCTGATCCCACCGAAGCTAGTATAGGGGAGAAAAATACGGGCTTCTGATTGAATTGAATAATTTTGCTTTCCTTCATTTTTGAGTTTACGTTTATTTAATCATCAATTTCTGTTTGAAAAGCTTTTGAAAGCTGGATTTTCCTTCTGCTTTTAAATATTTATTAATAGATAAAGAAATAGATAATTCGAAATTTATAATTAAAGAAGTTAATCAGGATATTTAACAGTTGTTCTGTATTACTTTTAGAAAATAATAAAAATAGAATTGCCATTTCTTCTTTCTGTTTTTTTAACTTGATATGCACATATATACACAATCAGAACAATTTATTTAGAAACAACAGTATTTTCATTTTACGACGTCAAACTCAATTGTTCTATACTAGCAAAAGCCATGCTTTGTTTGGATTCGCGAAGCATTATTTTATAAAACAGATATTTGAAAGTAACAATACTTTTTAATATTATTTTTGCATTTTTATTAAACAAAAACGTTATTTTATGTTTTGGCGCATTTTAATTTTTTATTTATGATGTAAGACTGGCATAATAAAATATTTTCGAAGCAAACTTTTACAAAATATTTTTAAATTTTCAACTAAAAGCTCTTTTAAAGATGTTTTTACAATTTCCAGTAGCCACTGGTGTTTTTTAAAGTTGTTTGAAATATGCATGTTTCCAATCTTTGTAATTTACATCAAATAATCTTTGATAGCTATTTTAGAATAATATTTTTGAAGAGAGCTTGGATAAAGTTACTTCTTCAAAATCCTATTTTCTGGAAAAACATTTGAAATCTGCTCTCGTTGATACTATGAATTTTTAACTGTAAAACTTTTTATTCTTATTTCTTCGTTTTTATACATGCTAGCGTATGAGAATTTTTGATATTGTAGAATTTTTCGTATAGAAAATTTCTGTTGAATGCTTAATTTTGAAGGATTTTCACTCTCGACAACGTTACGTAAGTTTCTAAGCCGACTGGTGTCTATTTATCCTCAATATCTACAACTGCTTCATCTAATGTTAAACCTTGGGATTTATGAATTATAACAGCAAAAGCTAACTGCAGAAGAAGTTCTTTCCTTGAGCAATTTATGCTTCCATTTTTCCAGAATTTAATTATTGGAGGAATTGGTACGCACCAATTCTTATAAGTTAAGTTACTTTAGTATTCAAATTTATCCATGATTATTCGCAATATCTGGTCTGGTGATTTGTGATTTTCTTTAATACGTACAACAAAGTGTAAAGTCCCGTTCACTAAACCTTTTTCGGTCCACTAATAAGAACGTAACATTAGTTTAAATCCAAATGATAAAGTAAGAAATGGTTAAAGTCCATTGTCGTTTCTGAATCGGCCAACTTTGCTTTAGTACATTTATAAAGAGCTTGAATCGAGGCAACAACTTCAAGCAGTTCTTTTAATTTTTCATTTGTATAAGAAACTTGACAATTAATTTTATTTGTTTACAACTCTTTTGTTGCCTATTTACAAAAAAAAAATCTATAATACAATTCTTTTAAAATGTTTAAGTGCCACCTGTGCAAACGATTTTGCTGAATGATGAAAACATATTTTATTTATTAAATTAATCATGATTCTATCTATAAATACTTACTCCATGATTTATTTTTTTTCTGAAAATATACGCGTTTCATTTTTTATTTATTTGCTAAAATGCGTCCTCATAGGAAATGCATGTAAAATAAATTAATTAATATTAATAATTTTTTCAACGTTTTACTGTAAAAAAATTATATTGTGCAAATCTACAGATCATAATTTATTTTTCTGCTTAATTTGAAGTTAAAATATTGAATAGTTTTTTTGTAAAGTGTACGACAAAATGTAATTTGAGTGGCCTAATAGAGGATTCGCTTCGCTCATCCTAATTAGTTTTTAAAAAATGCAATTTCTTCTTACTATTATTATTTTAATGATATACCCATATACGCTCCTAATAAGTACATTAGCATTCAGGATGATCTATTTGCAAACAATTTTTCGACCAATCAGAAGACCGTATTTTTCTCCCCTATACTAGCTTCGGTGAGATCGGCAAAAATGCTAATCGCTGACTGAAAAAACACTTTCACTAACCGCCTGTTGCCGTTCGTTGGTTCGATAACAGATAAATCATGGCGTTTTAGTTTTGTGCACTAGGCGTATCAGTGTCTGTTCGCGAAATTTCTAAGGGCTAGGCGACTGGGCTTGTCCACGACTCTTACAACAGTCATTTAGCAAATCGAATATTTCTATCCAGTCTTACAACCTTCCGTACTTACGCAAATACATATATTACGAACGTACGTAAGAATCTGTTGGCACAGTAGTTCTGAGGGTTTGATGGCCTATGAGTTAAAAAAAGAGTTTTCTATTAAATCGTAATTGTTTTCTAACTACTATTTTCTCATACAGAAACAGTAGTGCTGTTTTTGTATCTCAACATTCTTGCAATGTAAACTCACAGTTGAAAAAAACATAAAATCTTTGTACTAGATAAAGATGTTTTTATATAAGATCTCTTAAGTTATTTTGTTTATTCCTGTAATGTCATACAATAGATTTGAATTCCCCCCCCCCCTTTTCCAAGACTTCACTTTTACTCTAAAGTGACAGATTCCTCAGACAGATTGAGCGGTCATCAGTCTTATCTTGATTTATTCTAATACTTCAGGCTATCATGGATAGCATTCATAATACTTAAACTGTATTCATGTTAATGGCTAACATTTAAAACTAGGTCTTATCACCTTTACTGTAACTTATAATACTTATAACATTTTATAATTTGATCAAGAAATTGCACAATACACAGACCTTTCACCCACTACGATTTTTTCTTTACTCAATAAGGAAAAAAAAAATATGAAAATATGAGAACCTCAAAAAATACAAACTGACAATGGAAAATTTTATTTAATACCAAACATTTAATTTCCGCATTATATTTTTATTGCTTTATATGTTAAAAAACAAACAAAATCAATCCTAAATAATTTTCTTAATCCATGAAAAATACGCTCACAAATGAATATATTTCACAATAGAATGTGTTACAATAAAATGTGTTACCATCTTTTTGAACATTTTATTTTAATAATACCAAAAAGATTTTTTTTAATATTACATTTTCTCACTTTTTATTAATTGTAGCAAAGTACACAACGAAACATTTTTAGTATTAGTTTAATCTCTTTTTAACTTTAAAAACTAATGTTTCTTAGAATAACACAAATATTACAAGCAAAATGTAACATCAAATGCTTAAATCTTACGATGAATTAATTAGAAAGTTTTTGTAATTTTACCTTTTTTTTTCTTTTTTACATGTTCCAACATAATATTTTTGGTGAGATTTATTTATTTATGTTTTGCATTAGCGATAGAAAATCTACAAAACCTTTTTTGAAAATACTGCTTTATTTTTTAGTTATTAGTGCTTTGCAAAATTATTCTTATTAATATTAATTTGTGGTGCACTTTTTTTAAAAATATTTCTGTCATTCAAGGGTTACATACATACATATACAGGGTGTTTCGCTACCAGACCGACAAACTTTGAGGGGTGATAGTAGACATAAAGACAAACATTATTAAATAGGAAACCATAGGGCGCAAACATCTTCTGTAGGACTTTAACTTAATCGCAAAAATGCTACCGCAAGGAACTAGGGGCCATTAAAGTTTAAGGTCCAAAATATCAAACGGTTGCGGTTTTCTCTAAAATCATTCTTTATATCACGATTTTTTATTTTTTTATTTTATAGGTTGAGTTCGAAAATTGTCGATAGAGGACACTTTAGACTTTAGAGTAACGAACAAATACTTTTTATCGTTCTTTTGAGTGTGGTGTTGAAATTATTCTAAAGTTTAGATTTTAACTTAAATTTTAAGCCCAAAATTGGAAACATGGGGATCGGTTAACTACCGAAAATTTAACTGTGAACCGAGGGGAAGATTTTAAACGCTCATAAACATTAAGCAAACTAATCGATTTTGTTGCGGTGTGCGTGTAGATCATTCCCTTGGTAATTATTTTATTGAAAATGACGTACAGCTGTGGTGTCCTCATTTTTTTCTGGAATCTTTGATAGATATCCGGAAGCTACAGAAATACAAGCTGCTAAGTCTTTAATTGATGGTACGGGATTCTCATACACCCAACTTTTCATGTAACCCCATTAGAAGAAGCTCATACTTGATAGGTCCTGTGATCTGTCACTTTAACAAATTGCTGTGTCATTGCTTGTTTCTGTTGTTTTTTTCTCTGAATTTTTTTAAACGTAACATGCAAAAAAGCAATTTTCAACGTTACATTCCTGTGTGATTCCGAGTCAACTTTGCATCTCTTACACTTCCTGGAAGTATGGTGGTCTGATAGTAAAACACCCAGGAGTATATCGGACATGTGTCGGAAGCGCCCTCTATCAAAAAATGAGGACATGAAAGCTGTACTTCATTTTGAATAAAATAATAACCAAGGAAATAATCTAATTTTCCAATTCAATGTTAAACATATAATTTTAATTGAATCTAAACAATGCATTGAAAGGCATTTATTTTAATAAATTTGATTTTTTTGTATTACGTTATTCAAAATTGTACATAATATTTATGTACATTTTTCCTCTGCGTCAAAGTATTCATTTTCTTTCGTTTTACTTAATTTAGATTAAGGAATACTACCGTCTTCCATGATAAGTTAAATCATAATTATCTAAATTCATCTCTTGTAAAAAATATTCTCTCTAAAACTCATGTTAGGTATATATTAAATAATATATATTAAACTTAACCGTTTTTATGCCAGTAATCCGATGTGTGATTTTTGGATAACGTTTTGTCATTACAGAATTATTTAATTCTTTTTAGCGCTTTTTTTAAAGTCGGTAGATATGTTTTTTTAAAGCTTATTTTATATTATTATGTATTATGTTTCATGGAATTTACAGCTATTTTCCTCGTTACCATTTTTTTAATGTAA
This sequence comes from Maratus speculifer, assembly GCA_964019185.1. Taxonomy (NCBI): domain Eukaryota; kingdom Metazoa; phylum Arthropoda; class Arachnida; order Araneae; family Salticidae; genus Maratus; species Maratus speculifer. The sequence goes on from CAXHSM010001659.1 coordinate 802,682, forward strand.
CAAACATATATTTGAAAAACATTTATATTATGGGGTAAAATTCATTCTTGCAGTTTCCTACTACTTTATTAATAAAACTTTAACACTGTATTCGCATATCTATTATTATTTTGCAATCATTATTATTTCGTGAAATATTAAAAAGTATATTTATCAATTTCTACACTATCAAGTTAATCTTTCAATTGTTTAATTTTATCTCATCAGCTAAATGAAATTAAGTATATACCACTTCAAGTAGTTCTTCTAAATATTTTCTTCTTTTTCTAAGAAATGAATCATTGAATGATAATAAACAGCCTCAAGCTATAATTAATTTTCCTTCATTCAAACAATTAAAAGTTTACCGAATCACTCTAGAAGGCTGTTATCCAGTAGAGACTTTCATTATGCTCACGTTTATTATAATCCTTAAATTAATTCCCTTAAGATTTCTGTGAACAAAATTTAATATACTGCAACGTAATAAAAAAAATGCTTAGAAATCTCTTAATATAGTTGAAGATTTGGGTTTTAATCTAATATTTCATAATTTTTTCTGTGCTCTAATGAATGGCGAAAATTATGAAGAGCAACAATGAAGGATTATTTTAATGAGATTATATATCTACACTCTTAAATAATAATTGCCTTATGTTCTACCTTGTTCTGAAAGAAAACTATGAATGCTATTTTAAATGTTTAGAACAATGTACTCAGGATATTTATTACTAATATAAATTACACATACTTTTCACAAAGAAAACATGAAATATATTGTTTTCAATTTTTGTTTTTAATTTCCTATTAATATTTCAGAATATTTTTAATCATTTTTTTAAACATATAATACAAGCCAGTATTGAATTTTCACATATTAGTTGCCTTAAAGAAAACTGCTGAAATTTTTTGCACGATTTAGTGTTTAAGATAAATTTTCGATTACATAAAAAATGAACTATGATTCTGTTTTAAGTTTAATCATAAGCTGATATACGTTGCATTACGTTCTAAATTTTTGAAAGGGTATACTTCTTCAAAATACTTTATCCTTTATTCTAAAAAATGAATCATTGAATGATAATAAACAGCCTCAAGTAATAATTAATTCTCCCTCGCTCAAACAATTATAAGTTTACCAAATCACTCAAGAAGACTTTTATCCAGTAGAGACTTTCATCATGCTCTCGTTTTTTAAATTAATTCCGTTAAGATTTCTGTGAACAAAAGTTATTATACTGCAACGGGATAAATTAAGTAAAAAGTGTACTTTGGAAGCTCTTTATGTAGTTGAAGCTTTGGGATTTAATCTAATATTTCATAAATTTTTCTGCCAAAAAATGAATTATGAAAATTATGAAGAGAAACAATAAAGGATTATTTTAATGAGAGTGTATTTTTACTTTCTTAAATATTAATTATCTTATTTCTACTTTTTTCTAAAAGAAAAATAAGGGTACTTTTTTTAAATTTTTAGAATGAAAAATTGGGAGAATTCAATACCTTTATAAATTACATACACTTTGCCCAGAGTAAACAAAAAAATATTGTTTTCAATTTTTGATTTTTATTTTATTAATTCATCAGAATATTTTTAATCAGATTTATTTTGTGAAACATTTAGTTGGCTTTAACACACTAAATAAATCTTACCCCAAAACAGCTTTGCTTTTCTATCATGCGTCTATTTTTTTCGGTTTTCATTAACCTTGGATTTTAAAGAAAATCTTTTAATGATAAAATATAGTTATTGGCTTTTAAAATTGCTGTTGTTTTAGATTGGTTTTTTGTCTTCATCTGAATCAGGAACTTATGTCATGAATTGCCTACTTCCAAATTGCAAAGCATTTTAATGAACCATAAGATCATTGTTGGCTGATATACAGGATGTGCTAATAATGATTCACAGTTTGTTTTGATTGTAGAAAAAGCCATTTCTTCTGTTATACATTTTACAGCATAGGAAATATTCATGTAATACAGATATAAAAACGTGTGAAACTTTGATTTTTTTAATGTTTATCTTGATGTAAACTGAACATTATAAAATGCAAAATAGCGTTTGGGACATTAATAAAAATTTGGACTACATTTATTAATTTCACAGATTAGGAATCAGCTACTTGTTAACGATCAGAAGCGACACCGTGTATATTGTCAAATTGTAAATTTATTTTCATTTGAAATCGGTTAATATATTGTTGTGTTCTGAACTATTTACGAAATGTCCGTTTTAATAGATTTTATTTGTAAAACAGTTTAATATTATTTCTCCTTAATACATGGAAGATTCATAATTTTTATTAAATGTTCATTTTGTCAATGAATTCAGGAATATCCTTTTTAACTATTCATACTGATGTTTAAGAGTTGTATACATTTTGTAAACCGAAAGTTGAATTTCAGTAAAGACTTATTATATGCTTTAGAAATTTTTGCTATTCATATATTGGACTTAACATCAAAGTATATGAAGTATGTTAATTTTATTATTTTATACTTGGAAAATAAATTAACGTTTGTGTTTATCTAATTTGTTAGGGATTAGAAATTAATTGAACTTTTTCAGTATTTTGTAAAAAAAAATGTGTTGTGTTATATGTTAATGATATTTATTTGCAATATTACTTATTATAGTTATGCGATATGCATCAATTTTAAGATGCACAAAGTAAAAATTTATTCAAAAAACTAATAAAAGAGTAAACGTTGTAAAGTACTAATGATAAAGAATCTAATTACTCATTGAAGAAATAAATAATGAAATAATATTGTTTAACGATTAAGATTAAAACGTAAATTTGAAATAATTGTAGTTTTAGTCTAGTTTTGTATTGACGTAGTTTAATATTAGAGGTGAATTTTGATAGTATATATATAATCACATAAGTAATTACTACAGCATATATTTCCTCTTCGTAAATTAATAAAAGCGTAAATTAGTTTTTTTTTATTAGAACATTGTATATTTAATACCAACTGAAGAAAAATATTATCTAAAGAACCTTAAAAAGTTGAACAGATACCTTAGACCTCTTTTGTACATAATAATGCAATTCATTTCTTTATAAATCCTTCAAAAATTATCTGAAAAAATCTGTGTTAAATAATATATTTTTCATGTTTTACAGCAAAAAATTAGGGATTTATAAGAATGCGAAACATTTTGACCTTTTCTGTGGGAGAAATTACTTTAGATAATTATCAGCGAATATTATCTGTTGATAATGATTTCACTGCACGTTTTTAAAACTAATCCAATTGCAGTTTTTAAAATTATGTGCATTTAAATATGTCTTCTGCTATGTAATTTACACAATTTCTCAATTTAGTCATTTTAAATCAGATTAAAAGTATCCACTTAAACTTATGGCATTGAGTGCTCAGGTAATTCATACTAATTGTTTATTATAATTGTATATAAAAGAATAATGACCATAAAAAAATAATGGAATTGAGAAAAATAACATTCGGTTAAATTAGGAGGAGATTAGCTCCCATATTTACACTTTTTATACGTAATCAGTGAAGGTGTAAAAATAATCAGAATAGCGCCATATGAGAATAAATCAAAACACCGAATTTGATGAAATCGGGACAATTCTGTATGAAAAACACATTTATTTTAAATAAGGTTTTGTTTTTTAATTTAAAGAAACATATACAATATATTTAATTAAATAATAATCATTCTCTAAATCCATAGAAATAACCGCCCACAAATAAATACATTTAATTTCCTGACGTGCTTCGTTATAATATTAAATGTATTATGTAATTAAAAGATTAAATTAAAAAAGTCAATCTTGAGTACATTAATATATACACATACACACACACATATATATATATATAATAAATACAAACAATTGCAGTTAATTATTGTTTAGAAACAGATAATATTCACTAGGAACAGAACATGTCTCATTCAGAGTCGCAACTAAACAAATATGTTGTTTATTTGCAATCAACGACTCGAATTAAGGCTCTCAATCCCTAGTAAATATTATCTATTCCTAAGTGATAACTAACTGTAAGAGTTCTTGATTTGTTCGTTATGCAATAGATATTTGTACTGATTATGTCTTGCTAATAGTTTGGCGAAACGTTTACTTTTTGTATGTTCAAATGTTTTTCAGTATTTGTATTTATTGTATATAAATTTTAATTTTTTATGTATATATACATGTATGCCTTAGTTTATTTGGTACTACTTGGTTATCCCGTCAACCAATTTTACTAAATTATACAAGTGGCCAGACTCATAGCCACATTATGAATATTGACATAATTTTTTATATTTTAAATAACGAAAAACCCAAATAATTATTATATTATATAAATAATATATATAAATATTATATAAATAATATTAATAAAAATACAAATAAAAAGCCGCAGTAAAAATCACTTAATTCCGTTATAAACACGCGTATCCTATTTAACGTCATTGACTGTGACATTCACGATCTTCCATTATTGGCATTTAGTCTTACAGTGTGGCGATGGTTTTTTTTGTCGATGGGGTAACTAACAAGGAAGGTCTCCATACGGGCATACCCCGAAAAATCTGAAAAAAATACAGAATGTTCTTCTCGTGTGGATTTATACGTTTATAAAAAAATTTCGGCGGAATTTCTATTCAACTAATAACTTTAACTAATAACTATTCTTTCTAACCGCAAAACAATAATGAAAATTTCGTTATTTGGCGATTTATCGCCGGTTGGCGTTGGAACGTAAATTGAAAAAATACTTTATGTCAAATACGTTTTAAGAAAAAAATGCGTCATTTTGAACTTGTTTTGATAAATTTAATTTAAATAACTTTAGTTTTGTCTGTTTTAGTTTGTTTTAAGTATAATTTTGTTATATCGATATTTACATGTATTTATATTCAAATTTAATCACCAAAAGTTGTGATTTAAAACGAAATTCATAAATTAAATTAATTAAATTTGTTTCAAGCTCAAAGTCCAATTGAGAAGTGTCGATTAGATTTTCTTGCTATGGAAACCACTGGCTTTTATTTGTTTTAATACGCTTAAATATATGAAGATATTTTTTTTAATCTATGAAAACACTTTTTTCCATTGATTAATTAAATAACTATTTCAACAAATATTATATATATGTAATACAATATGTATATTTATGTCTATAATATATTAAAATCTCTCATTGTTTATATTTTAATTCATTAAATACTATTTACACACATTCGAAATATCAAATAGTTTTTAGTTGCATTATAATCGCTTGCTTTTGGCGAGGAAAAGGGCTGCTCGCCAAATCGAGTGACTCTTTCGTCTTTTCACGCCAAATATTTGAAAATATTTTATTTTTTTACACATTTTCTTCTGTGTTTCCACCGCTAATTTTTACTGATCCTTTATTACATACATAAGTACTTCAATTAGTATTTTTTTCGTAAAATTCTGAGTATGCCCAGAATGGAGACCTTCCTTGTAAGTAGTACCGTTTATTTTATTCAATCTTTTAATAGCTTTTTAAATTTGGATGTAAAATGTATTGCATATAATTTAATGTTAAACACATATAAATAATATTAAATGTATTAAATATAACTTTTATGTAAAAAAAAAATCAAGCAAAATAAATCCTAAAAAAAACTAATCATTTTCACATTTCATAAAAGATCCGCCTACAAACAAATATATTTAATATTATAACGTTATAGAAATTTCAGCATCTCTTAAAATTATGTTTTATAACTAGCAAAAAAGTATTTTTTTAATATTATAACTTGTCATTTTTATAAATAATAGCAAAGTACACTACGGAACATTTTTAGAATTAGTTTAATCTATCTTTTTTTTTATATTATAAACTAATGTTTCTTTAAATAATGCAAACATTACAAGGTAATTACACAATGGCGTGCCAAAAGAAAAATCAAATACTTAAATCTTATGTGACTTAATTAGCAAGTTTTTGAAACTGTTTCATTTTTTTTTTTTAGTTTTGCCTACAAAAAATTTAGTGATTTACTTATTTATATTTACATTAGCATTAAAAAATCTACAAAAAGTATTTTTAAAAATACTGCGTTTAGCTTCTAGTAACTATTATTATGTGAATTAAAATTTCTTCCAATTTTAAAAGTGTGCAAATTTATAAAATTTTGTGTCTCTTCGTGATGATTTCGGAAGCATCTGAAATTGCATTTACAAAACAGATGATCCGCTAATACACAAAATATATTTATGACAGAACAGTTACTGTTAGTTGATGAAATTTCTTCATTTTATCGAAAAGAAAACTCAAAATACTTACAATAAATAATATATTAATTTTACAGTGGACTAGTTTAATTCTTAATTGTAAAAAAATACACATGAGACTTAAAGAATGAAAATTTAATAATGAAAATATTCGATAGCAGCTTCCTATTTACCCGATATTTCGCAAAACGTCCATTTATCTTTAGAAACCACGGGAAACAGTTATTTTCGAAAATTAAAGAAGAATTTATAAAAGTAAATTTGCATTACCTGCCTATTATTTTTGGAAACGATTTCGAATAACTTTTAAATTTGAAAATTGCAGGCAGATATTAAAAAAAATGATTTTTATAATTTCTCCTTTAATTTTTGAAAATAAATTACATCTTGGTGTTTCTAAAAATAAAGGATTACTGGTCAGAATATTGAAGAATGTGAAAGTGGTTATTAAGGCCCCTCAATAGTCACTGAAAAATACCCGGGTGGTAATGTAATGTAATGTCTATGGGGGCATTCTTTTCAAATATCTTGCTCAAATTTTAATATTTTTAAATGATTTTTTTGCATAGGAAAGCTGAGTACGATCTGCAAACAGTATAATTCTTACTTTTTTAATTTTGCTTATATATATATTTTTTATATTACGATAGTTTAAATTTCAGATCCGGTTTAAATCGGTTTTGAAATTTAAAGAATTTTTTTTTGATTAAATCTTAAACCAAAATTGAAAAAGTAAAAACTAGGCTGGTTGTGGATTGCTCTCAGCTAACCTATGCAAAAAAACATGTAGAAATATTAAAAATTGAACGAGATATTTGAAAAGAACGCTCCCGTAGACATTATATTATCATCCCCTTTTTTTTCTGCGACTAGTGTTGCACTTTAACTTTTAGTACTGGAAATCTGGTTCTCAGTGACCACTAGAGTCTCGCGTAAATTGGCACTCCAAATGATCTGAACATCAGTATTTTAAACTAATTTTCTTTGCGTTATCTAAAGGCCAAATAATCTGTGATAAAAGATGACTAAAAAACTGTAAGAGATTAATGATGTCCAAAGAAATCTGAGAACACTAGTGATGAGTGTGTGTCCCCTCTTGAGTGGAATGGGTTAAATATTTTCGTTAGTAAATAGCGTAATTTTTTGTAGATTAAGAAACATCTGTTTTCTACGTTGAAATAGCAATAATGCTATTTCTATAGCATTACTGACATAGACCGGAAAATGACAGACTGCGTTATCAGTCTTCCATTTTACTAAATTCCTTTTCATGTTTCAATAGATGAATGAAAATGCTACCATATATATATATATATATATATATATATATATTAAAACAGTTGAATTTATTAGCTCTCCCAGTTAGAGGAAAGTCGAAGCAAGTCTGACTAGCTGAGTAGTTTAAGGCACGAATTTAAAGCTCTGAGCTTTTGAAGAGGACTCAGGATCGATCCCAACGCTCGGCAAAATAATCTATTTGAATAATGATGCATTTTACTACGAGGGAAAGTTATATGATTTTTATTCTTTTGGTATCATAATTATTTTAATGCTATATAATTAAATAAAATTTATCATTGGACAATGTTTTTTTTAAAGTAACAATTTCATTTTTAAAATAATTGAAGTAATAAAAACATAGTAATTATTAGATATAAACAGCCAATTTACATTTCAAGGCTTTAGAGACATATTTGTAAGTATAAAATTTTTGAAAATCCTTTCAAATCGCATTCTTAGAAATAAAAAAAACAACAACAAATACAACACACACAAATAAAAATTGTATCCGTTGAATTAATTTTAGTTATCCTTCTGCTAAAAAGCAAGCGCAGTTAAAATTCTTAAAATTCTGCTTAAAATTCTTTCAGTTGATTACTTGAGTAGGTTAGACTGACAGAACCATGAAACGCTTTGAATCACATAGATAACATGGAAATAAATCAAGTTTTCAAAATTTTATTTACATGTAACTAATTAAGAAAATATGACGTTATTCTAATTAATCTTTTAACATGTTTATCGTCAAATCTTGACGGGTACCATCTAGAACATTTTATAATCTGTACAAAACTTTCAGTAGGCTTCAGATACTTTCTCGTGTTTGAAGTGTCCTAACAACGTTCAAATGCACTACAAACGATTGTAGACATCTGAGGAATATCCAGATATCCAGAAATCCCTATGAGATTTCCAGTATTGTAACACCAATAAATAGCACCGCTTACGATTTTTCTACATATACCGCAATGTAACAGAATTTGTTTGTGTATTTTCGTAAAGCACTTTAATTGCTACGCACTTTACATTAAAACACTGCACGTTGCATAATAAACTTCAATAACATATACAAATTTCATTTAATCCGATTAGATTTATGAAAGTTGGAGAGCGGGAAAACATACGACAAACAAGCCAAATTTATAAACACTTTGTAGCACTGTGTGTTAGAAATAGTTCAAATACACATGACTTTTACCATAACTTCTGAAAAGCAATCCAGGTGCATGTATCTATTTTTGTTTCTTTATTAATCAATAATTTAAACAAAAAATTTCCAGACATTTGATTAAAAAAAAATAATATATTGTTACTTACGAACAATTTATAAAATTTTAAAGTAAATTATGTTTATAAAATTTTAAAGTAAAGTATTTTTCAAATAAAATTTTTTAAAAATGGCTTAAACCTTAACAGTATCTTTCCAAAATTCACTTCAAAATAGTCTATACTTCCTTTACCATTTTTCGTCTATCATACATTTGAATTTCAAAAGGGTAAAACCTAAATTTAGTTTCCCTTAGTGCGCTGTCGCATTTTCATTCAGGCTAACATTATTTCATCTTCGAAACTTCTTTTATATCTATTAAAAATGCGCAAAATTTCATAAGAAAGAATTTAACTTCAAAAGAAATACGACGGAATGCATCTAGTTATGTGGCGCGGTCACATATTTCCTTTTAAAAAAATCGAGAATGTCTCTAAAAAAAGTATATATTCTATATTCTTTCTTTATAAAAAAATCATCCTTTCTGAAAATACAAGTTGTGCTTTTTATTAAATTTAGTTTTGTTGATGTAAAACATTTAATTTTCTTGTTCAACATTTCGCTTTAAACAGATTAACAAACAGTTTAACCTTTTGATTACGAACTAAGACTGGTAACTATTATTATATTTACTTACACCGCAATTTACAAAATAATTGCTTTCAGTTATTTTACTCTTGAAATTATACTAGTTTAATTGTATGGCAGAGAACAGTTTTCAGAAACTGGTGAGAATCAAATAAAGTAATAGTCTCTGGGACGACACACGTCCCATCTCCGTAAACAAAAGGTTAACAGTAGATGAATTGGCCTCAAGTATGAAAAATTAACAAAACGATTGAAGTTTTAAATATCATTACACTATATTTATATGAAAAAAGTTTAAAAAAACGGAAAAAATTACAAAAGTGATGAAGTTTGTTTAAAGCTTCCCAACATATTTATTAATACTTTAGAAAATAGTTAAAAACCGTTTCATTCGTCTGGATACCATCTCTTCTATTTTAAACACATAGCAGTATAGTCGAACATAATTGGTCTTGAAAATTAGGAATTTAGCATACATCATTTGTTTAACCCTTTGACCTCCAAGCTTAATTTCTCCGATGCGGGATTCTATATCAGTTTGTATCTAAATTTTGTGTATTGTAAAACTCATCTGCGACCAGTTCCCTTTATATTGTGTCAGCGTATATCACAGAACATTTCGTTTAAGATATGAACTATTATAGTGTAAATAACGACATACTAAATGTTAACCATGATCGTTGTGAAGGCGCATGCGGCATATGTCTTGTAGAACAAAGTGTTAAAGGAAACTGAATATAAGTTTGTTAAAACTGAAACGGCTAAAAGACATCCCTAACATTATGATCCATGATAAAACATTCAATTGAATTAGATTTTAATGCCGGAAAATTATTTGAACCACATTGAAAATAATATTAATTGTTTCTACAAGATTTTTATACAGATTATATCGTGCAAAAAACTTATCTTTCACATACAGGACCACATGATGTATTTCAGTCATACTACCTTTATTAATAACAACTGATTGAAAGGCGTGAATATAACGTGAAATTGCTTTATAACATATTCATATAACGATGCCGAAGATCCTTCAATGTTTGGGTTTGATAAATATATTTTTTCCAGTGCCTTTGTGTGCTGAAAGAGGTAGTTGCCAATCAACTAAATAAGAAATCGTTATAAAATAAATTTTGAAATGTATGTGTACTTTCATATTTAGCTTCTTTTTATAATATTTTCCTCAAACAAACAAAAAACATTAAAAAATATATATATAGCAAATATTTAGTTTTTTACAATATACAGGGTGTTCCCTCTCAACGGTGGCCAATGGCTAATTTCTAAACCGTTAGTCATAGACATATAGTTCCAATTGCAAAAATGCTTTAAAAAAGGTAAAGAATTGTTTTTCAAGTGATTTAGCTCAAAATAAAATTTTATTGAAAAATTACGAAAGTTAACTTTTTATACGGTCCCCCGGTCCTATAAGTGATATTTAGTATTTTTTTTCCCACTACTCTAACAAGTAAGAGAAAAAAGGTCCCATTCACGTAACATTAAAATTGACAGAGTTGTAAAGCTTTAAATTTCATGACTTAAACCACTTTTCTGTAACTAAATACGGAAGAATCGGACTGAGCTTTAAGGGAACGTTCACTAAGTGCTTAAAGTATTATAAAGAGCGTCTGTTTTCATCGCTGTCTAATAGCTAATTCCTAAACCATTTGCCACAGACATATAGTTCAAATTTCTAAAAGGTTTTAAATGAGATAAAGAAATATTTTAAAAGCAATTTAACTGAAGGTGCTTCCACCGTATAAGTTTTACGATAATGTTAATTTTTATTATTTAACTTCTAGATTGGTTAAAATAGTTGAAGACGTGAGTTTTAAAATTCTCTTTATCGTGAAAATCAAATTTTGGGAAATTTGGGAAATCGCAATTTTATTTTAAAAGGTGTGGTATTTTGATAAGCCTTTATTCTGCTTAAAACGTTCGTACTTAACGTTACGTTACTTGCTCAACATTTCTATTCAAATTTTAACTCACTTCCAAATATCCGATCGAGGTTCAATTTGCACACTTATTTATAACTAATGACAGTATAATATTAATACAATTTTAAGTGCGTACCATTTATTTATTTTATAGGATTACATCAAATTCTGCTAGGTTAAGTAATCTAATAGAATAGTAAATATATGTCATTTTGTAACGATTTGTGACTGTTGCTTTTCATAAATTAAATTAACAAACTTTCTGTTATTTTTTTACTTATAATTTTAGTACAAATTTTGCTTTAATATGTAATAAACAACATAAATTTAAAAATAATATTGTAAATATTATTTTACTCTCAATTTTTACTGTGAAATTTTATATCTTGCGTTTATTTTTATTTCCAGTAAATTTGTGACTGACCCCTAATTTGCAGCAAAAAAGATGCTTCAAATTTAAATAGCTATTACTTGGTCAGTTTTAATCGCAGAGGAATGGGACTTTTTTTGTATTATTTGTTACAGTAGTGGGGAAAATTTACTAAATATCACTTATAGGACCGGTGGATCGTTTAAAAAGTTAATTTTCGTAATTTTTTAATAAAATTTTATTTTGAGCTAAATCGCTTGAAAAACAATTCTTTGCCTTTTTTAAAGCATTTTTGCAATTGGAATTATATGTCTATTACTAACGGTTTAGAAATTAGCCATTGGCCACCGTTGAGTGGGGACACCCTGTGTATAAACGAATAGTAATTGACTGAGGTATGCATAAAAAATAGTGAGCATTTTTATACAGCCGATAAAATTGCTTAAGGGGACAGTACACCTTTAAAATGGTCAAAAAATCGATTTTTCAATTTTTATTTCTTTATAAAGATAATTTTATTCTGAATAATTTGATACCAATATTTTAATTGTGCGATTCTTATTTACCGAGATATTGCTGAAAATTTCAACATCACTCCATAAGTTCCAAGCATCACGCCCCCGTTTCCGATTTTGTATTTTTTTGCGCTTTTGCGCACATCTCCAAAATTATTTGAAGTACAGCTCCGAAATTTTTTCCTTACCTAAATGTTCATACAAAAATGACAAGGAACTAAAGTTATGCAGCTGTGTATAGTTTGAAAGAAATTATAGGGCTGAATGTGTGCAAAAATGAACGGCTTTTTCTCAAAATGAAGTTTTGCATGCTTGTGCATATCATATCTCCAAAACTATGCGAAGTATAGCTTCAAAATTTTTATCCTATCTAAATATATATATAAACATGAAAATAAATTAGAATTATGCAGCTGTGTTTAGTTGGAAAAAAATTATAAGATTGAACGTGTGCAAAAAATAATGTTTTCTGTTTTTTATAATTCAAAAGTAATTGCTATTTTTCTAACTAACCATTTATATAAAATTAAGTTTAAATAATAGTCTAGAATATTATGTTTATTTTAAGAAAAAAATTATGCAAATCGTATGAAATCTGCATGAGATATCATGCATCCAGTAAGCGATTGTTCAACGCTTATTCGACGTCAATTTTTTTGTTTTTAATCATTTTAAAACCTACTTTTTGGTATTTTTTGCACATTATATATCCAAATTAAATATTTCTAATGCAGTTCAATATCATATAAAGATATTTTGGAAGTTCTGTGTATCTAGGGACATTATTATTTTTAAAAAAATGCGAATTTCGTATTTTTTGCGAGTCGCAAACATGTACACAAATTCCTACATTTTACTCCATTTTACAAACTATTTTTTTATTTATCAATTTAAACAAGCATCAAATTTTATTTTTAATACTGAATATTTTATATTATTAATAGTTTTATTTCTTTTTTTATGAGTTTTATATTTGTAAAATACATTTTAATCTTTAAACGGCTTTTACTCAAAATGATGTTTTTTACACTTGCGCGCATGATATCTCCAAAACCGTTCAAAGTATAGCTTCAAAATTTTTACCCTGACTACATGTACATATTATGAAGAAAATGAACTAGAATTATGCAGTTGTGTTCAATATGAAAAAAATTACAAGGTTGAATGTATGCCAAAATTCATTTTTTTTTCTATAATTAAAATCTAATTTCTCCGTATCTAATTAGCCATTCATAAACATTCTTGTTCAAATTGTAGTCCAAGGTATTATGTTTAATTTAAGATCAAATTTATGCAAATCGCATGAAAACTGCATGAGATATCTTGCGCGCAGTAAAATGTTATACCTCGTAATTTTTTAAAAATATCATTTCGAAATCGACCCCATAAAAAAACAAATTGCTGTATTATATCTAAACTAAAAATTTTTAAAGAAAGTTCAATACCATATAAAGATATTTTGAAATTTTTGTGTTTCCAGAGACATTACTCTTTTTTTTTAAAAATGTACAGCACATGATACAATTTTACGTTTTCTGGGGGCTTTTAGAGGCCCTTAAAATGTAAAACTTTAGCAGAAATATACATACATGTTCAGCAGAAAATTATAATGAAATATTTTGGTATTAAAACATAAAGACTAATTACGGAAAATGTCTTACGCATAATTGTAAGGATATTTTTGCGATACAAAAGTAAATGATTTAAATATCAATAAAAGTACAAAATTAAATAATTTACTTTATATTTACTATTTAATTTTTGGATTTAAAGATTTTTTTAATAAAGAATTTTTACTAATACTTTCCAATTGTCACGGTGCTTAAGCAAGTAATTACGCTATTCAATCTCTGACAAAAATAATATCTTAAAATTGATGTAAATTCTTACAATTTCGAGAAAAGAAATTTTCGAATGCTGATAATTTAATGATCCAGATAGTAAAATTTAATTTTGTTCAGTGAAGTAAAATTACTTCTTTCAAGCTGGAAACAATCTACTTTGAGAAGCATATGGTTGATTTCTTTTATCTTGTTCTTAATTTAAAACACATTTTAATAAGTTAATTAATTACAATGATGGTTGACTTTGTATTAGTTTTCATTTACTGCCAAAGAATTTAGTAACTTTGAATTAATAAAAATTAGTTTGAAAAAATTCGATATCTTTAATTTTACATCTTTATAAGTTTTATATTGGAGTTGTGAAGTTTTCAAAGATTACAATAAAAAATTATTTTCGTACTTTGAAAAAGTTACCAAAAACCATTTAAATTCCATTAAACACAATCAGCAACTTGTAGAAAGTCACACAAAAATTAATTTTTGGACAAGATAGCTCTACAAATTTTTAGTAACTTTGTGACGTGACTGGGCACGCCACCGGTGTTATGTTGGTTAAATGAAGACAACGTTTAAGTAAAAGTTAAAATCCTTTATTTACTGCCTCTGGGAAATGGGAAGTGGAGCTAAAGTTCAAGATTTCCAGTCACTAAATACAATACTATAAAATTAAACTGTAATCTATACTCACATCCACGGCTAAGTTCAGCTCGGAGCACTCACGTCGACTCTACTTACATGTCACGGCTTACTGCTACTCCAATCTATAAAAGAGCAGCCCGTGGCTGCACAACATTTTTATTCTAAAAAACTCAACGTATTAATCAACTCTTACCCACTGGTTATCGCTGGAGGCTATCTCAGCTCGCCTCGCCACACAACACTTGCTATCTCGATTCACAACACTTTGCTTCGCTGGCTCTCCTCGCAACAACACACCTTGCTAGCTCCTGTCGCCTCACAACACCTTGCTGTCTTTACTCACCTCACAACACACCTCACACTCCAACTCACAGCTTTTATACATCGCAAACTGAAGACGGAGGTATAAATTTGCACAATACTCCTAACCGCAGTTAACTGCAGACTCGAGGGCGCCATACACGGAAAGCTAAAGTTGAATAAAGGATAGATGTCACTTCTGCGCCACACATGTTAGAACATTGGCGTCACAATCTCACTAAAAATACTAGAGTGCCTTTATCACAAAGGGACACTCCCTCACAACTTTCTTAGAAATACAAGTAATTTTTTGTTCTGTGATTAATTAAAAAACTTAATGACTTTCCCATGTTTTACTTATTCTACTGCTAAGGAAAGTCACAAAAATTATATATAAGGATTTTAAGCACTGTCAGTTTCTCTCTAAAAAAGTGTTTTAGCAGAAAATGAAAATGGATTCTCTGCGAAGATTTCCGTGGAGCTCTGTGAATTTTCAAAGAATAATTTAAAAAAATCCTTTTGCACACCTTAAAATATATTACCGGAAATCATTTAATTTCCATTTACAAGGTAAGGAACTTGTAGAAACACAAAAAAAAAATAGTTTGTAATCCTTTCAACAAGTAGCCCCACAGGAATTTAATAGAAAGTACCTTAAAAATATTTATTAGACAACCGCTAAAAGAATTAGAAAGACTTCACTGTAAAAATTGAATGCCCAAATTGAATTGAAAAATTTCTGGGTATAGTAATGTTCCTGAAATGGTACAGTAAGGATTCCAAAATTTTAGAGTATTGTTCCCAAAATAGATAACCCAAAATGGTTCAAAACAGAGCAGATCTTTATTAACATTAAATTAATAAAAATTTCTGAGGTATAATGTATATACTATCTAAGGTATTTTAATTGTTTTAATGTCATTAAAAATCAGACTTATTTAAAACGAATTTGTGCTACAAACTGAACTTTCCAAATTGGAAAAATCCTGTACACAAAAATCTTTCAACCCAATTTGGGTATTTTGTTTTTACAGTGTTGGTCATTACGATAGTTCGGATTATCAGAAACATTATACATCATGTTATGCTAAATACAACCCCATTCCATTCTGCTTCAGAAAAAGATATTGTAATCGAAATGTTACTGTAAATTTTGCGTACAATAGAGCAAATTCCATTTTAAAAATTCATCACAAAAATATATACATATGGGCATAAAACAGCATAAGTACTTTTGACCCTTGCAGTAGGCAAACTATCGGACTAAATGTAACAAAACTTGCTCTATGTCTATTGTTATTGGACTACATGTAACAAAACTTGCTCTTATGTGTATAGTTATCCGATTAAATGTAACAAAACTTGCTCTGTGTGTATTGTGAAGCACCTACTATTGGCAATTACGATTTCTGCAAATATGTATTTTAATTTCAGTGACACTTACATAGTTTATTCAATTTGTGAGCTAATCGATTACTTTCAGTCATATCTTAATTTGTCATAGAAGCTATTTACAGCTATTGATTCAGCAAGCTACATTTTTCAGGATGAATTAACGAGGGAAAAATGTGAATTGGATATATGAATATAATACATAAAAATATTAATCGTTATGCATTATTTTAAAAATGCATAGCAATGGATACTAAAGCATAGAGAACGGATATATCAGTGCATGACACTGAAAAGGTTAATGTGGTACTAAATAGAGAACAAAAGAATATTTGAGGGACAATTTGTTGGTATTTCTGCAATAATGTACACTGATCTGGCAACTTATGCTGAATAAGGAATTGCAATAGCGAGACTTTTCGAGCAGGACATATAAGTTAATAAAATTCTCTAATTTTCTCCATACTTCCAAATGAAGTTCTAAAGTACTTGATTTATTTGGGAGCTCATGTAGAATGATATCGACTTTCGGTTGTAATGAATCTAAAAACAACTATCGTATTTTTTTCGTTTGTTTAATTGTTAGATTACCATATTCTGCCACATCCGGCTTCATATAAAACCCAGTACTTGAATCCCTGAATTATTTTTCATTAGCACAGCTTCCATTTGTAGACGTTATGTTTCTAAATTATTTTTGTTTAGCGTCTCTCTTTATTAATGATGCTCTATAGGATATCATTAAAAAAGAAAATGCCCCAAAAGGGATAAGGTATGTTTAAACGCATTGAAGCTTTCAGTCGATTTTAAGCGTTTTAGTACCAAAAATTTTGCAAAATACTGATAGATATATTTGAAACTAGAACTTTTTTCCCTTAAATAATGTGACTACTACTTTAGAAGAATTCTGGTAAAATTTCCTTGAAAAATCTTGAAGAGTTACGAATCCTGCTTATTTTCACGTATTTTACTTTTCACTTTTCATTACGCTGCTTCATTCCATCTGGGTACATAAAATTGATATATTAAGCTTAGGAGATATGAAGCATAAAGTTTAAGGTATAACCCATTTTAGGTGCGTTCGTAATTATGTCAATATGGAGCACCAATAGGTGCCGTTCAGTCCATCCGTCCGTCCGCCCGTCTGTTTGTCAGTCCGCATATAATATAGGAAAAACTACCCAAACGAATAGTTTCAAATTGATAATATATAATTTTTGCATGCTTTTGTTGAATCATTTCAAATTTTATGAAATTTAAATGCATAGTTTAATTACAGGAGCACTCGAAAGTATTCCGTTATCAGCCCAGTGTTTTTCAATAGTTTACATATTAAACACAGAAGTGTGCATTATGTTCCCATTATGTATGAAAAATTAAAACAGGTTCTTCAAGAATGCATCCTAAAATTAATAGCTATATCCCATCCATATCTAATACAGCTTCTTAGTAACAATATTGATATTTCTGGCGAGTCTGGTGATCAAGGAAGTACCTTAATGTTGCGTTGACGGTACCAATTTTTAATCGACTCCGATGTATGCGGTGACACTAAATCTTGTGGAAAGATAAAATCATCTCCAAACAAACCTTCTGATGATGGATAATTTTCCAAAATTTCTATATATATCTGAAAGTTAACTCTTTCTTAGACGATGCATAACATTCCAGGTCCTTCTGCAAACTACTACCTCAAACTACTATCAGCAGACATATAGCCACCAGCAATACCACTAGCAGCAATTTTTACGGAACGTTCAAGGCATTCTTTATCAAATTCTTCTTGCTTCATTCTCAAAACTCGAATAACTTTATTACCATATAAATCATAATACATACTTTTGTTCCTATATCTTCTACAAATAAATTTTGGTCGCGCATACAAAGAATCTGGAATGCTTTTTCAAATTATAAGATTTAATTTTCACGCCACGTCGTATAGCAGCATTTATTGCAGTGCATGTTAGCTACACCGAATACCAATTTTGGACACTTAAATTGTTTTTTGCTATGGAAATGTAATTAGTTGCTTTGACCAATACCAGTCGTTTATCCATTAAATTTTAATTAATTCAGATGATTCCTTATATATGTTGCAATTTTCACAAACATTAGAGAATTTATATTACAAAACGTTTAACAAAATTATCACGAATTTGGTAATGGAAGAACATTCAAAGAATTTTAAAAATGTACATTTAAATAAAAAAGTAGTTGTATTTTACGAATAAATTATTTTACATTTTGATGACATCAATTAAAGTTTAAGTTTATTTACTAAAGATAAAAACGAGTATTTTGATTTAGACATTGTATGTAAGTGCAACAGAGTTTTCGTACTAAAAAACAACAGTTCCTAAATTTTGTCAGCTGTGTTTACTTTATTTATTTATTCCATTATTATAATCCCAAACATAATTTTATGTAACAAATGTATGCACTTTAAACTTTTTCTTTACCGTTTTCTGTAATAAAATCATGTCAGCAGTAATCTGCAATGTAAACAATACTTAATTATAACAATAAAAATAGTGAAGTAAAACTTCGCATAATTCTACAATATTACATTTTATATTACTTATGAGAACATACATGTAATTAAAGGATATTGTTATGTGAGATTATAAATTATTTGAGTATAGACATTATTTATTTGATAAAACTTATTTCACTATAGAAATGAAAATCATGTATTACAGCTGTTTTACTATAGTTGAAGTAAAACTATATATTACACTTTAGAAATTTATCTTTGTGTTCAATGTTTTAGAGTGTACGTTTACGTTAGGCAGTGTTGTCTAAAACAAATTATAGAGAATATATGAAAATACACTTCAAGATAGCGACTGGATTTCTTATTTTAAAAATTAATGTGTCAAAAGGATCAAAAAATTTATCTTGCAGAAGGAAGCATTTGTAATGGCTATTCTTATAGTTTAGTTACAAAAGCAACCTTGAATTGAAATACTGTTATGGGCTTGACTGGAGTGATTTTAAGGCCTAAGTCAAGTTGTTTTCTTACAAATGCTTATTTTCGAAAAGAAAAACTACATAAAAATAAAATAAATATAAATCACAAAACGTGTAAGATTTTCTTGTTTTAATCTTTGTCGGAAAGAATTTAGGGATAAATATAGGTAAAAATATATGTTTCTAATAATAGCAGTTTTGAAAAAAAAGTAACCGGAATAGCCGATTTTAGTTCATCTATTAATTATTGAGAATGTATTTTTATGTGTCATTAAATTTAAAAAAATAAAAATTTGCTTTTGAGATTTTTATGCCACATAAAAGAAAAAAAAATTCAAAACATTGTTCTCAAAATGAAAAAAGGTGCAAAATGAGTATATATTATACTAAGAGATATTAATGTTACGTTAATGTTTAGCAAAGGGTTAACCAGAATCCAATCAATTAAAGAGTCTAAAAATTTTATTTCTGTTTTATGCACAAAATACTTTAAAATTATTTTTATTACATAGACCATAGCAAACTTATCACAGATTTGTAAATGGAAAAACTTTTTAAAATCATATCTAAAATACCACAAAAAAACATTCTAATCATAAAAAAATAAAAATAAATATATTTAATTTTTTTTAATTCTCATATTGAATGGATATTGTTCTAAGAAAAATTTAATATTTGTTTGGGCAATTACTTTGGGCCACTGGAAGTTGGCCCAAACTGGTTTGCCCGTACGGCGTTCGGGAATGATATTTTTCATTCTTTTAAAAAGACGGTTTTATCAATTCGAAAAATTTTGAAATTATAAGAAAAAGAAGGAAAAAATTTTACAGAAAGATTTTTTTCCACATATTTCATATAATTATACGAAAATCATATGTTATCTACTGTAAAAAGGGAAGAAAACGCACACAATTAGAGTATACACTTGATCACGTAGATCGAGTTGTCGAAAAATATCATTCTGGAATAAATTTCAGAAATCCTCTTAGATTGACAGAGACACATTTTCTTGAAATTATTCCTCCCACAGATAAAAAATTGAGACATACAAGACAATGTGCTGTAATAGAAAAATGATAATGGGAAAAGAATCCCAAAAGAAAATCGGTATTTCTCTCCTGATTGCAACGTAGGACTTTGCCTTACACCTTGCTTCAAATTATACCACACACACAAAAAGAAAGATTTCTTAATAAAAAACATTATTCGAAACTAAGAAGTTTTAATTTATGTTAAGTTTGTTTGAATTAAATTTTTGTAAAATCTGTAAAATAGTCTTCATTGCATACGGAGGTGGTTGCCAAATCCTGAAATTAAAAAAATCATTTTAAATCATTAATTATGGTAATAATAAAAATAAATTTTGCATTTCCGTATTCTATTAAGGATGATGTTTGATTATATGTAATAGAAAATATGACTGTTTTAGGAACATTTCTGGTAAACAAATTGACCAGTTAAGGGAAATATGTTTGATGTATATGCCAGATTTACATAAACCAAAGAACATTGTTGATTTTCTGGGTGTAAAAATTTCGCAATATTTGCCCAGGGGATATCATTTGGCAAGGCATCAATATTTAAGTGAATAAGTCCCTGGTTGAAATCCTGGCATGAACATTTTTTCACTTTAATTACAATGAGAAATTACTTGGCGCCGTACAATATAAACGAATGAAAAACGACGTTTAAAACAATAAATCACTTTATTTCTTATTCCTTTGTAATGTACTTATTATCTCTAAACTGAAAGATCCAAATGAGATATATATTTCCTGGAGTATCTACAGTATAAATTGTCAATGTGGCCTTTCTTATATTGGACAAACCGAAACTGTGTTTTTCGAATTTAGACAACAAACAAATGTTCATAAAGAAGAAATTAATATCAGCCATTTCTAAACATTGTTAGAAAATAATCAAATTTTTTACTTAATCTCCTAAAGAATATTCCAAAATCCACTTCCATTCATGAACTAGACATTTTTGAAGCATTCCATATTTATATTTAAAAAAAATATTGTTAATAGCAATATTGTCAAGCATGTTGTTTGACGTTGGGTTGTTATATGAAAATTACATGAAAACCTCTAGCTCATAAATTCTGCTTGGATGTATTCAGATTACATTCATTATATCTTTTTGCCTGTTATCGGAATTTCTCTAAAACTTTATTGGCCAACAAACTTCCTCGTTCAATCTACTTGTGTGTACTAAAGTTTTGTGCTATAAAGTCCTGTTTCCTGAGATTTACTATCGGATTTTATTGGCTGATGAACTTTATTTTTTAATCCTCGGAGAGGTACGGTAGGACGTTTCGGTCCCGATATTTCGGTGTTGCTTTTTCGGTCCCGCCGTATCGGTTCCAAGGCATTTCTATCCTTTCTCCTGCAAGCTGAATTTTTTTTTAAGTGAAATATGTGACATATTTTTATAGGGAACATTGCAGATTTTTTTAACTGAAGACCATAAATTTTTATAATGCCATTATAAGGGCCCGAAAAACGCATACGCATATAAATCTTATCCCTCAGAGGGATTAGTCTGAGCTATATTGCTGAGAATACACATTTAATAACTTGCGATAAGTAAAGAAAATGAGATGTTACCTTTAATTGGTCATTCATTGTGATAAAATATGATGAAAATAAGCATATTGAATGATAGAATTACAAAATCTTATATATAAAGTTGCATATACTATTTTTATAAAAGGAAAGCAAACCGTGCATGGATATAAAATTGGAAATATGCAAAATGTTAAAAGTAATACAGAAAATAAAACACCAAATTTTCCTATATTGGAAACATAATTCTTTGAAATGATGTCATGAGCATAAAAAGCTTCGCACCGATTTGAGAAACTATAAATAACATAAACTATTATGTTTGAAGAGAATGGAGTGTATTTTATATGGTGTGAAATCCGTCCGAATAGTTTATAATGTTGAATATCTGTTTTCCACGGATGCAATGAGGTTGTCGATAAGAGTTAAAGAATCCTTTTTTAAAAATTTGTCCTAAACGAGCACTCACATCTTATAAGTTACGGTGATGCCAAAGTTATAGTTTCTGACCCCAACAGTATCCTAGAAATTGCAATATTCCCAATAAATTGGGTTTAAAACTTTGTCTAGAAAAAAAAAAATAATTTGTGAAATTAAATTTTCGAATGTTTTAGAAATCGTTCATAACGAGAATATTATATCTTAAAAGTTGCCACCAAAAAAAAAAAAGATTTTAAATTTTTAGTCATATCAACATCAAAAAATTCTCAATTTTAGAACTTTTTTTGCTCGTGCATTGATGGTGATTATTGTTCCTACGCAAAATATAGTATATTTTGCAGCAAAGATGGTTACCAATATTTTTTGCCGACATTATTTTTTAAATCGGCTAGGTACTCCCAATGATAACGAAAAACACACAAACGTTAATGCTTTATAGCATAGAAATACAGAATCAAAAGCTATTTATCTCTTATTTTATACACATAAATTATTTAATTAGTGTTAGCAGATGCATTTTTAAATATACATAGATCAATATAATGCTTCATTTTTCTTTTATTAGTATTTCTTAGTATTCATTTTTCATTTATTTGTATTATTCAGTAAAAAACTCACTTTCTTAAGCCCGAATTACGTCAAACTTTTTATAAAAGCGCCTAAGTCTATATAACAGCGAAGTATTGTGAAAAGTATTAAATACAAGGTAGTAAGACACTTAGCCAAACGCAGGTAATAAATAGCCAAATATTGTTCTTTTCGCCCTCTCTCGAAAGCATTTTTGCCGATCCCACTGAAGCTAGCACACGGAAGAAAATACAAGCTTCTGATTGGCTGAATAATTTAAAGAGTATTTTGTTTTCGTTCATTTTCGAGTTTGTGTTTATGTAATAACATAGCTGCCAACTTTTACGCATTTTTGCTACCACTAAAATTGTACAGAGATTTTCCATTTGTTTAATCGCAAAATTTCGACGATTAAATAAGACAATATTTACTATAAAGTTTTTGTGGTAGGAAAAATGCGTAAAAGTCGGCAGCTATGTATTGAAAACCATTTAAAAGATGGAATTTTATTAATTTCCTTCCTATTTTAGATATTTAAAGGCAAATAAAAAGGAAGATTTTCCGGAATTTAGAATTAAGGAAGTTAATGATGATTTTTCTCAATTTTTCTGTATTGTTTAAAATAATTAAATTGGAATTTTTTCTTAATTTTTTCAATATGCTATTCACATATATGCCTCTAATACGTAAATCCATATTCAGAACAACTTATTTATAAACAATAATCACATTTCTTTTTTACGGCGTTAATTACGTACATTTACAAACCCAATTGTTCTATATTGTTTTTTTTTTTTTTTTTCTTTTCTTTTTTTTTTTTTTTTGTAATTTCTTATTATTATTTTAACATGATGTAGATACATATGCCCGAATACGTACATCCACATTCAGAATAATTTATTTACAAACAAAAATTACTCTTTAAATTATTCAACCAATCAGAAGCTCGTATTTACCTCCCTATACTAGCTTCGGTTGGGTCGGCAAAAATGCCTCTCGAAATGCATTTTTTCCGTACATTTAAAAAACACGATTTTGAGTCAACTTATTTAAAATTAAATTAAATAAATAAGAGGAAGCAATAATAGTATAAGTCAAAACATTTTATTTCAGCATCAAGGAAGTGTATCGTAGTTACACATGTGGAAAAAAGCTGCTTTTGGCCAAAAAACGTTGTCTTCAGTAAATTTGAATCCGATTAAAAAAAGTACCGTGATTAATTAAAATGTTATAGGCAGAGCTGCCAAGTCTCCGGCATTTTGGATACCGGTATTTTAATACAGAAAATGTTTTATTAAATTGGAACATTCTGCGGATTTAAAAAATAACTTTTCCTATAAGAAAATTCTGCTATTCAATAAGCGGGGGCTTGGCATCTCTGTATAGGAATATTTCGTAATCTATTTTTTAACCTTAAAAAAAGCAACTACCATTTTTCGGGTACAAAAAGTATTGCTAATTGTTCCATTTTGTATACAAGGTACTGATTGAAATATTGATACATCTATGCTGATAAATTTCCAATAATTTTTCAAATCCCATTTATTTCATTAAAAATATAAATCTTTCATTCATTTAGTTTAAAATCTTTAACTAATTTCATAATACTTTTGAAATATCACTTTTCATTGGCCATTATTTAAAGCATTTAGAAAATGGTTGTTGTTTTCAATCAAATATAGACTTTGGTCTGTCCGAATTTTATTTTATTATTATTATTGTTTATAAATGGTGGAGAAATATTCATACTTAATCCATAACGTATATAATATATAACTCTGTTATTACATAAGTCACCTTTTTATTATCATAAAAATTATGTTTTTATTGATTTTTACTAACTCAATAAGAAAAATTTTGTGCTTTGAGCAATATATGTCC
Organism: Maratus speculifer; assembly: GCA_964019185.1. NCBI lineage: Eukaryota > Metazoa > Arthropoda > Arachnida > Araneae > Salticidae > Maratus > Maratus speculifer. Next base: position 827,471 of record CAXHSM010001659.1, read on the forward strand.
GCTTTTCATTTATTTATATATTTTAACAAAATTCTTTGTATTTAGAAGAATTTTTATTTAAATAGCAAATCCAAATGTCGCTGTTAATAAAGAAGAAAGTTACAAAAAAAAAGTTACAAAACGAGTAGACGCATACTATCAAATATAAAAAAACGACGAATGCAAAAAAAGACGTCGTATGAAATATCATCTTTTAAAGCAAAAAAACGAGGTCAGATTATCGAGCCTACTGATTACAAAATGTGCATTACATTAAAAAAAAAAAAAAAAAAAGAAACCTGCAAATATTGGTTTTTTTTCTTTTGTGCAGTTTTGGCTTCGAAAGAGCGCTATGTTGCAAAAAGATATAAGCGACTATGAAAATACACTTGGTGAACGTTCATGCTCAGTTTTACAAATAAATATGACACATATATGCCCTATACACACCGAGGTACCTAACTGGTGCCAAAATGGCGTTCAGTTGCCTAACATGCTGGTTATCATATAAATGATATAATAAATTGTTCGTTCTAAAAATATCATCATTTATTGATTGTTATTTCTTTTTTTTAATAACAGAAAATGTTTCATTTATTCTTTTTTTTTTCATTTTGAAATAAATAAATAACGTGTTATTATAGCATGCTATATGTATCTGGTAATCAAAACGATGTTTTCGCCTAATTGGCATAAAAAATCTCGCCAAACCCGGTGCTTATATCTCTAGTATTATCTCAAGTATTTATGTATACTATAATTGTTTTTACATACCACTTACTTCTTCTTGTATATAAAAATAGGTAAGTGGCTCCTTTATGCAACATAAATTGTATAAATCTTTAAAAAATAGCCCCCGTTGCCCCCTTTTGGATCGAATAAAAAAAAAAAAAAATCAATGTCTAATTCCAGTATTGCTCCCAGGTATGCTTACATATTTCAAATTTCAAAGTTGTATGCCAACAGGAAATGGATGAAAAATGGAAAAAGATGTCACATATGCACCAGGGTACATAATTGGCGTCAAAATGGCATTATTTTACCTGGGATGGTAACCCGGCTTTATTTATTTAATATTTGTTTATTTACTCATAAAATGTTTATTTACTTTCATTTCCTTTTTTTAATTATATAAAATATTACTTTTTATAGTTATTAATTATTATTATTATTGTTTTATTTACTGTAAGTTCTTTTTGAAAATAGAAAATAATTTAAAAATGTGTATGTAAGCATTATTTGAAAACGGAGTTTTCGCCAAATGGGCTTTGAAAAAAATTGTGCCAAATCTGATGCGCTTGTGATATCCGTGTCGAAAAATTAGTGACCAGAATTGACTTCCACACACAAACAACATATAAGTTAAACGAAAACATGCATTAAAAATAAATATAAAGGGAAAATGATGTTACAAAAGAAACTTTTTATTTAAAAACGTAATTGTTTCCAATTTTCACACGCGAAATATATAAAACATTCTTTTAGCTATCAAAAAATGCTATTAAGAGATTATCACAAAATCTCAAAATCAAAGTTTTTATGATATTTTTTTTTAATATAAAAAAATAACAGTTTTATTTTCCTGCATGATTAAATTTTAAAATGTTTTATTGCATTCAATATTTCTGAGTGCGTAAATGATTACTATTTACTCCATGTACTGATTCGGTTATCTACGAAAATATCCAGCCGGTCAATTCAAGCACACCAAATTTCTGTGACGTATGCAAATAAATTGTGCTTTTTTATCAGTTTTTTAACATAACTTTAAAACTATTTGGAATTAATTTTTAAAAATAGGTGCATTCACCAGATTACCTTCATAGGTACCATCTGGTACAAACAGAATCTAAATCCGACAAGTTCTTTTTGAGATTTGCTTGACGAAAGAATTTTTTTGACTTTTAATACCGTTACGTACTCTGAGTATAAGACTTCGCTACGCTCAGACAATTACAACTCATACTAATTTCGTACAGTAATCCTAATCGTTTTAAAAAACAGGGGGAGGAGTTATTCTATTTTTACTTTCTTCTATCTTCAGTAGAAGAAAGTATTGTAATTGCATTTTTTTCGACTTCCGGTTTTCGATGGATTTACACGTTTTAGGGGGTCAGAGATTCCAAAAATCATGTTTTTACAAAATGTCTGTCTGTCCGTGTGTCTGTGTGTCCATGTGTCTGTGTCTATGTCGCCATTCTACCATCAAAAAGTGTATGAAGTTATGCAAAGAATTGAACCAAATTTTTTATCAATGTTTTTGGCTGTGGCAAGCAGGTCCTACTTCAGATTTGAAATATTCCGCCGGAAGGGCGCGCTGCAGTCGCGATTTCTGTGCCATTTTCAATATTGTACCGACCAAAAGTATATGAAGTTATGCATCGAAGTGAACCAAATGTTTAGTGTAAGTGGATAGTTATGGCTAGTTGGTCTTCCCTGAATTTGAAAAATATCCGCCGGAAGCGGGTGCTGCAATCGCGATTTCTGTGCCATTTTCAATATTGTACCGAACAAAAGAATATGAAGTTATGTATCGAATTGAACCAAATTTTTTGTGTAAGTGTATGACTATGGCTAATTAGTCCTCCTGAATTCGAAAAAATCTGCCAGATGGTCGCGCTGCAATCGCGATTTTTGTGCCATTTTCAATATTGTACCAACGAAAAGTATATGAATTTATTCAACGAATTGAACCAAATTTTTTGTGTAAGTGTATGGCTATGGCTAGTTGGTCCTCCCTGAATTTGAAAAGATATCCGCCGATAGGGGGCGCTGCAATAGCCAATTTTATGCCATTTTCAATATTTCACCACCTAAAAGTGTATGAAGTAAGTACTAGAACTGAACTAAAATTTTTATATATAATTATTTTTGGTAAGGCAAATAGGTCCTCCCTGAATTCGAAAAAAATATATACCTGTCATTCTATTGTCCACTGACTCGTGTAGAGACGGAAATTCGTTTTTACTCCGATTAATGGACTGAAGCAGAAATTTAAGATGAAAACCAAAGTTCGTATGGTAATGAATTAAAAATATTAAAACATTAAAATGAGTAACTATTTTTTAAAAACATTACAATGTACATATGAGATAGAAGAAAGTTTTGGGATTGGCACATCCAAGTAGTTTGGAGCTGTCTTCAAGTCTGTTTCACAAAGCAAAGTGTAGAGAATTAAAATCTACACCCGAAAACAGTTGTTTCTAAACACCTATCGTGTTACTTCTAAAAATTTTAAAGTATTCGAAACCATGACCAACTAGATATATAACAGGGAGCGCATTTTGTTAAAAACCACCGAAAAAGTGAAGTTGGATTCAGTTCAAACCATGGCCAACTAGATGTATAACGGCTAGCGTATTTCGTTAAAAACCGCCGAAAAAGTGAAGTTGGATTCAGCTCAAACCATGGCCAACCAGATGTATAACGGCCAGTGCATTTTGTTAAAAATCGGCGAAAAAGTGAAGCTGGATTCAGCTCAAACCATGGCCAACCAGATGTATAACGGCCAGTGCATTTTGTTAAAAATCGTCGAAAAAGTGAAGCTGGATTCAGCTCAAACCATGGCCAATTAGATATATAACGGCCAGCGGATTTCGTTAAAAACTGCCGAAAAAGTGAAGCTGGATTCAGCTCAAACCATGGCCAATTAGATATATAACGGCCAGCAGATTTCGTTAAAAACCGCCGAAAAAGTGAAGCTGGATTCAATTTAAACCATGGCCAACTAGATGTATAACGGTCAGCGCATTTCGTTAAAAATCGTCGAAAAAGTGAAGCTGGGAAAGAAAAATCCATAACAATCTCAATTCTTAAGCAATCATATCTAATTAAATTTATTTTACATCTTCTCAATAATATCTACAACTTTTATACTAATTTTGAAATCCAATACTCATTTTTAAATCCATTTTTGTTCTCAAACGCATCCCATTTACAGGTCCTCTTATTTAGGAACTATATAGTGGGACGGATTGGCCAGTTTTTTGATAAAGGCAGAATATATTTCAAAAAAGGCTGCCAAAATGGGCATTTCGCACAAAATTTCCCAAACTGTTCATGATTAAAGAATTGAGGATGTATTCAAGTAACAAATTGGTTATTTCATGACTAATTTTTAAATCCAATTTTGCTCTCAAACGCAATCAATTGACAGTTTTTTTTGTTATTTAGAAACTTTATAATGTGCGTATTCGTCAATTTTTTTATAAGGCTAAATATATATTTTTAAAAACTGTCAAAGTGGGCACTTCGCAAAAAAAAAAAAAAAAAAAAAAAAAAAATTCCCAAAACGATCATGTTTAAAGAATTGGGGATGTATTCAAATAACAAATTTTTTATTTTATGACTTATTTTTTAATTAAATTTAGCTCTCAAACGCATTCAATTAACAATTATTTGTTATTTAGGAACTGTGTAATGTGCCATATTGGTCAGTTATTTGATAAAGGCTAAATATACATTTAAAAAAAACTGTCAAAGTGGGCACTTCGCACAAAATTTCCCAAAGCGATCTTGATTAAATAATTGTTGGTGTATTCAAAAAACAAATTGGTTATTTAAATTGAATTTTGCTCTCAAACGCATTCAGTTGACGGTTTTTTTGTTATCTAGAAATTATATGAGGAATCCAGAAGCCAAGGGGTACAAATGACAAAGTTTCGAGTTGGAGTAAATTGAGTTTAAAGATAATTGATGTTAAATTGGAACATCAATAACTATTGAGTGGATTGAAATAGGAAACGTCTGCTTGTTGCATTCTGGTCTTTGAACTTTTATTTCAATATCTGTTAAAAAATAAAGTACAATTTTCTTTAAATGTATTATTAATCAATATTGTTTGTTTTTCGAAATAAGTGGTTTGCCTCAAGCAAATAACTCAGCAAAGAATAAGAAATGAAAAAAGCATATTTTTAGGTCGTCTGTGTATTTAGTTTATTTTTTTCAATTTTGTCACTTATACCCCTTGGCTTCTGGGGTCCTCATATAATGTGCCGTATTGGGAGATTTTTTAATAAAGTGAAAATATATTTCAAAATATGTTGTTAAAATGGGCATCTGAACCGAATTTCGATTAACATGAATCTGTTAAAATCATTTCTTACAGAAAAATGAAATTAAAAATTTTTACAAAGCGGCCAAATAAAGTTGTTAAACTCGGCTCAACTGTAATCAAATATCTTTTTTTTCTTTTATAGTTGAAATGAGCACTCTTCGAAATCTACCTCCTCCTATAGGCCAAGCCGACAGGGATTTTTTTCCAATTGAGGGAGGACAAACAAGCCACAGCCAAACACTTACACAAAAAATTTCGTTCAATTCGATGCATAACTTCATACACTTTTAGTCGGTACAATATTGAAAATGGCAAAAAAAATTATTGCAGCGCCCTCTTCCGGCGGAATATTTCAAAATTAATGGAGAACCTGCTTGCCGCAGCCAAAAACATTCACAAAAAAAATTATTCAATTCTATGCATATCTTCATACACTTTTTGATGGTAGAATGGCGACATACGGACACACACGCAGACCCACAGACACACGGTCTAACAGACATTTTGTAAAAGCATGTTTTTTGGAATCTCTCACCCCTAAAATGTGTAAATCCGCTGAAAACCATTAGTCGAAAAAAAATTTCGATTACAATATTTTCTTCTATTGGAAAAATGTAAAAAGAAAGAAAGTAAGAAAATTAACTTTGATGCGTCGTGCGCTAGAAATTTCATTTTATTCCAGAATTCTTTTCCAAAATCTTATAATATTATGTGTATATACCGGGTGTCCTGAAAAGGACTGAACGATTTTAAAAATCAATAACTTGCAAACTTTTACAGATATTTAAAAAATTCTTGCACTAGAGCCATCTAAAATGTCAAAAGTTTTTTTCCTGCGATTCTGGATTTTAGTTCGAATTACAAACAATAGATGGCGCTGAGAGCGCTAGGTGCTGTATTGAGACGGATATTGACGTCACTTGGCACTGAAGCAAAATAAGGAGGTTAAAGCTATGGAGTGGATCTTATTCAAAAATGAACTTTTACTTTTACCGTCCGATTTTGAATGCAATCCATATAATTTTGTTTTGCTGGCGTCAGCGCAATAATAGAGAAAAATATTATTTTCATGGGTACGACTCCTTTGAAATCGAAATCCGTAAAACAACCGACTTTTTTTTTTTTTTTTTTTTTTTTTTTTTTTTTTACATTCTAAGAATGTAAGTATTTTGAGAACAGGATATCTTATTTATCTATTTATTTATCTGGGTATCTTTTAAACCTTTTTTATGTCACCTAGTCATGTCCTGTATTGTATTTTAAGTATGTGGGATTAACAGTTAATTTACAGGTACACCCAAAAGATTGCATCACATCATAGTCTATGGGGGAAAATCACTTGCAGTGTATATTAATGAAATACACTATTTCAAATGCATTGAAACTGGTATAAGTCACTGAATTTCAGTATAAGATGACTATGTAAAATAGAGTATTTGGTATTTATAGCATTTAACGTTCATTTACAGGGGCACACAAAAAGAAACCGGTTACTGTACTGTCTTTAAAGAATAACTGCTGGAAATGCGTTTTCAATTTCGGCATGCGCTTTTAAATTTAGCTGTTTTTTAGATACATTAGTAATTATATAAATGCATATCAGCTATACTCGTCTCTGGTGCGTCCATCCGCCTGTCTGTCCGCATATAACAGTGCAAAAATTACTCTGTCGAATCGTTTGAAATTTTAAATACATATTTATTGAAGAATTTTATCCAGTTATTTCAAATTTTATGAGTATCAGATGTGTATTTCCAATACAGGGACAGTCAAAAGTATTCCGTTACATTATGGCCGACAGGGAAAAAGTTCCAAGTGCTTTTTGATGATATTACACCCATCCGAACATAATGAAATTAACATGCATTTATGAATTAAATTGAAATACAAATGATGTAGAATATGCTGCACAAAGAATAGTTATTATTCATTTACAGGGCCACACAAAATAATTATGTAACATAACGGTATAGAAGGAAACATACTTTGCGGCATATTTTAATTTTGTTACACATATAATAAAGTTGTTATAAGTTACTTAGATTTACTACGAATTTCTTACTGTGTAATAGAAAATATGAAATATTTACAGGGACACGCAAAAGATATCGGAAACTAGGGTGCATCAAAAATGCTGTACGCTAACGATAATTGCTTGAAGTTTTAAGTTTTGATATGATTTTTTTTAAGTTTCAGTACATTTTTGCATGTTATGCTGTGTATATAATTGGTGCAAATCATACACAGGGCTACACAAAAGAATTCGCACTCCTTACTAAGTATGTAAGTAAATATATTAGGTGGTTTGTAAATGAGTTATGCATTTTTTTTACGTTGAACAGCTTTAAGTGTATTACGATATGTTTAAAGAATAGAAATGAAATGATATACAGAAGCACTCAAAAATTGGATTAATAGCCGGCTCTGGATGATAATCTCTGGAAGTGTGATTTAGTTTAAAGCATGTTTCTGTTTGAAGTAGATTTCAGCTAGATAAGTGGCGTGCATTTAAAGATAGTAGGAAAAGTACAGGGCTATACAAAAGAGTTCAAATATGCTTCCGTCTATTTAAATAAATTGCTAAATGTCAAATTTCAACTTAACATGTGTTTTTAACGCTTTCCAACATAGTTAAAAATTTTTATGATTTCTTTTTAGTTAGCCGTCTGCCTGTCTGTCTTTCCAAACTCTAACTTGCGTTGAAATAATTGAATTGGTCTGTAATTGATATATGTTAATAAGATTTATTATGCCGTGTTGGGTATTGTAAACAAACTATGCGTAATTCATGATTCATTTACACAGACACTCAGAACTATGCCATTACATTATGTTCTGTGAGGATAATTATATATGTAGCTCCTATATTCGTCATCTGGAATATTCTTTTATCTGTCCGCACATAATAGCGCAGAAACTACCCAACAGAATGTTTTGAATTATAATATAAATACTCGTTGAAGAATTTTCGTTACTCATTTAAAGTTTTATGAAAAGCGAATCAAAGCTTAAAAGGACATTAATAAATGTTTTCTTCATTCTATTAAAACCTATTCTGCGTGACTAATTCAATGATATCCAGTGATAGGTGATGATTCTAGGTTGTCATTATGATTATAGCTCATTTAAGGTAGAGGTAGTATTATTTCCCTATTACCATGAATTTAATATACATAATCGTAATAAATTTTTTATTTGGATATTTTTACAAAAGAGTGCAACAGCTATTGCACCAAATTTTCAATGTTTATAATATGAATATTCTTTGTTCTAAAGGATAAACCATTTCCGCAATTTTTTTACAACATACATAAAACTCTACTAAAGAACTTCTTTAAAACAAACTAGCATTTCTTAGAATATAACAAATTTTTTAAAATAGCAAAATTGATTAATTTTTAACAATAACAAAAAAAACTACTAAATCGTTTCACTTTATTTTAAAATATGATGCACAAAGTATTCTTTACATTAGATGATAAAAAGTAATTTAATCCGAGAAAATACGGCTTTTTTAAACATAAAATCGTCTGCAAAACTCTTATGCTGCTCGTTAAATTCATTTCCAGTTTCCAATCGCTGCTACTATATAAAAGGATTTATTATTTCCATGACAACAACACATTTCATTGAAATTATACCGACTGAGTCCAAAATCGGGCCTTTTGTCGAGTGCACAGGTCAAATGTATGTTTTCAATAAAAACAAATAAACAAAAGTTCAAAATCGGGCCCTAAGAGCAAGATTGCATTGTCAAATGAGACCCACTCCACATCCTTAACTCCTTATTTTGCTTCAGTACCAAGTGACGTCAATATTCACCTCAACAACGCACCTAGCGCTCTCAGCGCCATCTATTGTTTGTAATTCTAACTAAAATCCAGAATCGCAGGAAAAAAACTTTTGACCTTTGAAATGATTCTCGTGCAAGAATTTTTTAAATATCTGTAAAAGTTTGCAAGTTATTGATTTTTAAAATCATTCAGTCCTTTTCAGGACACCCGTATTTGCTACAGGGTGACATCCGGAGTGGACATACTTGCGTCCCCCGCTTTCTACGCCACTGCGTATATATATATGTATTTTCTATGTTTTATACTTTTTTTTTCTAACTGTATCTCGGCTTAAGCGAAGTACTAAAATTTATAATGAAATAAAATAAAATATCCCTTTTTGTGAATATATTTCTTTTTTTTTCAAATTTCATTTTCATTTCTATCTTTAATAGAGGAAAGTTTTGTAATCGAAATTTTTTTCGACTTATGGTTTTCGACAGATTGACACGTTTTAGGGATCTAGAGTTTTCAAAAAACATGGTTTTACAAAATGTCTATGTGTACGTCTGTGTGTATGTCTGTCCGTATGTCGTTATTCTACCATCAAAAAGTGTATGAAGTTATGCATAGAATTGAACCAATTTTTTGTGACTGTTTTTGGCTGTAGCAAGCGGGTCCTCTTTCAGTTTTGTAATATTCCGCCAGAAGGGAACTCTGGAATCCCAATTTTCAATATTGTACCAACTAAAAGTATATGAAGTTATGCATCGAATTGAACCAAATGATTTGTGTAAATGTATGGCTATGGCTACTTGGTTCTTCCTCAATTTGAATAACATCCGCCGGAAGGGGGCGCTGAAATCGCGATTTTTGTGCCATTTTCAATAATGTACCGATTAAGAGTGTATGAAGTAATGCATCGAATTGAACCAATTTTTTTTCTGTAAGAGTATGGCTATGGTTTGTCCTCCCTGAATTAAAAAAAATCTGCCTCTCATTTTCTTGTCCATCGACTCGTGTAGAGACGGTTTTGACTCCGATTAATTGACTGAAGCAGAAATTTAAGATGAAAACCAAAGTTCGTATGGTATTGAATTAAAAATATTAAAACAGTAAAGTACGTAACTATTTTTAAAAAATATTACAATGTACATATGAGATAGAAGAAAGTTTTGGGATTGGCACATCCAACTAGTTTCGAGCTGTCTTCAAGTCTGTTTCACAAAACAAAGTGTAGAGAATTAAAATCTACACCCAAAAACAATTGTTTGTAAACACCTAACGTGTTACCTCTAAAAATTTTAAAGTATCCGAAACCATGGCCAATTAGATATATAATGGCCAGCGCATTTCATTAAAAACTGCTGAAAAAGTGAAGCTGGATTCAGCTCAAACCATGGCCAATAGGTATATAACAGCCAGTGCATTCCGTTAAAAACCACTGAAAAAGTTAAGCTGGATTCACCTCAAACCGTAGCCAACTAGTTATATACCGACCAGCGCATTTCGTTAAAAATCGCCGAAAAAGTGAAGCTGGAATCAGCTCAAACCATGGCCAACTAGATGTATACGGCCAAAGCATTTCGTTAAAAACCATCGAAAAAGTGAAGCTGGATTTAGTTCAATCATGGCCATCTAGATATATAACGGCGAGCGCATTTCGTTAAAAAATACCGAAAAAGTGAAGGTGCTTTCAGCTGAGACCCAGAACCATCTCATTGTACCACGTTGTGTAAACCCTGCTCAAATTAGCGTTGAATAAACTGATTTCTTTTCTGTGTACATGGTCTTTGCTTTGGTTCAGGGTTTGCATGATTTTTCAGAATAACTTGGGCAAAATATCAGAGTCCTTTGGCAGGAAGCTTCATACATTAATCTCAAGTAGAAAGGCCGTATAGATCTAGTTGGCAATGCCGAAACTACTCAAATATCTTATAATAGGGTATAAAATGTTTTTCAAGGGCAAAAACTCCTAATTATCTTGCTTTTTTAGATGCGTTCGTAATTATGTAAATACGTAGCACCTATTGTTGTCGCTCAGTCCGTCCATCTGTCCGTCTGTCCGTCTGTCTGTCCGTGTGTCTGTCCGTTCGCATATAACAGCGCAAAAACTATCCAACCGAATCGTTTGAAATTTAAAATATGTAATTATTACATAATTTTGTCGAGTCATTTCAAATTTTATGAAAATCTGATGGACAGATCAATTACAGGGACAATCAAAAGGATTCCGTTACATTACGTCAATGGGGAAAAAAGTTTCAAATGCATTTTAATCTTTTGAAATTTAAAACGTATATTTATTACATAATTTTGTCTAGTCATTTCAAATGTTATGAAAATCGGATGCATAGATCAGTTACAGGGACAATGAAAAGTATTCCGTTACATTACGATCAATGGGAAAAATAGTTTCAAATGCATTTTAATCGTTTGAAATATAAAACGTTTAATCTATATATATAAAAGAAAGTCTCGATTTCGTATTAATCACTGCACAAAAAAATCGACCGAACCAAAAATCTTGAAAATTGGGGTAAAAATTCTGCTTATAACGACGAGTGCCTCTCAGAAGGGAATTTCGAAAATTCCCCCCCCCCCCCCTAAAGGGGGTAAGAAAAAGAACGATCTTTAAAAAAATTCCTTAAAAATCGGCGCTTGCAGTTATTTTTCGACTGATAACATATTTTAGTGTACTTTTTCATGCTGAATCGAATGGTACTAAGCAAATTCTTTTAAATCCATTAGTTCGTGATATACTTCACATTTTCCTAATTTGGCGATGTCTTCGAAGCATAAACTTGAAATTTTCAATCCTTATCTATATAAAAGATCCATATAAAAGAAAGTCTCGCTTTCGTATTAATCACAGCACAAAAAAACCTACCGAAACAAAAATCTTGAAAATTGGGGTAAAAATTCTGCTTATAACGACGAGTGCCTCTAAGAAGGGATTTTCGAAAATTCCACCCCTAAGGGGGATAAGAAAAAGAACGAACTTTAAAACTCCTTAAAAATAGGCTTTTGCAGTTATTTTTGAACTGATAACATATTTGAGTGTATTTTTTCATGCTGAATCGAATGGTACTAAGCAAATTCTTTTAAATCCAGTAGTTCGTGAGATACTTCACATTTTCCTAATTTGGCGATGTCCTCGGCGCAAAAACCTGAAATTTTCAGTCTATACATCTAAAATAAAGTCTGGATTTCGAATTAATCAACGTACAAAATATTAATATAATATAAAAATTTAGTTTGATTCAAAGTTTCTTTAGAAAAACTGACCAGCGTATCGGGCGAAGGCGGCTAGTTATTTCATAATTTTGTCGAGTCATTCCAAATGTTATGAAAATTGGATGCATAGATCAATTACAGGGACAATCAAAAGTATTCCGATACATTACGATCAATGAGAAAACAATGTTTCAAATGCATTTTAATGGTGTTACACCCATTTGAACATAATATAATTGACATGAATCTATGATGTATGTACTAAAATCTACATTCTGTACAATCTGGGATGCAGAGAATATTTATTATTAAATTACAGGGCTACACAAATATATTCCACTAAATAATGATACACGGGGAAACATTGTTTGGGGCGTGTTTTAATTATATTAACCTACTTCACATTTTATGAATAAGATATACGTTAATGAAGTGTAATAAAAATTACCCCCTGCATATTTACTGGAACACAAAGATTTCGACTACTATACTGTATCCAAAGTACGCTCTAATATATCAGCAAGATCTGAATATTTTAAACCTTATAGTACGAACGCACCTCATTTGCTACGCTTCACGTGCAATTTCCAACTTGTTATGTAAGACAAAGAATGAAACTTTTTAATGGAATGAACCAAAGTTATTCCACATCGGAAGTAGCCTTCCTGAACAAATGTCTTAGTTTGTCCTCTCTGAATTAAAAAAAAACATCTGCCTATCATTCTATTGTCCATCGACTTGTGTAGAGACGGAAATTCGTTTTTACTCCGATTAATTGACTGAAGCAGAAATTTAAGATGAAACCCAAAGTTCGTATGGTAGTGAATTAAAAATATTAAAACATTAAAATGAGTAACTATTTCTTAAAAATATTAAAATGTACATATGACATAGAAGAAAGTTTTGGGATTGGCACATCCAACTAGTTTGGAGCTGTCTTGAAGTCTGTTTCACAAAACAAAATCTAGAGAATTAAAATCTACACCCGAAAACAGTTGTTTGTAAACACCTATCGTGTTACCACTAAAAATTTTAAAGCATCCGAAACCATGGCCAATTATACCGGGTGATTCAAAAAAGATGGGCAAAATTTTAAGAGGTGATAGTACACATCAAGACAAACAATATTTAAATAGAAAACCAAGGGTCCCAAAGTCTTCCGAAGGAGATAGGCGCCATCAAAGTTTAGGGTCCAAAAATTCAAATGATTATGAAAAACACAAAAATTGGTCGATTCGTTTGAGGTTTTCACTAAAATTATTCTTTATGTCAGTATTGTCTTAAAAATAAATTATAAAGATGAATTTCGAAAAATGCCGATAGAGGGCGCTTTAGACTTTGGAGCAAGAATGGTTTTAGAGAAAACCGCAAACGAATTGACCAATTTTTTTTATAATCATTTGAAATTTGAACCTACCGACTCCCATTGAACACAGTTCAGTTTGCGCTACTTAACCACAGATTTTGAGATCAAAATTTAAGTTTATGACAAAGCTTCTAAAAAAAATTAGTGAGACACAAAAAATAACGGTAAAAAATAGTTGTTCGTTGCTCCAAAGTCTATCGGCATTTTTTGAAATTTATCTTTATAATTTATTTTCAAGACAATACTGACATAAAGAATAATTTTAGTGAACACCGCAAACGAATCGACCAATTTTTCTGTTTTTCATAATCATTTCAATTTTTGGACCCTAAACTTTGATGGCGCCTATCTCCTTCAGAAGACTTTGGGACCCTTGGTTTCCTATTTAAATATTGTTTGTTTTGATGTGTACTATCACCTCTTAAAATTTTGCCCATCTTTTTTGAATCACCCTGTATATATATATAATGGTCAGAGCAATTAGTTAAAAACTGCCGAAAAATTGAAGTTGGATTCAGCTCAAACCATGGCCAATAGATATGTAACGACCAGCGCTTTTCATTAAAAACCGCTGAAAAAGTAAAGCTGGATTCAGCTCAAACCATGGCCAACTAGATGTATAACGGCCCACTCATTTCGTTAAAAACCGCCGAAAAAGTGAAGCTGGTTTCGGCTCAAAGCATGGCCAACTAGATGTATAACGACCAGCGCATTTCGTTAAAAATCGTCGAAAAAGTGAAGCTGGATTTAGCTCAATCATGGCCAACTAGAAATATAACGGCCAGCGCATTTCTTTAAAAAATACCTAGAGAATTAAATCTACCCCCGAAATCAGTTGTTTGTAAACACCTATCGTGTTACCACTAAAAATTTTAAAGTATCCGAAACCATGGCCAACTAGATATATAATGCCCAGCCCATTTCGTTATAAACTGCCGTAAAAGTGGAGTTGTATTCAGCTCAAACCATGGCCAAGAGATATATAATGGCCAGCGCTTTCCGTTAAAAATCGCTGAAAAATTTAAGCTGGATTCAGCTCAAACCATAGCCAACTAGATATATAACGGCCAGCGCATTTCGTTAAAAACCGCCGAAAAAGAGGAGCTGGTTTCAGCTCAAACCATGGCCAACTAGATGTTCAACGGCCAGCGTATTTCGTTAAAAACCGCTGAAAAAGTGAAGCTTGTTTCAGCTCAAAATATGGCCAACTAGATGTATAACGGCCAGCTCATTTCGTTAAAAACGGTCGAAAAAGTGAAGCTGGTTTCAGCTGAAACCATGGCCAACTAGATATATAACGGCCAGCGCATTTCGTTAAAAACCGCCGAAAAAGGGAAGCTGGAATCAGCTCAAACCATGGCCAACGAGATGTATAACGGCCAACGCATTTCGTTAAAAACCGCGGAAAAGGTGAAGGTGCAATCAGCTCAAACCATGGCCAACTAGATGTATACAGCCAGCGCATTTCGTTAAAAACCGTTGAAAATGTGAAGCTGGATTTAGCTCAATCATAGCCAACTAGATATACAATGGCGGTCAAAAGTTTCCGGCCACTTAGTTTCTTTGATTTATTTACCAAAAAGTTTATGCAAAGAAGAAGCACAATTGTTTCAAAAGTTAGGAATATGTGAATGATCTCTCACCACGTGATCATTTTGATTGGATATTGAAGATGCTTCATGCAAAGGGATAAAATTCGAAGTTGGCGTGTGCAAAAGTTTCTGGCCACTTATCATTCTTCAGATTTTTCTATCGGTGAACAGTTTTTAAATTATTAATAAAACTAAAAATATAATATAATTATTTATAAAAATAAAATAAGAATTATTAATTTTTCTAATAGGAAAGTGGAAGCAAAAAGTAATACAAAAAAAAAGAATAAAGAAAAAAAGCTTAAATTTATCAGTTAAAAATTGAAAATAAAATTATGCAAAATAACAATTACATTATTACATAAACAATAATTTTCTTCTTACAAAGATATAAGCTCGGTTTTAGTTAAATTAGCTCACTAAAATTGTCTCCATGGGGTGAAAAGATTGTAAAAAAATTCAATCAATGATTATTATTACTTTAAAAAAAGTAAAGGGGACAGTTCCTGAAAACAAAAAATTTTCATACCACGCCTAGATGCGAAATCATTATAGTTTTCCTAATTTTTATAATAAAAAATAATTCATAAACAAATTTAGAAGATGAAACTTTGTATCATAAAAATAATAAGAAAAATGAAATATTTGTACTTCAATAAATCTATCGCAATGAATAACATTCTGAATACTTAAAGAAGAGTGTGTATTGGAGTGATTTGAGGAGTCTAATTGAACTATTAAAGACATTTATTTTTCAACTAATTAAAAAAAAAAAAAAAAAAAAAAAAAAAAAAAAAAAAAAAAAGGCCCGATTTTTTAAATAAAGAAGATTATAAAGTTCTAAAAAAATTACGCAAACAACCAAAAAAATATGTATGGCAGTTTATAGTATATATAAAATTACTAATACTAATAATAAATAATAAATCTTAAAATATTAATTCTGTTCAATAGTAATAATAACAAAAGAAAAAGACAGTGTCACCTAAAATTATGTCACACTTTTTAATCAAACTAATTTTTCAGCTGCCTGTCATTTCATTATCACGAATTATAAAAGTTAAAATTTGTGGGACTCTACATTCAGCTTTTCATAAAATTTCAGGGGAGCGAGGGGGAGAATAAAGAAAATGAAAAAAAGGCCGTTATAATGTTGAACTTACAGTGTTTGGCAGGACCACAAAAAGTAGAATCCGAATTATAAGGTGTCGCACAAAAAAACAACAAGGGATATATATAACAAAGGACCGAAATAGCAAGGAACATTAATGGCTGGGGACCGAAATTGCTGGGGACCAAAATGTCTCGGGACCGAATTGTCTGGGGACCGAAATGGCTAGGGACAGATACGTCGTGTACTCATGCTGTGGCTACCTAAACCGGTTTGCAATAAGAAAAAAAATGCTTTGGTGCTTTAAACATTGTTTTTATTTATTTAAATTAATTTATAATTTTATCTCTCAGTTAGATAAACACCATTCTTCTTATTTATTAACAAATTAAAAATAATTTTGTTGAAATTAATAAAGAGAAAGCGATGCAGATTGAAATAAAAAAATATGTTTTTTTTTATATTATAGCTATATGTTTCAATTTAATTTTAGAATGCACTTTTCTTATATAAAAAAAAAAAAAAAAAATTTTCTCGAAACATAATGCTACATTTTCTTTTCCATACCTTGTCTGTGTTAGATATAAACTAACATGTAATATCTTCATTTCACGTTAACAGACAAGCCGATAAAAAATTTATTATGGGCTGTCAGAAACAACTTGAAAGGAGACAGTTCATTCTTTCAACATTTCAACTCAGTATCAACTACTGATAAAACTATTAAATATTTCCGCCGTCATTTAGCATCACCTTCTTAGTTTTTATGACATGTTACATAAGCATTTACGATTAGATACAGATAATGGATTTGTCAAATCAGATTGTGGAAGTGCATTTTAAAATAGCTTTTATGAAAGTAATTTTGTATGTAGTTGCTTTTAAAAAACCTCTTTAGTAATTAAATGAGTAATGTCATTAAAATTTCAAAATACTGTATAAAACAATTAAGTTTTATTAAACAATAAAATACACTGCTCAAAACATTTAAAGGATACTGCAGTTTTAGGTGGATTTTCTATCTGGGAAACTTTTTAGCTGATTGATACATGGTCGACAGACATAGTAGGTTATATGAGAATAAATTACACATGTTTGGCAGAAAAAAATGCATTTTATTGCGCATTTGTGTACAAAAGGAAAAAAACACAATTTGTGCATATGAGAAGAAAAGAATAAGAAAAGGTGTTTTCTTCAAAGAAAATCATTTCCAGAAAGGGGTATGGTTTCCACGGGCGGCCAGCAACGTTGAACACCTTTGAGACATGGACTCAATGAGGCTATTAATGACGAGTTGGGGTATTCTGCTCCACTCTTCCAGAAGAGCTCTTTCCAGTTTTTGGAGAGTTTGTGGGGGTTGTTGGCGGCCAGAAACTCGTCTTCCTAGAGCGTCCCAAACGTGCTCGATTGGATTCATGTCTGGTCCATTCGAAAGATTCCTTCCTCGAAAAGGAAATCCTCCACCAAGTTTGCACGATGTGGCCTGCAGTTATCGTCCATTAAAATGAAGTTATCTCCGATTGCTGCAGCGTAAGGGACTACAATAGGTCTAAGGATCTCATCCCTATATCAGCGACCAGTCAGAGCTCCATCTCGAATGATGTAGATGTCAGTGCGCTCGTCAATTGAGATGCCACCATACACTAACACTCCTCCACCGCCAAATCTGACACTTTCGTGCACGAACGCAGGATTATTCATACTGCCATGGTCCCTCCAGATGAAAATACGCCTATTATCCGGATGCACAGAAAAACGGGACTCGTCAGAAAATAGAATATTGCTCCATTCATTTCTCCTCCAGTTGACATGCTCGGTTGCCCACCCCCTGCGGTCGCGACGATGCCTTGATGTTAATCTAACACATACCATCGGTCGGCGAGCATACAGACCTACAGCATGGAGCCCGTTTCGGACAGTCTGAGTTGAAATCGTGGTGCCTGTAGCCGAGCGAAGGTGTTGTTGGAGAAGAGTAGCGTTCATGTTTCGGTGTCTCCGAGCTGTTAACGCTAAATACCGATCTTCATTGGGCGTTGTTGCCCGTCTACGACCTTGCCCTGGTCTTCGGTCTGCACATCCATTCTCCAAAAAACGGTTCCAGATCCTGGAAATGACATTTTGTGACACTCCAATGGCTTGCGCTACTTCGGCTTGAGTTTGGTCCCCTTCTAACCTACCAACAATTCTCCAAGCTTCTGAATCTGTCAAATGACTTCGCTAAGACATCGTACTCATCAAAACAAAGCAATCACTGAATGCCGATCATCCTTGTTTTCATTCTCTTTTATCCAGTTGAAAGTCAAATTTCATTCGCTGCCGCTGAAGCGACGTTTTTGACGTCGAACTCAAAATTTGCATACTCCACAGTTTGAAAACCAGAAAAATTTGTACTTGTGATTCTCTTCTTCTATTTTCGGCAAAAAAATTTCGTTTATATCTTTATTTTATATAAAACTTCAAATATCTTTTAATTGTTTTGAGCAGTGTATTTAATGGGTCTTATTTAAGGCCCTACATCAGTAACGCTCCGAGATAGAACGGCTAATGTTATTTCAATGGAAGAAATTTATCGCTTTCATTCCTTTGCATTTTGCTCAAATTTAATAATTTTTGTTGTTTTGAAAACCTGTAGGTTTAAAATATGCACGTCATTCTGAAATTTTATTTCTTTTTTTAATTTTAAGGCGATACAAGTGCGTTATTTTATAGTCTTTAAAATTCACTTTTAATGTCTTATTACGAAAAATCTGTTTGACATTTTAAAATTTGGTAAAACAGCATGCAGAGTTTAATTATTTAGCTTTCAGAAAATGTTTTTTATTTTGATTTTTACAAAAATTTAATCTATGCTATTTGTATAAAAAGTTGAAATACTTTGATTTAAAATAGTAGAAAATGGTGTTTAACTCCGCCTTTAAAAGGGAGACGCCTTAAAAGTAATTAGGGTGAAAGACGATATGGGTTTACCTCCAGGGAGTCTTACAGGGACGAAGGTGTAAAATCTTGCCTGTGGCTATTAGTAAAATGTTGTTTGCTGGTTTAGGATAAAAAAATAAAAACATCCTTTCCTGAATGCATGATAGTTCGATCAGAAATGAATTTCAGAAATGATGTAAATACATGTTGATTTCAAAAAGTTTGTTTAACTAGGCATTCAATCTCAAATGTACTTTAAAAGCATTATTGATTTCGAATAAAAACACATTTAACATTTTTATTATTTTTCTTCCATATATTTAAAGTTTAATTTCTAAAAAAGATTCTTTAATTGCGGACAGCATCAAAATGAAATATTCGTTAATTTATAAAAAATAATAGAATTAACTTTTTGTCATCTGCAGACGACAAAGGGAAAAGAAGAAAGGGCAGAAAGAAAATAACAATGGTTCTGACATTAAAAATGAATAGATATATTCGCGAATAAATACATTTGTATTAAATTTTTCTTATCGTTCTTTTAGACAATTCTTAATGAATTAGTTTAAATGTTCCTTTTCATAAATATTTCATAAATATTTCTATTTTAATCAATAAAAGTTTGCAGTATACCCACTCTAAAATATAAAGTAATTATTATGCAATTCATGATTAAATTGGATAACACTAATTTAAAAAATAGAAATATATTTATTTTGACACTTCTATCGAAAATTATGACTAATTTACAATACTTTAGAAAATATATTCTGTTGCGGTAAAATTCACATCCGTAAATGATATATTTATGCTTAATTGTACATAAATTGTCTTTCCTTTGTTTTTCCCTTTCAGAAAGATAAACGAATGATTTTTAAAGTTCTTATACTATTTTAACTAAATAATACGCATATATTCCAAAGCCTGTCATAGTCTAACTGATCTAAGTTTTAGAATAGCGGTTTTTTCAGTCACGCAAAAAGACAAACTCAATTATACTAAACCTATGGAAGATTTTTTAAAAGATACCATATTTTCATTCCAATTTTTAATTATTTTTTTTTTCTGCATAGTATAGCTGACGATAGTTTGTATAGAGGCCGCTTTTTACTTTTTTCGATACTGACTGTAGATTTTAAATATGAGGATAATATCACTTTTGAAAACGGTTCCGAAAATGAAACTATCCTGTAAAGAAAATTAAAAAAGTAGAAAAAGGCCTTTGAAGAGATCGCTCTGAGCTATTAAAGGAGAAAAATATTAAAATGCAGACGAGACCTATTTATAAATTTCGACCGTTGGATTATCGTCGAAAGAATTATCATAAGCTAGTAAATTGTTTCGTTTAATTAAAGTTTATATATATATATATATATATATATATATACCCGTAAAATAAATCTAAAAAATAGAAAATGGCCTGCAGACGATAAACTTTTATAAATTTCTTTCATAGCATTAGTTTTAAAGAGAAGGCATTGTTTCGTTTAACAGCAGTACCCTCTTTAAAATAAATGAAATCGTAAAAACTATTCAATGTAAAAGAATTTTTTTTTTTTTTTTTTTTTTTTTAATGTAGGCGAGATATTTTTATAAATTTCTACAATGGGATTTCGTTTGACTGAAGTAAGTCACTTTAAAATACCTGTAACGAAATCAAAAATTGTAATACCGCCTTTGTACAGAAAGATCTCAGCTTTTCAATATAAAAAAGATTATTAAAATATAGACGACATATTTCTATAAATTTCTGTGATAGGATTTCGCTTCATTGAAGTAAGCCCCTTTAAAATGCCCGTAAAATATCGAAAAAAATATAAAGCGGTATTTGTACAGAAATATCTCAGAAATTCAATGCTAAAGAAATCATTTAAAAAATTAAAATGTTGACGAGATATCTTTATAAATTTTTATAATGGGACTTTTCTCTATTCAAGTAAGCCACTTTAAAATACCCGTAAAAAATCGAAAAAATGTAAAAAGGTGTTTGTACAGAGAAATCTCCGATATCTAATGCCCCCCCCCCCCCCCGAAAAAAAAAGTTTAAAGACAATTAAAATACAAACGAGATATCTTTAAAAATTTCTAAAATGTGATTTAGATCTATTGAAGTAAGTCACTTTAAAATACCCGTAACAAAATCGAAAAGATATAAAACGTTCTTTGTAAAGAAAGATATCAGTTATATGATGGAAAAAAATTACAAATATTAAAATGATCTTTACAAATGACTTTTAAATGATCTTAAAGATATCTTTATAAATTTCTACCATGGGATTTTCCTTGATTGAGGTAATCATCAGTTTATATTTACTTGTAGACGAGATATCTTTATAAATTTCTAACATTCAATGCTAAAAAAATCATTTAAAAATATTAAAATGTAGAAGAGAAAAATATATATTTATATGAACTTCAAAACTTCATAGGATTTCGCTTGATTGAAGTAAGCCCCTTTAAAACTCCCATAACAAAATAAAAAAATATATAAAACGGTCTTTGTACCGAAAGATCTCAGATATCCAATGCCAAAAAAACATTTAAAAATATTTAAATGTAGAAAAGATATATTTATAAATTTCTACTAAAGGACTTCGCTTGACTGAAGTAGCCTCTTTGAACACCTGTAAACAAAACCAAAAAAGTACAAAACGGTCTTAACACCGAAAAATCTCAGCTATCCAATGACAAAAAAAATCATTTAAAAATATTAAAAAGTAGAAGAGATATTTTTATAAATTTCTACCAATGGATTTCACTTGACTGAAGTAGCCTCTTTAAAACACCTGTAAACAAAGTCGAAAAAGTACAAAACGGTCTTTGTACCGAAAGATCTGAGATATCGAAAGCCAAAAAAAAATTTAAAAATATTAAAATGTAGAAGAGATATTTTTATAAATTTCTACCATTGGATTTCACTTGACAGAAGTAGCCTCACTAAAACACCTGTAAACAAAATCAAAAAAGTACAAAACGGTCTTTGTACCGAAAGATCTTAGCTATCTAATGACAAAAAAATCATTTAAAAATATTAAAATGTAGAAGAGATATTTTTATAAATTTCTACCAATGGATTTCACTTGACTGAAGTAGCCCCTTTAAAACACCTGTAAACATATTACAAAAAAATACAAAACGGTCTTTGTACCGAATGATCTCAACTATCCAATGACAAAAAAATCACTTAAAAATATTAAAATGTAGAAGAGATATTTTTATAAATTTCTACCAATGGATTTCACTTGACTGAAGTAGCCTCTTTAAAACACCTGTAAACAAAGTCGAAAAAGTACAAAACGGTCTTTGTACCGAAAGATCTTAGCTATCCCATAACAACAGAATCATTTAAAAATATTAAAATGTAGACGAGATATTTTTATAAATTTCTACCATTGGAATTCACTTGACTGAAGTAGCTTTTTTAAAATTCCCCTAAACAAAGTCGTAAAAGTACAAAACGGTCTTTGTACCGAAAGATCTTAGCTATCCAATGACAAAAAAATCATTTAAAAATATTAAAATGTAGTAGAGATATTTTTATAAATTTCTACCATTAGATTTCACTTGACTGAAGTAGCTTTTTAAAAATTCCCCTAAACAAAGTCGTAAAAGTACAAAACCGTCTTTGTACCGAAAGATCTTAGCTATCCAATGACAAAAAAACATTTAAAAATATTAAAAATGTAGCAGAGATATTTTTATAAATTTCTACCATTGGAATTCACTTGACTGAAGTAGCCTCACTAAAACACCTGTAAACAAAATCAAAAAAGTACAAAACGGTCTTTGCACCGAAAGATCTCAGCTATCGAATTACAAAAAAATCATTTAAAAATATTAAAATGTAGAGGAGATATTTTTATAAATTTCTACCATTGGATTTCACTTGACTGAAGTAGCTTTTTAAAAATTTCCCTAAACAAAGTTGGAAAAGTACAAAACGATCTTTGTATCGAAAGATCTCAGCTATTCCATGACAAAAAAATCATTTAAAAATATTAAAATGTAGGAGAGATATTTTTATAAATTTCTACCAATGGATTTCACTTGAATGAAGCAGCTTTTTTAAAATTTCCCTAAAGAAAGTCGAAAAAGAAGAAAACGGTCTATGTACCGAAAGATCTCAGCTATCGAATTACAAAAAAATCATTTAAAAATATTAAAATGTAGAAGAGATATTTTTATAAATTTCTACCATTGGATTTCACTTGACTGAAGTAGCTTTTTTAAAATTTCCCTAAACAAAGTTGAAAAAGTACAAAACGATCTTAGTATCGAAAGATCTCAGCTATTCCATGACAAAAAAAATCATTTAAAAATATTAAAATGTAGGAGAGATATTTTTATAAATTGCTACCATTGGATTTCACTTGACTGAAGTAGCTTTTTAAAAATTTCCCTGAACAAAGTCGAAAAAGTACAAAACGATCTTTGTACCGAAAGATATCAGCTATCCAATGATAAAAAAATCATTTAAAAATATTAAAATGTAGGAGAGATATTTTTATAAATTTCTACCATTGGATTTCATTTGACTCAAGTAGCTTTTTTAAAATTCCCATGAACAAAGTCGAAAAAGTACAAAACGATCTTTGTACCGAAAGATATCAGCTATTCCATGACAAAAAAATCATTTAAAAATATTAAAATGTAGGGGAGCTTTTTTTTTTTATATAAATTCCTACCATTAGATTTCACTTGACTGAAGTAGCTTTTTTAAAATTTCCCTAAACTAAGTCGAAAAAGTACAAACCGATCTTTGTACCGAAAGATATCAGCTATTCCATGACAAAAAAAATCATTTAAAAATATTAAAATGTAGGAGAGCTTTTTTTTTTTATAAATTTCTAGCATTGGATTTCACTTGACTGAAGTAGCTTTTTTAAAATTCCCCTGAACAAAGTCGAAAAAGTACAAAACAATCTTTGTACCGAAAGATATCAGCTTTCCAATGATAAAAAAAATCATTTAAAAATATTAAAATGTAGGAGAGATATTTTTATAAATTTCTACTATTGGATTTCCCTCTACTGAAGTAGCTTTTTAAAAATTCCCCTGAACAAAGTCGAAAAAGTACAAAACGATCTTTGTACCGTAAGATATCAGCTATTCCATGACAAAAAATCATTTAAAAATATTAAAATGTAGAAGAGATATTTTTTTTAATTTCTACTAATGGATTTCACTTGACTGAAGTAGCCTCTTTAAAACACCTGTAAACATATTAAAAAAAGTACAAAACGGTCTTTGTACCGAATGATCTCAGCTATCCAATGACAAAAAAAATCACTTAAAAATATTAAAATGTAGAAGAGATATTTTTATAAATTTCTACCAATGGATTTCACTTGACTGAAGTAGCCTCTTTAAAACACCAGTAAACAAAGTCGAAAAAGTACAAAATGGTCTTTGTACCTAAAGATCTTAGCTATCCCATAACAACAGAATCATTTAAAAATATTAAAATGTAGACGAGATATTTTTATAAATTTCTACCATTGGATTTCACTTGACTGAAGTAGCTTTTTTAAAATTCCCCTGAACAAAGTCGAAAAAGTACAAAACGATCTTTGTACCGAAAGATCTCAGCTATCCAATGACAAAAAAATCATTTAAAATATTAAAATATTGTAGAGATATTTTTATAAATTTCTACCATTGGATTTCACTTGACTGAAGTAGCTATTTTAAAATTCCCCTAAACAAAGTCGAAAAAGTACAAAACGATCTTTGTACCGAAAGATCTGAGATATCGAATGCCAAAAAATATTTTAAAAATATTAAAATATAGAAGAGATACTTTTATCAATTTCTTTCATTGGATTTCGCTTGACTGAAGTAGCTTTTTTAAAATTCTTTTAAACAAAGTCAAAAAAGTACAAAACGGTCTTTGTGCCGAAAGATCTGAGATATCCAATGCCAAAAAAACATTTAAAAACATTAAAATGTAGAAGATATTCTTTTTTTTTTTTTTTTTTTTTTTTTTTTTTGTTATTACTACCATTTGATTTCACTTGACTGAAGTAGCTTTTTTTTAAAATTATCCTAAACAAAGTCGAAAAAGTACAAAACGGTCTTTGTACCGAAAGATCTGAGACATCGAATGCTAAAAAATCATTTAAAAATCTTTAAAAGTAAAAAGACATATTTATAAAAATCTACTATAGGATTTTGCTTGAATGAAGTAGCTTCTTTAAAACACCTGTAAACAAAATCAAAAAAGTACAAAACAGTCTTTGTTCCGAAAGATCACAGCTATCCAATGCCAAAAAAATCATTTAAAAGTATTAAAATGTAGAAGAGATATTTTTATAAATTCCTTCCATTGGATTTCACTTGACTGAAGTAGCTTTTTTAAAATTCCCTTAAACAAAGTCGAAAAAGTACAAAACGGTCTTTGTACCGAAAGATCTGAGATATCGAATGCCAAAAAATAATTTAAAAATATTAAAATGTAGAAGAGATATTTTTATAAATTCCTACCATTCGATTTCACTTGCCTGAAGTATCTTTTTTAAAACATCTGTAAACAAAATTAAAAAAGTACAAAACGGTATTTGTACCGAAAGATCTAAGCTATCCAATGACAAAAAAAAAAAAAAAAAAAAAAAAAAAAAAAAAAAAAAAAAAAAAAACATGTCATTTAGAAATATTAAAATGTAGAAGATATATTTTTATAAATTTCTACCACTGGATTTCACTTGACTGATGTAGCCTCTTTAAAATACCTGTAAACAAATTAAAAAAAATACAAAACGGTATTTGTACCTAAAGATCTCAGCTATCCCATGACAAAAAATCATTTAAAAATCTTTAAATGTCGAAAAGACATATTTATAAAATTTTACTAAAGGATTCCGCTTGACTGAAGTAGCCTCTTTAAAACAGCTGTAAACAAAAAAAAAAAGGTCGTTGTACCGAAAGATCTCAGCTATTCAATGACAAAAAAACATTTAAATATTAAAATGTAGAAGAGATATTTTTATAAATTTCTACCATTGGATTTCATTTGACTGAATTAGCCTCTTTAAAACAACTGTAAACAAAATAAAAAAAGTACAAAACGGTCTTTGTACCAAAAGATCTGAGATATCGAATGCCAAATAATAATTTACAAATATTAAAATGTAGAAGAGATATTTTTATAAATTCTACCATTGGATTTCACTTCACTAAAGTAGCTTTTTTAAAATTCCCCTAAACAGAGTCGAAAAAGTACAAAACGGTCTTTGTACCGAAAGATCTGAGTTATCCCATGACAAAAAAATCATTTAAAAATATTAAAATGTAGAAGAGATATTTTTAGAAATTTCTAGCATTGGATTTCACTTGACTGAAGTTGCTTTTTTAAAATTCCCCTAGAGAAAGTCGAAAATATAAAAAACGGTCTTTGTACAGAAAGATCTCAGCCATCCCATGACATAAAAATCCTTTAAAAATATTAAAATGTAGAATACATATTTTTATAAATTCCTACCATTGGATTTCACTTGACTGAAGTAGCTTTTTTAAAATTCCCCTAAACAAAGTCGAAAAAGTACAAAACGGTCTTTGTAGAGAAAGATCTAAGCTATCCAATGACAAAAAAATCATTTAAAAATATTAAAATGCAGAAGAGATATTTTTATAAATTTCTACCATTGGATTTCACTTGACTGAAATAGCTTTTTTAAAATTCCCCTAAACAAAGTCGAAAAAGTACAAAACGGTCTTTGTACCGAAAGATCTGAGATATCGAATGCTAAAAAATCATTTAAAAATCTTTAAAAGTAAAAAGACATATTTATAAAATTCTACTATAGGATTTTGCTTGAATGAAGTAGCTTCTTTAAAACACCTGTAAACAAAATCAAAAAAGTACAAAACAGTCTTTGTTCCGAAAGATCACAGCTATCCAATGCCAAAAAAATCATTTAAAAGTATAAAAATGTAGAAGAGATATTTTTATAAATTCCTTCCATGGGATTTCACTTGACTGAAGTAGCTTTTTTAAAATTCCCTTAAACAAAGTCGAAAAAGTACAAAACGGTCTTTGTACCGAAAAATCTGAGATATCGAATGCCAAAAAATAATTTAAAAATATTAAAATGTAGAAGAGATATTTTTATAAATTCCTACCATTCGATTTCACTTGCCTGATGTATCTTTTTTAAAACATCGGTAAACAAAATTAAAAAAGTACAAAACGGTATTTGTACCGAAAGATCTAAGCTATCCAATGACCCAAAAAAAAAAAAAAAAAAAAAAAAGTCATTTAAAAATATTAAAATGTAGAAGATATATTTTTATAAATTTCTACCATTGGATTTCACTTGACTGATGTAGCCTCTTTAAAATACCTGTAAACAAATTAAAAAAAAATACAAAACGGTATTTGTACCTAAAGATCTCAGCTATCCCATGACAAAAAATCATTTAAAAATCTTTAAATGTCGAAAAGACATATTTATAAAATTTTACTATAGGATTTCGCTTGACTGAAGTAGCCTCTTTAAAACAGCTGTAAACAAAAGAAAAAAAAAAAAAAAAAAGGTCGTTGTACCGAAAGATCTCAACTATTCAATGACAAAAAAACATTTAAATATTAAAATGTAGAAGAGATATTTTTATAAATTTCTACCATTGGATTTCATTTGACTGAAGTAGCCTCTTTAAAACAACTGTAAACAAAATCAAAAAAGTACAAAACGGTCTTTGTACCAAAAGATCTGAGATATCGAATGCCAAATAATGATTTACAAATATTAAAATGTAGAAGAGATATTTTTATAAATTCTACCATTGGATTTCACTTCACTAAAGTAGCTTTTTTAAAATTCCCCTAAACAGAGTCGAAAAAGCACAAAACGGTCTTTGTACCGAAAGATCTGAGTTATCCCATGACAAAAAAATCATTTAAAAATATTAAAATGTAGAAGAGATATTTTTAGAAATTTCTAGCATTGGATTTCACTTGACTGAAATAGCTTTTTTAAAATTCCCCTAGAGAAAGTCGAAAATATAAAAAACGGTCTTTGTACAGAAAGATCTCAGCCATCCCATGACATAAAAATCATTTAAAAATATTAAAATGTAGAAGAGATATTTTTATAAATTCCTACCACTGGATTTCACTTGACTGAAATAGCTTTTTTAAAATTCCCCTAGAGAAAGTCGAAAATATAAAAAACGGTCTTTGTACAGAAAGATCTCAGCCATCCCATGACATAAAAATCATTTAAAAATATTAAAATGTAGAAGAGATATTTTTATAAATTTCTTCCATTGGATTTCATTTGACTGAAGTAGCTTTTTAAAAATTCCCCTAAAGAAGGTCGAAAAAGTACAAAACGGTCTTTGTACAGAAAGATCTCAGCCATCCCATGACATAAAAATCATTTAAAAATATTAAAATGTAGAATACATATTTTTATAAATTCCTACCATTGGATTTCACTTGACTGAAGTAGCTTTTTTAAAATTCCCCTAAACAAAGTCGAAAAAGTACAAAACGGTCTTTGTAGAGAAAGATCTAAGCTATCCAATGACAAAAAAATCATTTAAAAATATTAAAATGTAGAAGAGATATTTTTATAAATTTCTACCATTGGATTTCACTTGACTGAAATAGTTTTTTTAAAATTCCCTTAAACAAAGTCGAAAAAGTACAAAACGGTCTTTGTACCGAAAGATCTGAGATATCGAATGCTAAAAAATCATTTAAAAATCTTTAAAAGTAAAAAGACATATTTATAAAATTCTACTATAGGATTTTGCTTGAATGAAGTAGCTTCTTTAAAACACCTGTAAACAAAATCAAAAAAGTACAAAACAGTCTTTGTTCCGAAAGATCACAGCTATCCAATGCCAAAAAAATCATTTAAAAGTATTAAAATGTAGAAGAGATATTTTTATAAATTGCTTCCATGGGATTTCACTTGACTGAAGTAGCTTTTTTAAAATTCCCTTAAAGAAAGTCGAAAAAGTACAAAACGGTCTTTGTACCGAAAGATCTGAGATATCGAATGCCAAAAAATAATTTAAAAATATTAAAATGTAGAAGAGATATTTTTATAAATTCCTACCATTCGATTTCACTTGCCTGAAGTATCTTTTTTAAAACATCGGTAAACAAAATTAAAAAAGTACAAAACGGTATTTGTACCGAAAGATCTAAGCTATCCAATGACCCAAAAAAAAAAAAAAGTCATTTAAAAATATTAAAATGTAGAAGATATATTTTTATAAATTTCTACCATTGGATTTCACTTGACTGATGTAGCCTCTTTGAAATACCTGTAAACAAATTAAAAAAAAATACAAAACGGTATTTGTACCTAAAGATCTCAGCTATCCCATGACAAAAAATCATTTAAAAATCTTTAAATGTCGAAAAGACATATTTATAAAATTTTACTATAGGATTTCGCTTGACTGAAGTAGCCTCTTTAAAACAGCTGTAAACAAAAGAAAAAAAAAAAAAAAAAAGGTCGTTGTACCGAAAGATCTCAACTATTCAATGACAAAAAAACATTTAAATATTAAAATGTAGAAGAGATATTTTTATAAATTTCTACCATTGGATTTCATTTGACTGAAGTAGCCTCTTTAAAACAACTGTAAACAAAATCAAAAAAGTACAAAACGGTCTTTGTACCAAAAGATCTGAGATATCGAATGCCAAATAATGATTTACAAATATTAAAATGTAGAAGAGATATTTTTATAAATTCTACCATTGGATTTCACTTCACTAAAGTAGCTTTTTTAAAATTCCCCTAAACAGAGTCGAAAAAGTACAAAACGGTCTTTGTACCGAAAGATCTGAGTTATCCCATGACAAAAAAATCATTTAAAAATATTAAAATGTAGAAGAGATATTTTTAGAAATTTCTAGCATTGGATTTCACTTGACTGAAATAGCTTTTTTAAAATTCCCCTAGAGAAAGTCGAAAATATAAAAAACGGTCTTTGTACAGAAAGATCTCAGCCATCCCATGACATAAAAATCATTTAAAAATATTAAAATGTAGAAGAGATATTTTTATAAATTCCTACCACTGGATTTCACTTGACTGAAATAGCTTTTTTAAAATTCCCCTAGAGAAAGTCGAAAATATAAAAAACGGTCTTTGTACAGAAAGATCTCAGCCATCCCATGACATAAAAATCATTTAAAAATATTAAAATGTAGAAGAGATATTTTTATAAATTTCTTCCATTGGATTTCATTTGACTGAAGTAGCTTTTTAAAAATTCCCCTAAAGAAGGTCGAAAAAGTACAAAACGGTCTTTGTACAGAAAGATCTCAGCCATCCCATGACATAAAAATCATTTAAAAATATTAAAATGTAGAATACATATTTTTATAAATTCCTACCATTGGATTTCACTTGACTGAAGTAGCTTTTTTAAAATTCCCCTAAACAAAGTCGAAAAAGTACAAAACGGTCTTTGTAGAGAAAGATCTAAGCTATCCAATGACAAAAAAATCATTTAAAAATATTAAAATGTAGGAGAGATATTTTTATAAATTTCTACCAATGGATTTCACTTGAATGAAGCAGCTTTTTTAAAATTTCCCTAAAGAAAGTCGAAAAAGAAGAAAACGGTCTATGTACCGAAAGATCTCAGCTATCGAATTACAAAAAAATCATTTAAAAATATTAAAATGTAGAAGAGATATTTTTATAAATTTCTACCATTGGATTTCACTTGACTGAAGTAGCTTTTTTAAAATTTCCCTAAACAAAGTTGAAAAAGTACAAAACGATCTTAGTATCGAAAGATCTCAGCTATTCCATGACAAAAAAAATCATTTAAAAATATTAAAATGTAGGAGAGATATTTTTATAAATTGCTACCATTGGATTTCACTTGACTGAAGTAGCTTTTTAAAAATTCCCCTGAACAAAGTCGAAAAAGTACAAAACGATCTTTGTACCGAAAGATATCAGCTATCCAATGATAAAAAAATCATTTAAAAATATTAAAATGTAGGAGAGATATTTTTATAAATTTCTACCATTGGATTTCATTTGACTCAAGTAGCTTTTTTAAAATTCCCATGAACAAAGTCGAAAAAGTACAAAACGATCTTTGTACCGAAAGATATCAGCTATTCCATGACAAAAAAATCATTTAAAAATATTAAAATGTAGGGGAGCTTTTTTTTTTTATATAAATTCCTACCATTAGATTTCACTTGACTGAAGTAGCTTTTTTAAAATTTCCCTAAACTAAGTCGAAAAAGTACAAACCGATCTTTGTACCGAAAGATATCAGCTATTCCATGACAAAAAAAATCATTTAAAAATATTAAAATGTAGGAGAGCTTTTTTTTTATATAAATTTCTAGCATTGGATTTCACTTGACTGAAGTAGCTTTTTTAAAATTCCCCTGAACAAAGTCGAAAAAGTACAAAACGATCTTTGTACCGTAAGATATCAGCTATTCCATGACAAAAAATCATTTAAAAATATTAAAATGTAGAAGAGATATTTTTTTTAATTTCTACTAATGGATTTCACTTGACTGAAGTAGCCTCTTTAAAACACCTGTAAACATATTAAAAAAAGTACAAAACGGTCTTTGTACCGAATGATCTCAGCTATCCAATGACAAAAAAAATCACTTAAAAATATTAAAATGTAGAAGAGATATTTTTATAAATTTCTACCAATGGATTTCACTTGACTGAAGTAGCCTCTTTAAAACACCTGTAAACAAAGTCGAAAAAGTACAAAACGGTCTTTGTACCTAAAGATCTTAGCTATCCCATAACAACAGAATCATTTAAAAATATTAAAATGTAGACGAGATATTTTTATAAATTTCTACCATTAGATTTCACTTGACTGAAGTAGCTTTTTTAAAATTCCCCTGAACAAAGTCGAAAAAGTACAAAACGATCTTTGTACCGAAAGATCTCAGCTATCCAATGACAAAAAAATCATTTAAAATATTAAAATATTGTAGAGATATTTTTATAAATTTCTACCATTGGATTTCACTTGACTGAAGTAGCTATTTTAAAATTCCCCTAAACAAAGTCGAAAAAGTACAAAACGATCTTTGTACCGAAAGATCTGAGATATCGAATGCCAAAAAATATTTTAAAAATATTAAAATATAGAAGAGATACATTTATCAATTTCTTTCATTGGATTTCACTTGACTGAAGTAGCTTTTTTAAAATTCTTTTAAACAAAGTCAAAAAAGTACAAAACGGTCTTTGTGCCGAAAGATCTGAGATATCCAATGCCAAAAAAACATTTAAAAACATTAAAATGTAGAAGATATTCTTTTTTTTTTTTTTTTTTTTTTTTTTTTTTTTTTTGTTATTACTACCATTTGATTTCACTTGACTGAAGTAGCTTTTTTTTAAATTATCCTAAACAAAGTCGAAAAAGTACAAAACGGTCTTTGTACCGAAAGATCTGAGACATCGAATGCTAAAAAATCATTTAAAAATCTTTAAAAGTAAAAAGACATATTTATAAAATTCTACTATAGGATTTTGCTTGAATGAAGTAGCTTCTTTAAAACACCTGTAAACAAAATCAAAAAAGTACAAAACAGTCTTTGTTCCGAAAGATCACAGCTATCCAATGCCAAAAAAATCATTTAAAAGTATTAAAATGTAGAAGAGATATTTTTATAAATTCCTTCCATTGGATTTCACTTGACTGAAGTAGCTTTTTTAAAATTCCCTTAAACAAAGTCGAAAAAGTACAAAACGGTCTTTGTACCGAAAGATCTGAGATATCGAATGCCAAAAAATAATTTAAAAATATTAAAATGTAGAAGAGATATTTTTATAAATTCCTACCATTCGATTTCACTTGCCTGAAGTATCTTTTTTAAAACATCTGTAAACAAAATTAAAAAAGTACAAAACGGTATTTGTACCGAAAGATCTAAGCTATCCAATGACAAAAAAAAAAAAAAAAAAAAAAAAAAAAAAACATGTCATTTAGAAATATTAAAATGTAGAAGATATATTTTTATAAATTTCTACCATTGGATTTCACTTGACTGATGTAGCCTCTTTAAAATACCTGTAAACAAATTAAAAAAAATACAAAACGGTATTTGTACCTAAAGATCTCAGCTATCCCATGACAAAAAATCATTTAAAAATCTTTAAATGTCGAAAAGACATATTTATAAAATTTTACTAAAGGATTCCGCTTGACTGAAGTAGCCTCTTTAAAACAGCTGTAAACAAAAAAAAAAGGTCGTTGTACCGAAAGATCTCAGCTATTCAATGACAAAAAAACATTTAAATATTAAAATGTAGAAGAGATATTTTTATAAATTTCTACCATTGGATTTCATTTGACTGAAGTAGCCTCTTTAAAACAACTGTAAACAAAATCAAAAAAGTACAAAACGGTCTTTGTACCAAAAGATCTGAGATATCGAATGCCAAATAATAATTTACAAATATTAAAATGTAGAAGAGATATTTTTATAAATTCTACCATTGGATTTCACTTCACTAAAGTAGCTTTTTTAAAATTCCCCTAAACAGAGTCGAAAAAGTACAAAACGGTCTTTGTACCGAAAGATCTGAGATATCGAATGCCAAAAAATAATTTAAAAATATTAAAATGTAGAAGAGATATTTTTATAAATTCTACCATTGGATTTCACTTCACTAAAGTAGCTTTTTTAAAATTCCCCTAAACAGAGTCGAAAAAGTACAAAACGGTCTTTGTACCGAAAGATCTGAGTTATCCCATGACAAAAAAATCATTTAAAAATATTAAAATGTAGAAGAGATATTTTTAGAAATTTCTAGCATTGGATTTCACTTGACTGAAATAGCTTTTTTAAAATTCCCCTAGAGAAAGTCGAAAATATAAAAAACGGTCTTTGTACAGAAAGATCTCAGCCATCCCATGACATAAAAATCATTTAAAAATATTAAAATGTAGAAGAGATATTTTTATAAATTCCTACCACTGGATTTCACTTGACTGAAATAGCTTTTTTAAAATTCCCCTAGAGAAAGTCGAAAATATAAAAAACGGTCTTTGTACAGAAAGATCTCAGCCATCCCATGACATAAAAATCATTTAAAAATATTAAAATGTAGAAGAGATATTTTTATAAATTTCTTCCATTGGATTTCATTTGACTGAAGTAGCTTTTTAAAAATTCCCCTAAAGAAGGTCGAAAAAGTACAAAACGGTCTTTGTACAGAAAGATCTCAGCCATCCCATGACATAAAAATCATTTAAAAATATTAAAATGTAGAATACATATTTTTATAAATTCCTACCATTGGATTTCACTTGAC
The DNA here is from genome assembly GCA_964019185.1 of Maratus speculifer. Taxonomy (NCBI): domain Eukaryota; kingdom Metazoa; phylum Arthropoda; class Arachnida; order Araneae; family Salticidae; genus Maratus; species Maratus speculifer. The sequence continues at coordinate 861,788 of CAXHSM010001659.1, forward strand.
TGAAGTAGCTTTTTTAAAATTCCCCTAAACAAAGTCGAAAAAGTACAAAACGGTCTTTGTAGAGAAAGATCTAAGCTATCCAATGACAAAAAAATCATTTAAAAATATTAAAATGTAGAAGAGATATTTTTATAAATTTCTACCATTGGATTTCACTTGACTGAAATAGTTTTTTTAAAATTCCCCTAAACAAAGTCGAAAAAGTACAAAACGGTCTTTGTACCGAAAGATCTGAGATATCGAATGCTAAAAAATCATTTAAAAATCTTTAAAAGTAAAAAGACATATTTATAAAATTCTACTATAGGATTTTGCTTGAATGAAGTAGCTTCTTTAAAACACCTGTAAACAAAATCAAAAAAGTACAAAACAGTCTTTGTTCCGAAAGATCACAGCTATCCAATGCCAAAAAAATCATTTAAAAGTATTAAAATGTAGAAGAGATATTTTTATAAATTCCTTCCATGGGATTTCACTTGACTGAAGTAGCTTTTTTAAAATTCCCTTAAACAAAGTCGAAAAAGTACAAAACGGTCTTTGTACCGAAAGATCTGAGATATCGAATGCCAAAAAATAATTTAAAAATATTAAAATGTAGAAGAGATATTTTTATAAATTCCTACCATTCGATTTCACTTGCCTGAAGTATCTTTTTTAAAACATCGGTAAACAAAATTAAAAAAGTACAAAACGGTATTTGTACCGAAAGATCTAAGCTATCCAATGACCCCAAAAAAAAAAAAAGTCATTTAAAAATATTAAAATGTAGAAGATATATTTTTATAAATTTCTACCATTGGATTTCACTTGACTGATGTAGCCTCTTTGAAATACCTGTAAACAAATTAAAAAAAATACAAAACGGTATTTGTACCTAAAGATCTCAGCTATCCCATGACAAAAAATCATTTAAATATCTTTAAATGTCGAAAAGACATATTTATAAAATTTTACTATAGGATTTCGCTTGACTGAAGTAGCCTCTTTAAAACAGCTGTAAACAAAAGAAAAAAAAAAAAAAAAAAAAGGTCGTTGTACCGAAAGATCTCAACTATTCAATGACAAAAAAACATTTAAATATTAAAATGTAGAAGAGATATTTTTATAAATTTCTACCATTGGATTTCATTTGACTGAAGTAGCCTCTTTAAAACAACTGTAAACAAAATCAAAAAAGTACAAAACGGTCTTTGTACCAAAAGATCTGAGATATCGAATGCCAAATAATGATTTACAAATATTAAAATGTAGAAGAGATATTTTTATAAATTCTACCATTGGATTTCACTTCACTAAAGTAGCTTTTTTAAAATTCCCCTAAACAGAGTCGAAAAAGTACAAAACGGTCTTTGTACCGAAAGATCTGAGTTATCCCATGACAAAAAAATCATTTAAAAATATTAAAATGTAGAAGAGATATTTTTAGAAATTTCTAGCATTGGATTTCACTTGACTGAAATAGCTTTTTTAAAATTCCCCTAGAGAAAGTCGAAAATATAAAAAACGGTCTTTGTACAGAAAGATCTCAGCCATCCCATGACATAAAAATCATTTAAAAATATTAAAATGTAGAAGAGATATTTTTATAAATTCCTACCACTGGATTTCACTTGACTGAAGTAGATTTTTTAAAATTCCCCTAAACAAAGTCGAAAAAGTACAAAACGGTCTTTGTACCGATAGATCTGAGATATCGAATGCCAAAAAATAATTTAAAAATATTAAAATGCAGAAGAGATATTTTTATAAATTTCTTCCATTGGATTTCATTTGACTGAAGTAGATTTTTTAAAATTTCCCTAAACAAAGTCGAAAAAGTACAAAACGATCTTTGTACCGAAAGATCTCAGCTATCCAATGACAAAAATTCATTTAAAAATACTAAAATGTAGAAGAGATATTTTTATAAATTTCTTCCATTGGATTTCATTTGACTGAAGTAGCTTTTTTAAAATTCCCCTAAAGAAGGTCGAAAAAGTACAAAACGGTCTTTGTACCGAAATATCTGAGATATCGAATGCCAAAAAATAATTTAAAAATATAAAAATGTAGAAGAGATATTTTTATAAATTTCTTCCATTGGATTTCACTTGACTGAAGTAGCCTCTTTAAAACACCTGTAAACAAAATCAAAAAAGTACAAAACGGTCTTTATACCGAAAAATCTCAGCTGTTCAATGCTAAAAAAATCATTTAAAAACATTAAAATACAAACGAGATATCTTAAAAATTTCTATCTTGGGATTTCGCTCTATTGATGTAAGCCACTATAAAATACTCGTAACAAAATCGAAAAAATATAAAACGGTCTTTGTACAGTTCAATGATCTCAGCTATTCAATGCTAAAAAAAATCATTTAAAAATATTAAAATGTAGAGGAGATTCTTTGGAAAATGTTTAATGTGCAATCTCTGACATAATAATCACGATCTGTATGCTGTCTTTTAAAATTACATATAAATGATTCAATTTCACTTGAAACTATCTAACAAAAAAGGTCAATGTCGACTTGTTTTAAAACGGATCCGAGTGTTTTGGTCAGAAATTATCTCGAAGAAACTATCCAAATGCACATATCCCTCGGGCTATCAATATTGAAAAGGTGCGAGAGTTTTTAGCATTTGCTAATGACTTTTTTCTTCCTGGGGTATCTTATCCCCTTTTTATCGCCTGGAGGCAAAGGGTGGCGTGAGATGACCATTTTTTTATTAATTACAAGCTTGGAAAATATCATTGGTCTTTTAAAGTGTCAATCTTTGGGTTCGGGATACGCCTTCCTGGTGGCAACACGCATAGGTTTGTGATAGGATATTGAGTTTCGGTTTGACTGATGCAGGCTCTTAAATCTTCTTTTTAATATTTGTATGGCTGGTAAAATGTTATTTTTACTCATTTCTTTTTTAGCGATGTAATCTGAAATTTAACTTATTTATGCTTATTATACCATAATACAATCTAAAAAAATACTCTGAACAAGTGCATTAAAATATCACAAAATCATGTATTTCCCCGAGAGGGAATTTATTGCGATAGTTTGATTCTAAATGAAAATAAATAGGTATATTGCTACAAATCTAATATATTTCATCCAGATTGTAGCTTGCTAGAGTGCCCAATCGGCATGCCACGAAGCACACATTTAATCTTTAAAATAGCTTTTATGAAAGTAATTTTATATGTGGCTACTTATATAAAAATGTCTTTAGTAATTAAATGTGTATGTTAAAAACATTTCAAAATACTGCGTGAAGTAAATTATTCTTAGTAAACAATTAAATATTTAATGTGACTTATTTAAATCTTTTTTTTATATTTGTATGGCTGGTATCTTCCAAATATTGTTTTCATTCATTTCTTATTTAGTTTAATAATCTGATATTTAACATACTCATGTATCTTATACCAAAATATAATGTAAAACTAGTCGGATGTATCAATACCAAAACTTTCATCTATCTCATACACTTTATTACTTCCAGAAAAAGGAAACATAGCAGCATCACCGGTTAGCTACACTGTAAAAAAAATCTGTAACCTTAGTAATCTAAATTAACCGAAATCTCTTATGCTTACTAAAATTTTATGTGTACACTGTACAAGAAAATGATGTCAATCTACAAAACTTGTAAGCAAAACTAAAACCATCTGTAACTTTACAAAAGAATTTACTAAAATTTTGGTAACTTTACTAAAATTTTATCTATAATGCTCGTTATCGTCACTTAAAAAGTTCTTGGAATACGATTTCCCAAAAAAATTCTTAGTAACCTTAAAATTTGTTTGATTCAAAGTGCAAATCTGTATCTGTTACATGAATTTTTATTGTTGCCGTTACATAAAAAGTTCTTGGAATACAATTCTACTAGAAAATTTTTTGTAATTATCCAAATTTTTTTTTACAGTGTACACTGAGAAAAAAATATAGTGCCAGCATGTATAATCTAAATGGTGACACTTTAAAAAACAGTTCCATGTCATCCTTAAAAGTTCTAGTTCTCTAAGCTAGAGAGTTCTGTAGTTTTCTACTAGAATTCAGGAACTTTTACCTATTTTCTCGTTGTCAAACTTATTTAAAAACCTCTGCAAACAGATGCGAAGACAAGATATTTGATTTAGTAACTATAATTCAAGTTTAAGAAACCATTCCTAAAATCAATGGGTAACTTCTCTTTGCTGAAACGATTTAATATCGTTTCGTCACTTAGGAAAATAAAGAATAGAAATGTTTGGTCATTTCGTCAATTCAATATAGTTGTTTAATCTATTCGCATAGTTCTGTTTCAGTCATCTATAGTTCCAGTTTGTATATTCAGAAAGTGACTAACTATTCATTCTAGGTGAAGGCGGTTTATTTTTTTTATCAGTGTAGTTTGCACCAAAATCCAATCTGTAACGACTTATGGCAAGCTGTAGCTATATCTGAAATATGATGAGAATCTGTGAGTTTTTGGGATAGAATCTTTGCAGAGATAAAAATAATGCAAAAAAAACTTGATAGAAGTGCCATATGTTGAGCGATTTACTCCAAAAACTAAGTAGTATTAATCAGGGACTAATTGAATTCGAAATTTGATGATAATTCGAACATTAGTTCCTGAGATAGAGCTTTTGTGATAATTATGAATAATGACACATAGCAGCGATACCTATTGAACGGTTTGCTCCAGAAACTAAAGAATACTCTTTTGTATTAGGGACTAATTGAATCTAATGTTTAATGAAAGATCGTATCTTACATCCTGAGATACAGCTATTGCGATAATCATGAAAAATACCGTGTAGCAGCGCCACTCGTTGAGCGTTTTTTTCTAAAAACATAAAGAATACCAATTCATAACAGATGTAAATTTTCCATTTTTCATTTTTGGGTGAAAAAAGTCTGGGCCAGGATTCGAACCAGGGATGTATTGGCTGAAGCCGTCAATGCTCTTACCAACTGAGAAAACTGGAGGACTATTTTACAGATATTATAAAGTTTTGTGATTTTCCGTGAAATATTTTAAGGAACGCCCACAAAATTTATGCCACATACAGATAGACAGACTGACTGACTATCTGACAGACAGACAGATTGATAGACAGACATTTTGCAAAAAAATGTTTTTTTAGAATCTCTGACTCTAAAGCGTGTAAATCCATACACTGTAAAAAAAATTCAAGAGGTTACTAAAAATTTCTTAGTAAATTTGTATTCCACAGAATTTTTTAGTAACCATTACAAACTTCTTTTTTGCAAGTGAAACAAGCATTTCTTTTGTAGACTGAACAAAAGAATTTTTTGTATAACTAACTTAAAAAATTTTAGTATGAGCCACCAAGCAAATTTTAGTAATAGCTCCAAAAATTTTTAATAACCATTACGTGCGCCCGAAAGGCAGGAGCTTCCTTCGAGCTGCATCCAAACTTCTGAAGAGGAAGATTTTCGACAAAACCGCAATAGATGGCAGCACCAAACATTCCTACCCGCTCCGACAGGATTTTCATAATCACTTTATTAACGAGACACTACATACATTCGGGGCGTATTTGGCGGTGACACGTTTCGAACCCGGGACCTTTTAGCCTGGAGTCCGTTACTATAACCACTATGCTATCAAGGCCACACAAACTGAGTTTTAGTAAGAGCTATTAAAAATATAAAACTATTAACTCTATTCGTTGCTAACTTTTTTCTAGTAATTCTTACAGATTTTTTTGTAACCGACTAAGATTACTAAAAATTTTTTAGTAATTACAAGGATCACTAAAGTTTTTTTAGTAGATCGACCCTTTTTTTTTTACAGTGTAGAAAACCGGAATATTTTCAATAATCCAATACTTTCGTCTTGTAAAGATATGTAAAACTTCTTGTAAGTTTTACTTACTGTACTTCTTTACATCGTACGTAGGCCTTTTGTTTATTTTCAACAGTATGATAGTTGAAATTTTTATTTTAACTCTCACACGCTTTGAAATTAAATGAACAAATCGGTTACCGTTAATGTTTTGCTAATCTCGATAACACAAGGTGAAATATTGCTTGTTACTAACGAAAAACAATATAAATAAAGCTATTTTTGGTATATCTGACTATGATGAAGTTCTCTTTCAAATTCAGTATGGATGAATATCGGTAATGTATCTTCAGTAAAGGTGTTCTTTGCATTTTAGTTTGATTTTCGAATAAAATTAGCTAAAATTATAAAACTGAAAAATACGATACGGGGAAAAAATGGGATATTTTTCCCATTTTGACGAAACCCACTTTGTTGAACAAGTCAGAAAATATTTTTCAGCTCAAGTTGGGTTACCTTTTCTTTACTTATCATTTTTTTCATCTGTTTTGTTAAAAAAGTCTTTAAATTTCTTGCTACATGTACCAATTAATATTTTATGATTTTTTTCTTTATTAAGAAGCAATGCATTTATATTATTAAATAAGACCAAAAAATAAAAATTTAATAGAAAAAATAAGTATGTCTTATTAAATTTAAACTGCAATAAACTAAAAAAATATTTATTTCTGACTCCAATTAAAAAAAAGAGTTTCCGTAAATAATTAAAATTTCGGGGAGTTCAGAAATGATGAACGTGATCTACGTGATGAATTCTTTAATTGTCTTGATACATGTACCGGGTAACATTTTATTTATTTATTTATTTTTTGTTGTTGTTGTTGTTTATTACCAAGAAATGAATTTATATTTTAAAGTAAGATCAAAAAGTAAAAGCTTGATAAAAAAAAAAATCCGTACGTTTTATTAAATTTAAAGTTCACAAAATGTAAAAAAATAATTATTTCTCAGTCTGACTAAAAAAAGAATTTCCGTAAATGATATATGACTAAAAGTAAAAGCTCATTGAGTATAGAAAACTTTTAACATGATGAATACAAATCGGTGAATAAAAGTTAAATCCAATTAATTGTGGAATTCAATGCACATATCACTTTAACCTGTACAGTTGGTACTTAACATTGTAAACAAACAATCTACACTGTAAAAAAATTGATCATTTTCCTGCATTATCATTCCACGGCTTTTATAGAATATCTCTCTTTAGACTCATGAGTATGCACCATAATAGGGTGAAGTAATCGTTTTCTATAAAAGCGGTGGAGTGACGATGCAGCAAAAGGGTAAAAGTTTTTGCAGTGTATTACAAAAATTTGCATCTCGCATATCACCTAATCGTGCAATTTTATATTTTCTAAAACTTTTAAATCTTTTGTTTTTAGTGATATGACATAAATAGAAATACTTTTCTTATTTTGGCTCAACAAAAATTTTTTTTTTATCTTTGTAATGAGGTTAAAATTTAACAAAGCCTTGTGTTTGAATTTTTTTTAGATATATTTATTGTTGTAGGTATTTAAATTATACTTACAATATTAGAGCAAAAGTGAACGTCTACAAGTTTAGAAATTTAGTTAAATATGTAAAAGAATGCAAGGGAAAATTTCCTGAAATTCCAGGTGTGTAGCATAATAGTACAGGTCATATATTACCGTGTAAGATATTTTCCCGAGACTCCATAGACGACCATCAACAAATTAAGAAAACGAATATTTTTTTGGATAACTCTGTCAAAATTAATATAGAAAAAGCATTCAAACTGTAGAATACGATTAAGTGGATTATTGTAATAAACTGTGTTTATTTTTGTGTGGATATCAAGTATACTCATAGAGAAATTAAGGTTTTTTTTTAATTCCAAATTTTGCCAAGTTGTTTACTTATAATTTGCAAAGTTCAAATTTTTAAAAAGGGTTCTTTCAAGAAAATATGACAAGCAACATTGTAAACTATATCCTGTAATCAGAATGAAAAAATAATAAAAATTGAGTGGAAAAAGAGCGGGTACACTTAATTTTTCACTGCGCATGCATGAACATATTTAAAATTTCATTTGTATATTTTGTTAGCTAAATGTATCGAGCAATTTTTGTGAAACTCTCAAAAACATTTCAAAGTGATTATCGGTAGAATAAGATCAAAATCTATTGTTCCCAAAATGAAGCTGAAAAATGAGGTGTTGTGTCCTAATATAGTAGTAAGTGCCATATTCTGTACTCTTTATTGACACTAATCTATAGATATATTTGGTTATGTTTATAAGACCTTCACAAATGTCGCTCTATATATTTAGCTAACACAATATGAAATGCATTTTTGATAGCGTTCACGTATTCGCAATGAAAAATTATTTAGTAAATCTGCTCATTTTTCATTCAATTTTTATAATTTTCAATTTTCATTGCAAGGTTCTGAGTAAATAATTGGCTATAAAATTTTTGGAAAAAAGAACCTTATTTTATATTAAGAACTCTCTAAATTATAAGCAAACAGTTAAGGACTGTTTTATAAAAATCATAATTTCTGTACGAGTATACATGCTATCCACATAAAACTCAACATAATTTATTACAATAAGTCACTTAATTATAATCTGCAGTTTCAACACTTTTACTACATTAGTTTTGCTACATTAGTTACTACATTACTTATACTACATTAGTTACTACATTTATTTTTCAATGTGTGGGCGGTTCCCTATGGAGTTTCAAGAAAAAATTGTCACAGAAATGTATGATGTGTACTATTGTGTTTACATTCTTAGATATTTAGGATAACTCCTCAGGCATTTTTCTAGATGTTTAACAAAATGTCTAAAATCACAAGGGACCGGCCTCCTTTGGATCTATAGTGTATGTCATTCGATAATTAAATGTAAACAAATCGAACACCGTTAAATTCAACGTATAAAAATGTTGAAAGAAATGATTTATTGAATTAAGAAAAAAATGATAACAACAATTAATAAATACTATACTGTGTATCCTTATTCTTAAAATGAATTTTAACTATAATTTAATTTCATTTTTTCAAAATTAAACTAATTAATTTATTAATATTAATTTAATTTATTAATTAATATAATTATTTATTAATATTAATTAATTAAAATTAAACTTATTTAAAAATTAAACTTTAGTCCTATATATAATAAAATACATATAATAAGGATGATTAAATTTTTAAATCGAAATTTTCCAGTTTCGAAACTTGCGCCACTGTGAGCTGTATTTTTTTTTCTGCGAAATCTTAAAGTAACATTTTCACCGTCGCAAAAATTTATTTATTGACTAATTAAAGAAATTTTACATGTGTTAGTTTATTCATGATTATATTACTAAACTTGCAAATTGACGAATTGTAAGTGTTTCTAGTTACAATTTCGCATATATTCATTCGAAATCTTTATTGAGGTTCTAGTTTTATGAAAACCAGAATTTTACTTTTAAACACGGTCGTAGAACAGTCTTACTACCATCATAGTCGTAGTCTTGTTTTCTCTTCACCCTTTTGGATCGGATTTTTTGTACCAATTTTGAGAAAAAATTACTTTAATGTTACTAATGCTAACACTAGCTATCCAATCAAATTAATTAGAGTTTAACGAATATTTAATTATTTGGAACATACCGAATATTGTTGTTTTGTATACTATTCAATTCACATTCATATGACAATACGCTAAGGAAGAGTTTTTGGAGATGTTAAAAAATATTATATAACAACAAGATTTAACTGATATTGCAATCTTTTTGCGTATTGTTACACACGATTCTTTAAAAAATATAACCTCTATTTTAAATTTAAAGAGTGATATAAATGTTTAAAATAAAAGAATCACAAATGGTGCAAAGAGAGTTAAGCAAATATTTATTATTATTACTCAAAGTCTAAACATTAATTAAGTCATATAGTAAGTACATAAGCACATGCTAACATTGCTACGTGTAAACAGTAACAAAATTATTTCTTAAAATAAAGTAGTACTCAATTAAAATACATGTACAATTAATACTACACCAGATCTGAAAGGGTTAATAGTTGGCAGACGTGAGGTTTTAACAGTTTTATTGTAAAAATTACTATTTTTTATATTAAGATATTTATCAGTAGTTATGCTTTTGTAGTACAGCTGTATATTTAAAAGAGCTGAAATGCAAATGAAGGATAACTGAAATTCCTTTTCAGATAGCGAAAGTGTTTGGACGGTTTTGTTGTAGGTAAATATTTTTTACAAAACACTTCTCGTATCCGCCACATACATTTTAAGTATATCAAGCCTCTCTTTTTCACCCTGTGTTAATGTATATATAAAAATGCATATGTATATATAATACACATGTTGTAGCATAATGTTCACACCAATGCTCCAAATTCCACTATGTGCATTGTGAAATTAGAAAATTTTGATTTAAAAAAAAAAAAAAAAAAAAAAAAAAAAAAAAAAAACAGAAAATCTTGAAGATGACATCAGTAAAATTTTTATCCTCTCAGAAAAAATGTACACAAGAAAAAAAAAATTCAAGATTTTTTTACCCACTTAATTATATATTAAGAAAATTAATCAACTAGATTTTTTTCTGTTTATATTACGGAATTTATAACAGTCACTTTCTAATATAGAGGATGAAATAAATGACAAATATCTGAAATAGAAGTCTGGGACAAAATGTAGAAAGAACAAAAGTCATTATTAGGAGATATTTCATTAATAAAGGAAAGAATAGAAATGTACTCTTCTAATATTAAAATTTACTTATTTAATATTTTTATTAAAAGTAATTTCTTGCGAATCAAAATAATTTCGAAAGGGAAATATCGTAATTTATATTATTTTGCAATAGTATACGAATGCCCTTTTTTATCAAAAAACTAATTGTGCTTTTAACAAGGGTACCTTATTTTATTAGCAGAAAAAATGAACTTCTTAAGCTTCAGATTAAATTGGAAATCTTATTTAATATTTTAAGTTTTAGTTTTTTTCCCTATATGTTTTCCTTTTTAATATATTTTAATATTATACTTTATATTTTAATATTTGGTATCTTTGGATATTCGTATCCCATTTTATTAGCATAAAAACGAAGTTTTTAAGATTCAGATTAAAATAAAAATCTGTTTTAATATTTTAAGTCTTAGTGTTTTTATTTTAGCGTAAAATTGTCTGTTTTTAAGATTGATGTATGCTAATTTAAAAAAAAGATTTTTAAGCATTGTTAAAGAAAAGTTAATTAATTTTTAATACAAATAATTTAAATAACAGGATTTTAAAACTTAATGAACTGTTTAGGTAATGCAACAAAATATTTCAATACACACACACATATATATATAGTGTCTACTTGGTATTTACCCTTGATAACGAACAAAGTACTACTATTTCCAATAATTCGTTATTGTTTCAATTTTGCTAACTCTTTTTGTCTTGTTTAAGTTTGTTATTTATTGAACTATTCTTTATGCATTGTAGATGTTGAGTAGTAGTATTATATGTATATCCATATACATATATGTATACTACACATGTTCGCAGGCGTAATATTCATACCAATGCACTAAATTCGAATATCGGCTTCATGAAATTTGAAAAGTTTGATTAAAAAAAGAGAAAATCTCGTAGATGAAATTAACGAAATTTATATCAAATCAGAACGAAAATAAAGAAGAAAAATAAAAATTCAATTCACGATATTTATCGTGCTTAATTATTAAGGGAATTAAGAACTGGATTTCTCTTACTATTTACATTGTGAAATTAAAAAGAGTCCGTTTCTAATAAAAATGATGAAATAAATGACAAATGTTTCAAAGTCTGAGACAAAATGTACAAAGAATCCAAGACATTAAACGGAGGTATTTCAATAATACGGAAAAGATTGAAATAAACTCTCCCTATATTAAAATTTACTTATTCAATATTTTTATTAAAGATTACTTCATTCGCATAAAAATAACTTTGCAATACTGGTACGGTAATTTAAATTACTTTCCTATGAAATACGAATGCCCTTTTTTATATGGAAAGTTTAATTCTATTTTGACATGGATATCTTATTTTATTAATATAAAAACAAATTTTCTAAGCTTTTGATTAAATTGAAAAACTGTTTTGATATTTAAAGTCTTTAGTTTTTTTAATCTAAAAGTTTCAGTTTTTAATAGTGATAAATTTTAATAATATGAAAAATAAGTATTTTTTAAAGAAAATTTAATGAACTTTTATCATCAACAATTTAAATAGATGGATTTTAAAAGGTAAAGAAACGTTTAGGTGATGCAACAAAATATTATTTCACTTTAATTAAATAGCTAAAAAATAAGATGTTTTACAAAATTAATAACGTTAATAATATAAGAATAATATAATATGCATTACAATTAAAAATATCTCAATTTATTTATAGGATATACAAATATTGTTTTCAATCTTTTTAGAAAAACTTACGGATTGTCGAAAGACAAGTGCTTTATCATTCCAATAATATATTTAAAATTCAATGCAGTAATAATTCGGCGGCCAATACTGTATTTAAAATTAAAACTGTGGTAGGTATTAAGAGCCTACCATAGACACTCAAAAAGACCCATATGATAATGTTAAGTTTATGGAGTCGTTATTTTCACATTGCTCGATAAAATTTTAATACTTTTACATGCTTTTTTGCATATAATAGGTGAGGATTTTGGTTACATTTCCTTTATATTCGGATAATTTCAATTTCAGAACCAGCTCGTTCTCTTTCGAAAAATAAAGACATTTTAAAAAAAATATCTGAAAAGTAAATCGAAAAAGTAAAAACTATTCAAGTTATAGATCGTTCTCAGTTATCCTATGTTTAAAAATTTCAAGTAAAAGTATTAAAATTTGAGAAAGATATTTGTAATTAACGCCCCCCATAGATTTAACATTATCATCCGGATCTTTTTAAGTGATTAATGTAGGCTATTAACCGAACATTCTTTTGATAAAGAGAATTTAAGGACATTTTACAGAAATTTAATAACTTACGCTTTTTTTAAGTCACTTATAATGTGCAAAAAATATATCACATACAGACTCACACAGATATTTTCTAAAATTCATGAAATCGTGTTCGGGCTCTTCTAAAGTGCATAGATCCATCAAAAATGGAATTTGAAAATTTTCACGAATCCAAGACTTTCTTCTTGTAAAGACAGAAGAAAGTAAAAAAGCACAATCCGTATTCTTCCTTTTTAGCTTATATTTGTGAATTTTATACCCCTGATAGTTTACAATAAAATGTTTTCTATTGTATTTTCATGCATCTGCTTTTCATTTATTTGGTAATCTATTTTTTATTTTCTACATTACAAAGATAAATAGTTTAGTTAGTATTTTTTTTTTTTTAAAAATTATGAGTATGCCCAGTATGGAGATCTTCCTTGTAAGTACAGAAATCTATGGATATAATTTAGAAATATAAGTATACGGATCCTGGCGATAGTTTTTTAGTAAAAGTAGTAAAAGAAACATCTTTATAACTAAAAAACCCATGCACACTGACAGACGGACGGCAAAAATATTTTTCTAAAAATACGGTTTTCGGAATCTCCAGTGTCTGAAATGTGTAAATCCGTTTAAATTTATTTTTTGATTTTCAAAACGATTGGCAACATTCAGCCTACATTACGAGTGATGACTAAGCAATATAAATTTAAGCTCGCAAGCTAAAATGAAATTATTCATTTCTTTCTATGGTGACCATATGCATTTCACTTCGTATATGAAAAGAATTTCCAATATAAATATGGAAATAAGAAAATAACAATATCTTATCTCAGAAGAACCTATATTATATTTAGACAGCATGACATTCAAAAGTAATCATTTTGCCAATTTCAAAAAAGAAAAAATACAATCTGCCTCTCGAAAGAAATGTGCATGTGTGTTATATATATATATTATTTTCATACAATAGTGTACGAAAAATGTATTCTGATATCATTTGAATATTTATTGATATAAGGCCCAAAGATATAAGAAACTGCACAAATCTGTATTTTCAAGAATTTTATAAGAAAAATAAATCAAAGAAAATATAAAGAATTACAAAGGAGAAAATAAATAAAAATGTACAATAAAGGAGATATGAAAACTGTGCCACTACGTCTAAATTATTAATATTATTTTTTTAATGTTGGTATCCAATTTTATTTCTAAAATACATTGATATTTTGCTATTTATTATTTTTTTTAATAGTGAATAATCTGATATGAGTATCTACGTTGAGTTTAAGTTTCCCCTAACAGTTCAAAAAATGCACTCGCAATGATTCAATAAGGTATACTGGTGCAAAAACGATACGCCGAGGTTCTACAAACTTTCACGGTTTAGTTATAGATATGGTACTTTTAGATATGGAATTCCAAACAAATATTGGACCTGACTTATTACCTATGTATACAAGAAATAATATTTTAGCAAGTGGGTAATAATGCATGCAAACAAAACCATAAAATAAGATGAAATAATGAAATGTACTTTGTTGTCATGAAACAGTACGTTTAAAACGCTTAAATTAATAAAAAATCTAAAAAATGACTGCTCTTATTTTGCAGATATTAGCTCATTCTTCTCAGCAAATGCGAAAGTATTGTTTAAAAAATATAAAAACTTTATTTGACTACATTAGTGTTTTAATAAATTGTTGTTTGCATAAATCTTTTTTCGTTTTGTTAGTGAAAACTGCAAGAAAAAAAAATTAATGTAACAAACAAAAACAAGAGAATGTGTAATATTAAAATTCAAAATCAACTCAAAATCACTCGGAATGCTCGAATTATTTGACGATCGATGGATTCATTAATTTTAAAAGTTGAATTATTATCATTAAAAAACATTTTAATGGAAAGATACCGCTTCCACAAACGGAGTAAATAAAACTTTGTGAAAAGTTTTAACTTTATGTAAATAAACTGAATATGTAATATATGTAATAAACTGAACTTTATGTAAATAAAACTTTCTTTTATTTACAAGAACGGAAAATCCACCAACGGAACGTAAATGTCAGGCAACTTTGCTGTCATTAGTTTTACCGTGAATTCACATATTTATTTTTAACAGTGAGTATTTGCCCTTGGATTTACGTCGATGTGTCCGTTTAAATTTTCTTGTACTTGCATTTTCTTAGTTTCGAACTCTCTTTCACGATCTTTTTTCTTTCAACTGTATTCTCCATTTTCTATCTTTCACTTCTGCTTGAAACTTCTTTTCTTCATTTTCTGCTTGCCATTTCATTTCTTCCTGTTCTGTTTGTATCTGCAGTTTCTTCACTTTCCTTTCTTCTTCTCCTTCTTCTTTTCTAGTTGCCACAATTATTTCTAAGCGATCATTTACAAAATTTTCGTCGTAATTCTCCAAGTTTTTCATCAGCTTTATTAGTACTGGAATTGTCGTTTTTTCAGGTTGTTTAATTCCATATTCTTCACACTTCCTCAGCTTTGTACTTTTTTATATAACATATCTATGTTTAATATTAAACAGCATATTTATATAAATACTACCTTTTCCAATTTTTAAAATGAGTTCTTGCCTCGTGCTCGTCAAGTTTCATAAAGCGTGCTTTCAAAATATGGATAACAAAAATATACTAGAAAGTGAGCTAATTTGGTGATCACACTTCTCTTAAAGAAAATAAATGAAGTTTAAATTAAAATCCTACACACACACACACATATATATATATATATATATATATATATATATATATATATATCAAGCGGGGCGGTCGTTCTGCCAAGCCAGGCTAGAAAAAAATAATATGCCCGCCAAACGAACAAACGCCAAGAACATAACGACCGCTTAACTGCTTAATATACCCGAGACAACTTTCCCATGTTAAATCGACCAAACATGGCATTTTATAATTTCGGATATTTAAGAAATGAAGTATCGCAGAGAAATAAAACAAAAACTAGAAGAATTTAATGATGAAAAGCTTCAATTTGAGATCAAACTCATCTTTATAAAATAATTATTAAAAGAAATGCAGTATTTTTTAAAAACAGTCAAACCAACTTTGTACAATTATATTAATCAATGGTATTTTATTTATATCATATTGATTTACGGCCATCTTTCCATATTTTACGCAAATTTCTAACCAATATTTAACCCGTTACCATCCAACGGTACCATATCGATTACCTACAACTGGACAAAACTTTTAAATTTCAACACCAGTATTTAAGTACGGAAATGTCTGCTATCTAATTGTCTGAATAAGTAACAATTTTGGATTCTAACAACGAATTTGTGTACATTAGAATTTAATGTCAAATGCAAAAAGATGGCCTCCAGACCAATATTAACCAGTTATAATCATCAATGATAAACTACAGGCATTTCATTTGCGGGAAGACAAAGCAATCAGAAAATATATTTGGCTCCATTTTCCTAAGAATAAATGAATTCAAGTTTTTATTAGCACTTTCCAACAAAGTTGAAAAGTGCTTATGCATTCGGTTTGTCTGGCCGGATGGCCGTCTGTCCGCGCTCTAACTCTCGTAAATATACTCGGATTGCCATGAAATTTTTGGACGTTATTTAGATTTATCCTAGCACGAACCCTATTGAAAATGAAGTTTCTAGCGTGATTAGTTTATTTACAGGGACAGTCAAAATTTTCCCATTACATTACGGCCTATCGGGAAAAATCGTTTCAAATGAATTTTAACGTTTATAACACTTTCCAAAAGTTTGAAAAGTGCTTATGCATGCGGTTTGTCTGTCCGTCTGCCCATTTGTCAGTCTATACGTCTGTCCGTCTGTCAGTCTATCCGTCTGTCCGCGCTCTAACTCACGTAA
This sequence comes from Maratus speculifer, assembly GCA_964019185.1. Classification (NCBI taxonomy): domain Eukaryota; kingdom Metazoa; phylum Arthropoda; class Arachnida; order Araneae; family Salticidae; genus Maratus; species Maratus speculifer. The sequence goes on from CAXHSM010001659.1 coordinate 878,455, forward strand.
ATATACTCGGATTGCCATGAAATTTTTGGACGTTATTTAGGTTTACCTGAGCACGAACCCTATTGAAAATGAGGTTTCTACCGTGATTAGTTTATTTACAGGGACAGTCAAAAGTTTTCCATTATATTACGACCTACCGGGAAAAATCGTTTCAAATGAATTTTAACGTTTATAACACTTTCCAAAAGTTTGAAAAGTGCTTATGCATTTGGTTTGTCTTTCCGTCTGCTCATCTGTCAGTATATACGTCTGCCCGTCTGTCAGTCTATCCGTCTGTTCATCTGCCCGCGCTCTAACACCTGTAAATATACTTGATATGCCCTGAAATTTTTGTATGTTATTGACGTTTACCCTAGCACGAACCCTATTGGAAAATGAAGTTTCTACCATGATTAGATTATTTGCAGGGAGAGTCACAAATTTTCCATTACATTATGGCCTATGGGGAAAATCGTTTCAAAGGCGTTTTAAAGATGTTACACCCTGTCAAACATATTAAAATTTAGATGCATTTAAGAGATGCACTAACATATACATTCTATAAATATGCGGTGAAAATACAGTATTATTCCTTTACAGGGCCACACAAATGAATTCCAATGGATAATGGTAAAAGGGGGGGGGGAATAGTGTGCGACATTTTTAAAATATGTATAAAAAATAGATATATGTCACTGAGGCTTAATATAAATTATACGATACTGTCTTGCTTAATATTAAGTACATTGCAGGCTTAATATTAAGTACATTACTTGCTTAATATTAAGTACATTTACAGGGACACACAAAAGATTTCAAATAGTATATTCCTTCCGACGGACTGTATATGTTTCCGATGATGGCTGATGGATGGATGTAATACATTTTAATTATGATATACGCATTTAAGTTTCACTAAATCTTTGTTTATTATAAGGGTGTATATAAATGTTTTAGTTGATATACAGGGCTATCAAAAAAAGTTCACAACGTTACTGAGTATGAGCGTAAATTAGTTAAAGGTGGTTCTTAAATAAAATATACATTTTTACGCTGAACTCCATTCAATTACAAAGAAATGTTTGCAGAATATAAATAAAATGATTTACAGGGCCACGCAAAGAATTGTGTTAATGGACACCTATGAATGATAATTTATAACAATGTGATTTCAGTTGTTTTAAGAGTTTTAGTTTGAAATGAATTTTAGTTTCTTACTGACGTGCAATAAAGGTACAAGGTAAACTACATGGCTTAACAAAAGTTTTCAAGTATGTTTCCCATTTATTAGTACAAATTGCTCAAAAAGAAATTTTAAGCTTTTTTCTTGCTAAACTAAATTTTCCCATTTTATAATATGTATATCAACTGACAGATCAAATACAGGGCTGTTCAAAATTATTAGAATACATATTTGGCTATATACCCTTATTTCCCTAATTAACGATATATTTTTTAAATTTCATGAAGTGAAATTTCAATTATTACTCGTTTGCTTGCTAAACTAGATTTTCGTATCATATCCAACTGAAATAGCAACTATAGATCTATATTTTATTTCGATTCGATCAGTCTTTTACAAAATTTTCATACTTATAAATGATAAATTACCCTAAGAAATAAATGATATATAAATACAATGTACACATATATTTCTTACTTCCTACAGAGGTTCTACGACAACTCATTCCGATTTAAGTGAGCAGATTATTTAAATTTTATATAATCTCTTTAAAACAAAGAAGTGATATCTACTACAAAACACTTTTCAAAAGTAAAAAAAAAGCCAAGCAAGAAAAAAAAAAGAATGAAAATTGTGTCTAAAAAATGGTCTGATATCAAATTTCCAAGCTTATATTATGGTAATTATTTAACATTTTTCATTAAAAAAATCACTATTTCTAAGTCAATGCCTTTGCATATGTTGATAGAAATCCTTTTCTCTTGTACTAAATTCATCGTAAACGTGTTTTAAAAATTCAAATGTTTTAAAATTATGAATGATGGGCTTGGCGGCCATCTTTTCATATTTTAAACAAATTTCCAAGCACCAAGTTTGTAAAGGAAAGCGTAGTAAGTTTACATGAAGTACAATTTAGAACTTCTGATTTTAACTATGGACAAATATATTTAACACGTTACCACCCAGCGATCTATTTATAGATTGTCTACAACTAAACAAAACTTTTAAATTTCAATACCTGAATTTTAGTACGGAAATGTCTGCTTAAGTAACAATTTGAGTTTTAAATTTTAACTATGGATTTGGGTACATAGAAATTAGTATACAATATGGGAAAATGGCTACCAAGCCCATCACGCATAATTTTAAAACATTTGAATTTTCAAAACACATTTACGATGTATTTAGTACAACAGAAAACGATTTATATCAACGTATGCAAAGGCATTTACTTAGAAATAGTGATTTTTTTAATGAAAAATGTTAAATAATTACCGTAATATAAGCTTGGAAATTTGATATCAGACCATTTTTAGACACAATTTTCATTCTTCTTGTTTTTCTTGCTTGGCTTTTTTTTTTACTTTTGAAAAGTGTTTTTTAGTAGATATATATATTACAGAGTAGTATAAAAATGATTGTTTTTGTTTTAACTTATTTATTGATTTATTAAATACTTTTTTAATAAATAGTTTGTGAAGTAAAATTTATACAGCGTACGTTAGTCACAATATTTTTCATGTAAGATTTTGGCTTACATGAAGACGCTTTATTTATTAATTTATTTTACTTTATGATTTAAGAATAAAACGGAAAATTTCCATGAATTACAAAATTTTCTTTGTAGGAATAGGCAAAAAAAAAAAAAAAAAAAAAAGATTACTGCTAAAAAAACTACTGGTTGTTTAAAATGCAATTAAATCTTTTACAACGCTTAGTTAACTCTTTTATTTTATTTAAAATTGGTCTTTTCTCTGTTAATAAACGCATTTCTATTGATTTCATTTAATTAAAAACAATAGAACTCGGCGTTAAAAAATCAACTAAGTCGCAAGAAGCGTTACTTAATGAGGTAGTTGTGCTTCTACTTTTGATTAATCAGTCTAATCTAGTTGAAATACACAAGAAATTTTTTGTGAATGCTTACGTTTTCTTTTAACAATTAAACTTAATGAAGCTAATTTATTTTTCATCAAGGGAAGAAAGTGAATAATAAGTTACTTTAAAATTGTTAAACGCGGAATAATTGAAAAAAACTCTTTTTAAAAATCACATAGTAAAATTTATCAACTAACGTAATCAGTTACATAGTAGTTAACATAGTGTACATTTGAATGTATTATTTAGAAAATGTATAAAGCTAATGATATAATAATCTAATATCGAATATAATATATATAACAATATAATATAATATAATATAATATAATATAATATAATATAATATAATATAATAATATCTAATAGCGAATAAATAAAGAGCTTATGAAAACATTCCGGTATGACGTGTTGCAAACTTAACACCTGAAACTTCTTACAATAAAAATGAGGGATATATTTTTCCATGTAAAATAAAAGTAAAAATATAATTTATCTTTTTAATAAAAATATTGTGTTGTTCTTTCATTATGTTGTTATTTCAATACATTTACAAGTATTATAATCCCACATCGGTTTACATCATATTTGACAGTGCAATTAAGAAATAGGGATGTAAAAAAACATAGTTTTATCCAGTGATTGTAGATATGTTTGGGAGAAAAATAATTTAAAAGTCACAGTCTACGTTTTACTGTGTAAAGAAATTTATTCGCAGTAGCTACCTGACGTGTTGCATTTAAAGTGCAAAAAGTCATTTGATTTTTGGCGAAAAAGAATTCATTCACTGTTGATTTAGAAAAAAAAAGTAACATTGATTTTAATATATATATATCTTTTTGAAATCTTAGTTTCAACGTAGAGGAGAAGCTTTTTCAATAGAAATGTAAATTGTGAATGCTTCGTTTGTCAAAAAATTTTCTTTTATTTATTAACTTATTAATTTACTTATTTTATTTTAAAGTTTAACAACAAAACGGAAAATTTCCATGGATTTCTAAATTTTCTTCCTCCGAATAATAATAAAAAAAGATTACAACAAAAAAAAAATAGCGGTAGTTTAAAATGCAATTAAATCTATTACTACGCTTTGCTAACGCTTTTATTTTATTTAAAATTGGTTTTTTCTCTGTTAATTAATGCATTTCTATTGGTCTCATTTAATTAACATGAATAGAACTCAGCGTCAAAAAATCAATTAAGTCGCAAGAAGCTGTGCTTAATGAAATAGTTGTGCGCCTACTTTTTCTCAATCAGCCTAATCTGGTTGAAATACGTAAGAAAAAAAATTTCGTGAATGCTTATTTTTTTCTTTTAACAATTAAACTTAACGAAGCTAATTTATTTTTCATCAAGGGAAGAAAGGGAATAATTAGTTACTTTAAAATTGTTAAACAAGGAATAATAGAATAATTAAAATAATGATTTTCTTTAAATCACATAGTAAAATTTTTCTACTAGCGCAATCAGTTAACTTAGCGTATATTTGAATGTATTATTTAGCCCAAATATATAGCTTACAAAAACATTTAGGTATGTTGGACATGTTGTAAAATTAAAACCTGAAACATTTATTATAAAAATTAGGGACACAGTTTTCATGTAAAAGATTAAATAATATATAATTAATTTTTTAATCAATAATAATGTGTAGTACATGTTTGTTTTCATTTACAATTATTATAATATCATATCTGTTTACATTAAATTTGTCCGTGCAATTAAGAAATAAGATTATAAACATATTTCTATCCTGTGATTGTTGCGATGTTCGGAAGAAAAATAAATTTAAAAGTATCTGTTTGTGTTTTACAGTTTAAATAACTTTATTTGCAGTAGCTACCTGGCGTGTTAAATTTTAAATGCAAAAAGTTGTTCGATTTTTTACGAAAAAGAATTCATTCAATGTTGATTTAGGAAAAAAAATATATATATAACATTGATTTTGAAATGTACTAAATTTTCTTTTTTAAGTCTTTTTTTTCAATGTAGGGAAGAAGGTTTTTCAATAAAAATGCATTTTAAGTACGTTGTTTGTTAAAACTTTTCTTTTATTTATTAACTTTTATTTATTAACTTATTTATTTATTTACTTTAGTTTATGATTTAAGAATAAAACGGAAAATTTCCACGAACTGCTAAATTTTCTTTTAAGGCAAAAAATGATTACTAATATAAAAAAAAAACTACCGATAGTTTAAAATGCAATTACGTCTTTTACTAAGCTTTGTTAAATCTTTTATTTTATTTAAAATTGGTCTTTTCTCTGTTAATTAACGCATTTCTATTGATTTCATTTAATTAGAAGGAATAGAACACAGCAATAAAAAATCAATTAAGTTGCAAGAAGCGATGCTTAATGAAGTAGTTGTGTTCCTACTTTTTCTCAATCAGCGTAATCTAGTTGAAATGCATAAGAAAATAATTTAGTGAATGCTTAAGTTTTCTTTTAACAATTAAACTTAATGAAGCTAATTTATTTTTCATCAAGGGAAGAAAGTGAATAATTAGTTACTTTAAAATTGTTAAACACGGAATAATAGAATAATTAAAATAATTATTTTCTTTAAATCACATAGTAAAATTTTTCAACTAATGCAATCAATAAATTCGTGTAGATGTTAATGATTTATTTAGAATAATAAAGTAATGCTGAAAAATTAAAGTGATGTTGTAAAAAAAAGTGATGTTCAAATTTACCTTACTTTCTTACTTGCATAGGTTTCTATCTGTTGTCATTCTGTTTCATTTATTTTTGATCTGAAAACAGTTTTACTGACCTATTCAAGGGGACAATATGGCTTTCATTTTTCTTGATTTTATTATTTTAAGTAATTTTACAATATAATGAAACTAAAACGCGGGAAACCCCATTAAAAGGGATTCATTACCAACATTCGTGAATACTGAATGTGAATGATAATTTCATGAAATTAGTCAGATAATTGCCAAGATAGTAGTATCTACAGCCATTATTTTTTATCAGAGTTTGTTAATTTTTTTGCTTTAAGACACCCAACAAAAGTTTTACGGTAACCGTTATGTTTGTAAAATTTCAACCGCATGAGAGTTGGAATAAAACTTGCAACTAACATATGTTAGAGGTGAAACAAAAAGTCAATGTACACTGTAAAGGTCAAAGGTGTGCTACGTCACATGCCGACTGGACATATATGTTCGGGATGAAAGCAGGGAAAATCGATAGCTTCAGAGCCCGCCCGCCCCTAACCGTCTTTCAATATCTTTAATTTGTCTAATTACTTTCTTCTATCTTCAATGGAAGAAAGTATTGTAATCGACATTTTTTTCGACTTACGGTTTTTGACGGATTTACACGTTTTAGAGGTCAAAGATTCCAAAAAACCTGTTTTTACAAAATGTCTGTCTGTCCGTGTGTCTGTGTGTCTGTGTGTGTGTGTGTCTGTCTGTGTGTATGTCGCCATTCTACCATCAAAAAATGTATGAAGTTATGCATAGAATTAAACCAAATTTTTTGTGAATGTTTTTGGCTGTAGCAAGCAGGTCAACCTTCAATTTTGAAATATTCCGCCAGAAGGGGGCGCTGCAATCGCGATTTTTGTGCCATTTTCAATATTGTACCGACCAAAAGTATATGAAGTTATGCGTCGAATTGAACCAATTTTTTTGTGTATTTGTATGACTATGGATAGTTGGTCCTCCTTCAATTTGAAAAAAAATTCCGTCGGAAGGAGGCGCTACAATCGTGATTTTTGTGCCATTTTCAATATTGTACCAACCAAAAGTATATGAAGTTATGCATCGAATTGAACCAGATTTTTTGTGCAAGTGTATGGCTATAGCTAGTTGGTCCTCCCTGAATTTGAAAAAAATCTGCCTCAAGGGGGCGCTGCAATAGCCAATTTTATGCCATTTTCAATATTGCACCAGCTAAAAGTGTATGAAGTTAGTCCTAGAACCAAACTAAATTTTATGTATATGATTATTTTTGGTAAGGCAAGTAGGTCCTCCCTGAATTTGAAAAACAAATCTGCCTATCATTCTGTTGTCCATCGACTCGTGTAGAGACGGAAATTCGTTTTTACTCCGATCAATTGATTGAAGCAGAAATTTAAGATGAAAACCAAAGTTCGCATGGTATTGAATTAAAATTATTAAAACATTAAAATGAGTAACTATTTTTTTTTTAATTGTAAAATGTAGGTATGAAATAGAAGAAAGTTTTGGGATTGGCACATCCAACTAGTTTTTCTGTTAAATTTTCCGGTTTCAATTTTTTCACTTTTCTATTTAGAGTCCAAGGCTATTCGGGTCGTGAAGTAAAGAATCTTGGCGCTATGCGTATATTTTGAATTGTTAATAACGTACACATTTAATTACTAAAGACATTTTCATATAAGCATCGCGTACAAAATTACTTTCATAAAAGCTGTTTTGAAGTTCCATAATCTGATTTGACAAGTCTATTATCTTTTTCTATCCGAAAATATTTGTATAACATGTCAAAAAATCTAAGACTTAGATGCTAAAAGACGGCAGAAATAATTAATAGTTTTATCAGTTGTTGATACCAAGTTAAAATGTTGAAAGAATGAACTGTCTCACTTCAAGTTGTTTTTGACAGTTGTAATTGAGTTGATTTGTTTTAACTCATAATAATTTTTATCGGTTTGTCTGTAAAGTTGAAATGAAGATATTGCATGTTAGTTTATATCTAATACAAAAAATATCTGTAAAAGAAAATGTAGTGATATGTTCAGAGAAAAATTTCGTTTTTTAAACTAAAAAATTGATTTTTAAAATTACATTCAGATTTATAGCTAACATATAAAAATATGTTTCTATATAAATCTGTATCGAATTATGGTTATTAATTTCAACAAAATTATTTTTAATCAGTATAATAAAAATCTAAGTCATGTGACTGTCGTAAATAGTTCCTGGGAGACCATGTAACTTTTCGTATGCCAGACGACAATTTTGGCACTTTAAGTGGTCACGCAGGTGAAAAGTGGCAAATGTTATTCTATCGCTACAATTTGATCTACATTATAGTAAGCCGAGTCATGTGATTATCATAAACAATTGTGAGTTGAGTTCATTGCATTTCATGTGCAATGCTTCAATTTTGATTAAGAAATTAAAAGTTCTTTTTCGAATAAAACAACATAAAAGTTATCATGATCGCAAAACTTTATTTATGCTTTTATATTAGGCGGGTGCTAATTTCGTCAATAGCATTTTTTAAACTTGCAATTTTTTCCTAATAGTAATTTGAACAATACCCTGAATTTGAAGTAAATATCATAAGTTGTGGAATTATTCAATACTTTCCGTTTATTTTCGTTTAAAAATTGGAGAAAAGAAAATAAGACCAAGTTAATTTTAACTATTTTAAACTTAAGTTAAAGTTTTGTATTGTGCAACAGGAACTATGTTTGGCAATTTATCACTCATCACTCATAAAAATATTTTTTTTTATTTCTTTATCAGAATCTTTTGATTTGGTGAAAGATTTAGCAAGAAAATCGAATTAAGAATAAAAGTTTTTCTATATAATAAATTTTGCTATACAGAAGATTACTGTAATGATAAATTGCTTAGCACATATTTAAAGTGAGACTAAATTGATCGCCAAGGGCGGCAAGTTGGTTAATAAATCACAAAAACTGAAATAATTATCAAAGTGAAAAAAGTGTTCTTTTCTGTATTAGAACAAGATACCTATTGACTAAAATTGATTTTGAAGTTTGTTGCACTATCTCTATAAAGACCACCTGCGGATCTTTTCGGGAAACTAGATGATTTCCAAGAGACTAGCTATTTTTGTTTTCTTTAAGACTATTAGAATTAGGGGTATGATCATCATTTGAGTAATACTTTGGAAAGTTTAATACAACAAAAATCATGATAATACACATATTTTTAAAATTGTTATGCTATTAAAAATACATGCATTTGAAACATACTTAGTACAGTTAAATTGCATATTTCCGATGTAATGCTTTTATAAATTCAAGAAATCTTAATATTGCATTTCAGAGATAAATGAGTATATTTTTTATTATTTCATTTGATATACATATTACGAATATGATCTTGTATCATTTACAAACATAACAAAAAATATTAACTTGATTAAGTGAATAATTTTATAAATTTAGGAAAAAAAAAAAAGGTTACCTTAGGCAGAACTGAGATTGCATACGATGCGGTGCTCTTTTAAACTACCATGTACACTATATGGCGATAGATGACCGGCCACATGCGATTTTAGACATTTTGTTAAATAGCTACAAAAAATACATGAGGAATTATTTTGAAACTCTAAGCGTGTAAATATAATAGTACAGTTCATACATTTCAGTGAAGATTTTTTCCCGAAAGGGGACCGTCAACAAATTGAAATTAACTTTTGGATAACCCTGCCATAATTAATGTAGCAAAAGCGCTATAATTGTAGATTATGATTAAAAGGCTTATTTTGATATATTGTGTTCTTTTTTATGTGGATAGCATGTATACTCGTAGAGAAATTAATGTTTCTATAAAACTAGCCCCAAACTTTGCCAAACGTTCACAACATAGCTTATAATTTGCAGAGTTCTTAATATAAAATAATCTCCTTTTCAGAAAATGTGACAAACAACATTGCACTAACACCCTGTCATCAGAACTAAAAAATAATAAAAATTCTAAGAAAAATAAGCAGTTTTACTAAATAATTTTTGATTGTGCATGCGTCTACAAAATCAAAATTTTATTTGCATATTTTGTTAGCTAAATGGATAGAGCAACTTCTGTAAATATTCCAAAAACATAGCTTGGGAATTCTGTAAGTGGTTGTGTGTAGAATCAGCTCCATCATTCCCAAAGAGAAGTAAAAAAAATGAGAGGTTATATCCATATATCCATTGATCAATGACAATAGAATATATAATATGGTAAGTACCCCATATGGTACGTTGGATAAAACCCCTCATTTTTTTTGTCTATGAGTATATTGCATAATTTGATTTTGAACAACCCAACGCAATTATACAGGATACTCCATGTTAAAATTTCTTAATATCATACATGAAAATTGTTGCAGTATTTTTATTTTGGAAATGTCGTTTTTAAAATTCTTCTTTTGTGTAATACAAAAATATTTTGTGTAATTTAATGTACAAAAACACTTTTGTGTAATACAAAGTATTTTTCTATTTTATAAAATTTAATGCCATATACAAATTTATTTTTATTTATGAATTGATGAAATAAATCAGTCTATCCTGATTATTTTTTTCCTAAATTTCTATCCTTAGAATCATATGTATTTATCTATCTCTATATATATTCCTAAATTCGTTACTACAGAGATAAAAACAAGAAAATCTTACGCATTCCATAATTTATATATTTTTTATTTATTTATTTTTTTAAATAAACATTTGTAAGAAAACAATATAAGTTTGGCTTCAAAATAACTTCAGTCAAGTGTATAACCGTATTTCAATTCAAGATTGTTTTTCCAAATAAACTACAAGAATAAACTTTACAACTGTTTTCTTCCGCAAGATAAATTGCTTGATCCTTTTGACACATTAATTTTTAAAATAAGAAATCCAGTCGCTGTCTCAAAGTGTATTTTCATGTCTTTTCTATAATTTATTTTAGACAGTAGTATCTAAAGTAAACGTACTCCCTAAAACATTGAACACTAAGATAAATTTCTAAAGTGTAATACCTTGTTTTGCTACAACAATAAAAAATCAGCTGCAAAAATCACTCTTATTTCTATTGTTAAATATATCTATTCAAGCAAATAATATCGACATTCTACTACTATATATTTCTCACATAATACTATCATTTAATTATATATATCTTCTCGTAAGTAACATTAAATGTATTGAAATTCAGTAAAAGCTTATTTCACATTTTTTAACGCAATAATTAAATGATTTTTACATCGTATTTTACCATTCAAATGCCTTTTTTACAAGAAACATTTAAGAACATGTATAAATTGTATATTTGCTACGTGAAATTATATTTATTAATGATATAAATAATTTAAATCAGCATAGATGATAAAAGTTTGGAATCATTCATGGAATTGCGTTCGTTTTAGGTAGATTTCGTATTACTATACTACCCATTGTGGTCGCTCCTATGCTGAAATTTCTGAAAAAAAATTTCAGTTCTACACCGATCATTACTCATAGACTCCAAAACAACCATCTGTAAAAAAGTTTATATATATATTTATTTTTCTACATATCTATCTATCTATCTATATATTTATATTTATATGTATCACTTTTTTATGGACATGATAACTTCTATAATTCTGCTCAGATCTCCTCCAAACTTTTACATAAAATCAAGAGGCATAAAATCTCGGTTAAGGTCGTTAATCGACAGAATTGGACCAAAGGGGAGGAAATAGGGAGGTTTTTTTTTTTTTTTTTTTTTTTTAAACAGAAAACCCCGCATAACTTACTAACGAAAATAGATATTTAATCGGTTTAAAATTTAAATTATTTCATTACATGGGCAAAAAGATAATCTATGGCAGATATTTGATAAAGTTAAAATGGGGGTTTTGGGAAAAAAAAAATAATAATTTCGTTAACTTTCAAGATATCAAATCCAAATATTTTTTTATAAATATTTTTAATATTATTTAAAATTTTTGCATTGACAAGGTTTTGATGAGATCAACTTTTACTACAAAATAAGTATTTTCAAGTAAACAGCATCTATATTCTACTAATATGTAACCTTTACATAATGCTATCATTTAACTAGGACGAAAATCAGTGGGATTAGTCCGAACGATATTGCTGCAAATATATAGATTTAATAATTTGCAATAAGTAAAGAAAATGAGATCCTACCTTTAATTGACCATATACTGCGATAAATTGAAATGATAAAAATAATCAAATCACAGGATTACAAAATCTTAAGTTTAAAATCATATACACTGTTTATAATAAAGGAAAAGCAAACATAGCATGGATACAAAATTGGAAGTACGCAATACGTTGAAAGTAATAGAGAAAAAAAAATTAAACTGGAATTTTAACTCTTTGAAAAGATTTCAAGAGCATAACAGATGCTCCGATGCCATTTCAGTAATTTTAAATAAAAAATATATTACGTTCTAAAAGAATGGAAATATATATGGAGTGTGGACCTTCCAAACAGTCTACGTTGTTGAATATCTGCTTTTCACTGTTGCAATGAGGTTTTTGATAAGAGTTAAGCATATACCCTTGTTTTAGAATTAATTCTAACGAGCATTTACATTATATAAGTTACTGTGATGCCAAAGTTATAGCTTTTAAAACTATTAATATCCCAAAAAATTCCAAATAAATTGTGATTTAAAATCTTTCCGAAATTTTTTTCTGTTCATTTATCAACATTCAAAACTTTTAGATATTGTTCACAACGAATAGATTACATCTTAATGGTAACCACCCCAACAAATTTCTAGTCCCATTAATCTCAGAGAAATCACAATTTTAGAAAATCTTGCCCCTGAATAAATGGAGGTTGGTTTGAAATGTCTATGGTTGTTAGATTAAATAGGATTTTCTATAATAATGCTTGATAATTATCCTCCTCAGTCTTTATACAAATATTACTACGGACCACAAAAACCAGCTTAAAATTGCTATACAACATCTCCAAAGTTTATCAGTCTGTATATCGATTCTTATGATAGCCACGCAATTAATAAAAAGGTTCAAAGATGATTTAATAATTCTACACGCATTAAAATCAATTTAAAGGCTGCTGTTTAGTGTCTTCTCTAGGCGACATTAGGACTGAAGAGAATAAATAGAATAACTACACCGGAAAAAAATAAATGAAGACATCAAATGCTATTCTTGAGTTTAACTAAAGGGAGTACTGTGCAAGAAATTTCTTTATTATAAGAGGAATTAAGTCATTCGTACTTAAAGAATGTTAAATCAGCTTTTCCCCGCCAAGACGTGCTAGTTTTGAATACAAAAAACATCCTTTTCCTGTTATACATGTCAAAAATGCTTCTCTAAAAATAATGCACTAACTAGACATCAAATATTCCACTTGGTTAAAAAATCCTTTAAATGTGAAATTTGTGGTAAAACATTCATTCAAAGTAATGATTTAAAACGACATATTATAACACATTCCAAGACACCCACCACATATAAATGTGATACAGACATTTTAGAAAAAAATTGTTAAGAATTCAAATGAGATCTCATAACAAATTTCATGATTGTGAAAAATCTCGTTTTTAACAAAGTCTGCTTTAACTTAACAAAATCATGGCCGAAAGAAATAAAAATTTGAACACTCTTGTATTATATTTTACTTCGATCTTGACACTTTTATTTCTTAAAAAAGTTCATTACAGGAAATTTCAAAGAAAACACTGCATCAAAACATTTGATGTCGACTGCAAGTTTATTCATCATTTAAATGCATAAGTGAAAAATGCAAACTTTCCCCAATCATGTAAAATAGTTGTTTTTCTGTACAGTTTTTAAAACTTTTTGTATTTTTTATAACCATTGAGAATGATTAATAAATAATGTGTAAGTGAAAAAAGCTTTTGTCTTTTATTTTTTGTTTTAACAACTTATGAATTTTAATAATTATTTCACGATAATGTAAAAATTTTACTAAAATTTTAACTATTTTTTAAAATTTCTTATCAAATAAAATTAGAGTTCACATTATTTTAATATATTTTTTTAATTTTTAAATATTGAATTTGTATATATACTGAGTTATTTTTTAAGTACCTTTAATATATTAGAATTATTTAATTTTAAATACCAAGTTAACCGCCTGGAACTATAAAACACTTATTTTACCAGATTTTGTTCACTCTGGATATCCTAAAACTAAATTGAGATAATTTTAATTGTATTACATATAATATTAGTATTATTATTAACATTATTGATTTTGTAAAATTTCTTAATTTTTCGCATTTTAATAAAGTGAAATAATGTTTTGTTGCATCACCTAAACATTTCTTTAACTTTTAAAATCCATTTATTTAAATTATTTATAGTAAAATTTCATTAGCTTTTCTTTAAAAAAAGATGAAAAATCTTTTTTAAAATTAAAATGTTTCATTATTAAAAACAAAAACTTTCAGATTAAAAAAAAAACAACTAAATCTGAAAATACTAAAACAGATATTCAATTTAATCTGAAGATTAAATAATTCGTTTTTATACAAATGAAATAAGATACCCATGTCAAGAATAGAATTAAAATTTCCGTATAAAAAATGCATTCGTATTTTATTGCAAAATAATCCAAATTACCGTACTATTTTTGCAAAATTCTTTTTATACGAATAAAGTAGCTATTAATAAAAATATTGAATAAGTAAATTTTAATATTAGAAGAGTGTTTTACTATTCTTTCCTTTATTAATGAAATTCCTCCGATTAATAACTTGAGTTCTTTTTACATCTTATCTTAGACTTCATTTTACTTCAGAATTTTGTGATTTATTTCACCGTCGTCTTTATTAGAAACGGTCTCTTTTTAATTTCTTAATGCAAGTCGAAAAAAAAAATCTAGTTGACTAATTCCCTTAATATTATGCAAGAAAAAAAACTTGAATTTAATTTTCAATTTTCTTTCCTTACTTTTTTCATGATTAGATAAAAATTTCATTGATTTCATATTCAAAAGTTTTTTTCGAATTTTTTTTTTTTTTTTTTTTTTTTTTCATGTGATAGATTAGGGAATTGGTATTTCTTGGTATGAATATTACGCACAAACTATTATGTGTAAGATATTGTAAGAGTCTAACAAGATGTGTAAGATGTTATTTTAACGAAATGTATATATATATATATATATATATATATATATATATATATATATATATATATATATATATATATATACACTATATGGCCAATGATTATTGGACACTTGCGATTTTAGACATTTTGTTAAATATCTAGAAAAATACATGAGGAATCATCTCGAAACTCTTAGTGTATAAATATAATAGTATAAGTCATACATCTCCGTGAAGATTTTTTCCCGAAACTCCACAGGGGACCGTCAACAAATTAAAAAATAATGAATATATTTTGAATAACCCTGTCAAAACTAATGTAGCAAAAGCGCTCAAACTCTAGATTATGATTGAATGCCTTATTTTAATACACCGTGTTTTTTTTATGCAAATAGCATGCATACTTGCAGAGTAATTAAGGTTTTTATAAAAATGGTCCCAAATTTTTCCAAGTTTTTTCCTTATAATTTTCAGAGTTCTTAATATAAAATAATATTTTTTTTCAGAAAATATGACAAACAACATTGCACACAGTACCCTGTAATCAGCATTAAAAAAATAATGAAAATTGTGTACAAAATGACTTGGTTTACTAAATAATTTTTTACTGCGCATGCGCCAACGATATCAAAATTTTATTTGCCTATTATGTTAGCTAAATGTATAGAGCAATTTTTGTGAAAGTCACAAAATCATAACTTGAAAATTCTGAAAATAATTGTCAATTGAATAAGTTGAAAATCCGTTATTCTCAAAATGAAGCAAAAACAAGAGGGGTTGTATCCATATATTCATTGATTAGTGTCAATATAGAATACACAATACGGGATGTACTACTACATTTGGATAAAATCCCTCCGTCTGAGATCTTTATAAAGTGATCGTCTTTATTAGAAACGGACTCTTTTTAATCTCGTAATGTAACTAGAAAAAAATCTAGTTGATTAATTCCCTTAATATGAAGCAAAAAAAAAAACTTGAATTTTAATTTAATTTTTTTCCTACCATTTTTTTTTTTTTTTTTTTTTTTTTTTTTTTTGATTTGATAATATTGCTTTCAAACAGAATAAAACCCCCTTGAAATTCAAGCGTTCATTATATTATATGTCAACTATTGCTTCAACCAATAATAAATAGGAAAACATGCATTGCCACAACATCTTCCTAAACAAAATTAGAATAAATATTCAGAATAGTTTCTAGGAAGAAGAATCACGATCGTGATCTCTCGTTGAAGGGAAAATATGAGTAAAATTAGTTGTAAAACATTATTTTAACACGTGCAAAGTTTATGAATTCTTTGCTATCTTAGCAACGATAACTACGATACCATCGATCGTAAGCAACGACAGCTCTCATCCCTGTTATAAAGATTTATCCTAAAACTATAGAAGAGGTGTATATTTTCAGTGTATATAATGGAAATTTAAACCTTATACATAGTAAGTGCAAATTACTCTAACAATCGTTATCGTAACATATAAGTGAAGCGCTGATTTGAATTGGGGATAAGGAACTGTTTCTATTTAAGAATTATTATGTTAATTAGAACACAACATAAATGCTAATTAAATGAAGATATCAAGAAATTCGCAAAGTCAAGTTTCTTCATTTCATGCTAATTTGAATATACTTCCTTAAATGTATTCAAATTACCCTTTTATCTTTTCGGCCATATCGCCTTAGGAAAGATTGTGCTAAAATTGTGTTAGACATTGTAAGTTACGAAATCTCAGTTACATCAAAGATACTTAAAAGACGTACCAGATTGATAGACATACCAGATACACTATCTACCAAAAAGTATTTGTACACTTTCAGTTTTTGACATTTTGTCAAATATTTAAAAATATACTGGTCGGATTCTTCTGGAACTTCAGAAATATAAAGATTATGTTTCACTTTATATTTATTTACATTCATTTGTTAAGCGGGTAATTAGGGGGCCGGCAAAAAAACAAAGAATAATAGAAATATTTGGGATCGCCCTGTACATAAAAATGCACGAAACGACTTATCGCTTTAGAATACAAATATATGAATACAGTAGAATATGTACACTAATTTGTGTGAGAATAGCATGTATATTTATGGCGATAGAGCGATTTTTTTGAAAAATTCAAAAAATTCTGGTATGTTTTTTGTTTATATCATGCTGGGTTTTTGACCAAATTTAACGCAAATTTCAGAAAAATTGGCAAAATGCAGTAGAAAAAATGTAGCGCAATTGGAATATAAATATATTAAATATTTTATGAAATATGAATAGTTGTATAAAATAATTTTTATCTGCGCATGCGCGAACTAGAAAAACATTCATAGTCAATTCTATGGAGTGACTTATAAAAAAAATCCAATCAAATATCGTGAAAATTCAAAAAGATATCATTATTTTAGTGAGATGTTTTTACTCTGCTCTCTAAAAACGGCTGAATCTTAAGGGATTCTCCACAAATTGACATTTTTTAATAACTGACTTTAAAAAAAAACTAGTATTGAATTAATACAATATCTAATACAATATTGCTGCTAATAAGTACTTGACAATTGTGATAGAAAAGAAAAAGAGCCTTATTCACATTCAGGGCCAAAACTAAGAGAGGGTTGGGGGAAAAGTGCATGTGCCCCGGGCGCTAGGATGAAAGTGTCCCAAATGTACATTTTGTTTGGCGATTTTTTCCATGTCTATGTTTAGCATGATATTGTCAAAATCGTCCCATTCAAAGCATTTCTCCTATACCAAAGCATAGAAGAATCTAATGATGATGGCATAAAGATCCCGCAAAAAGCAGATTTTTTTTTCGTTTTGATTCGGTTTCACGATTTTAAGGTATCATTTTTTTTAAAACAAAGCAGACTACTTTAATCAATATTACATATTTTAAGTTTTAAAATAAGTCGGCTATTAATAAATTAGAAAAATCGAACAGGTTGGTATCGACATATTCTAAAGTTTCATATTGAGAGTATAATGAATTATTTGTTCGGATTGGATGATGAACATCTGTAATTATTAAAAAAAATCTCCATAGTTTTCGTGGTTAAACCTATCCTTTAAGTGGATTGACAGCATAGAAAGTATTGATAGAATACAGATATAAGAATGCATGAAACATTGATTTTTTTTTATGTTTATCTTTATGTAAACTGATCATTATAAGATGCAAAATAAGATTTGGGATATTAATTAAAACTGGGACTAATTATTTTAATTTCTGAGATTAGGAATCAGCTACTAGTTAACGATCAGAAGCTATGTCGTAGTAATCAGTAAATATATTCTTATATTCAGAACGATTACGAACTATTCTTATATTCAGAACTATTACGAACTATTTACGAAACGACTATTTTAATAAATTTTATTTGTATAACAGTTTAATAATAATTCTCCTCGAGAAAGAAACGCCACAAATAGATGGGAGATTCATAACAATTTCTATTAACTGTTCATTTTGTCAATGAATTCAGGAATATTCTCTTTCACTATTCATACTGTTTCACAGTTGTACACATTTTGTAATCCAAAGGTTCAATTTCTGTAGACACTTATTATAGGCTTTTGAAATATTTGCTATTCATGTAATGGACTTGACATCAAAGTTTATGAAATATGTTAATTTTATTATTTTAGACTTGAAAAAAAATTAATGTTTGTGTTTATTTAATTTGTTAGAGATTAGTAATTAATTGAATTTTTCAGTGTTTTGTGAAAACATGTGTTGTCTTATTTGTTAATGACATTTATTCACAGTATTACTTATTATGGTTTTGCGATATTCATTAATCTTAAGATGCCCAAAGTAAAAATTTATTAAAAAAACTAATAAAAGAGAAGCATGTTGTAAAATAGTAATGGTAAAGAATATGATTACACATTGAAAAAATAAATAATGAAATAACATTGCTTAACGTTTAAGATAAAAATATAAATTTGAAATAATTTTAGTTTTATATTGGCGCACTTTATTATTAGAGATGAATTTTGATAAGATATATAATCACATAAAAAATAGTACAGCATATATTTCCACTTCGTAAATTAATTAATTAATTAATTATTTTATTGGAACATTGTATATTTAATGCAAAGTGAGTGTAATAGATAAATAACATAAATACTACACTGTAAAAAAAAATTCTGGAAGGTTACTAAGAATTTTCTAGGAAACTGGGATGCCTAGAACTTTTCATGTAACCGCAACAGAAGAAAATCATGTGCAATTACAAAAGTTGCTTTAGTTACTGTTACTAAATATTGTTTAGTAACCATACCAACGATTTTTTAGTGAGTTTCTTAAAGAATCGTCTGTAAGCTTACTAAATATTATTTAGTAAACTTAATAAAGATTATTCAAGGAGTTTAGTAAGGAATTTTTCGTAAATTTACCAGTGATTATGTTGTATATGCAGTAAAGAATTGTTAGGGAGTTTTCTAAAGAACTTTTTGTAAACTTACTGCTTATTATTTAGTAAATTTACTAATGATTTGTAAGGGAGGTTCTCATATTAGTTTTTATAAATGTACTAAACATTATTTAGTAAGCTTACTAGCGATATTTTAGAGTGATCACTATGTATATATTCATAAATTTACTGAGAATTATTTAGTAAACGTACTTACGAATTTTTAGGGAGTTTTCTAATTATTTGTAGAACTCTTACAAAACATTTTGTAGTATATTTATTGAGAATATTGTTGTACATTTGCAAGAGACTTTATGGCACATTTACTATGGATTTTTATGCTTGCATCTTAAACCTTTTATGTAGTTTATCAAAAAAAAGTAATTTTAATGAGGTACCGTTCGAAACATTACCAAAATTTTTTTTAGTATTATATTTAATCCACATTTTGTATTCTCTCCAGAAAGCTCTTTACAATAGTACAAGTGTTAATACAGTAAATTTGTTAATGCTTTTTTAGCATTGTATTTAAAATATTTTATTTGCACTTACCTAAATGTATTTGTAACTGCACAAATTTTTTGCATTTTTATTATTAATGTGTTTACAGCAGTTTTCCGAAAAGATTTTACGTAATTGTTTTTTTTATGCTAATACTTAAATTAATTGGAGTTATTATAGTATTTTTTCTATATGAAGTTACATTTTTACAGTTTTAAATATCTAGAGTGGAGTTTTCCTCATGTATCAAAATATTTCGATGTAAAATAAGCAATATGGCCTAACATGTGTTTCAGTATTATAACAGCAACTGACATAGGCATGAGAAAACTCACTAAAGTTTCACTGTAGATATTTAAATAGGTGTAAAATCATTTTTCTAATTAAATGAGCATTATAGCAACAGCACTAAATGAGGAGATAACCTGAAGCCAGATATTACGGTCTTTAGTTAAACTAAAAAAAAGCAAATAGATACCATAATGTAAATAAAGTATCATAACTGAGATTTAAAATATGCCTAAAAGAAATGTTATGATTTTAGATTAAGCACGGTGCTTAATTTATACATATAAAGCACTGAGCCTCATCTAATCCAATAAATGATTTGAAAATCTTTATATCATGAAAAAACGTTGTCCGTTTATTTTATGCGAATGTGCTTCTAAATTAGAATGCTAGAAGTGAAAATATAGTAGTCTTGTATTTAATGTGTTTTATTCAGTTCTATGGTCAAATGAATTTCATTAACAAGTGTCTTCTTTTACATATTTTTGAAAAACTACAGAATAACTAATTCAATGGTTCAAAACAGATAAGAGATCTGCAAATTTATCTGAATGTCATATTTAAGAATTTTTTTAAACGTTATTATTTTTTCAGGTGGATATGCCGTACAATTCTTACTAATTACTAGAATCTTTTTCCCTTAATTTTTTTATTGTCTTTTATCTCGACTTATTCCTCACAAATTTCTTTCACCACCTACGTTTAATACATTATGCATTTTTAATACTTTATTTAATTGAGACTTTTGATTCAAATTAAAATATTAAAGAGGAAAAACTTAACTATTGATAGGATCACAAATTTAAAACTCTAAACTGGCTAAAAAATCCGGAAGAATGCGTCGAACATGTATGAATTCAGTAGAGTTCTTCTGTGGTTAATATTGCTCTGGAATTAGAATCTTTAACTCAAATAGTTACATATAGGAGAGATAATATACGCACCTTAACATATGTACACAAAAATGCATCTTTGACTTATCAACTATAATTATGGGCAGGTTTCGCACTTTTTAATGTTTATCAGTATGTTATAATCAGAGTTTACTAGCAACCTTTCTAAAAGTAGAAATCTAGAATGGGAACAAAAAGAAATACATATTGATTTGGAAAATATTATGAGCTGTCGTCTTTGATATAAATGTAACATACATATCTCTACTACCAATAAATGTAATATGATTAAATAACAAAATACAATGAAATATGAATAAATTTTATTAAATAACTATTTAATTCATTATAATAAAAATATGTTTTTAATGTGACACACATTTTGCAAATATTACATAATTAGTATTTATACAAATGCCTATGAATTGCATACTTTTTAAAGATTATTTTTGAGGATAATATCAGAAAATGAATTTAAAGTTGTATTGCAATAAAATAATTGTAGAATTTCAATGCTGCAGAATGAGGTTCGCAAGATTTTTCTCAGTCATAATAGTGCTTCTTTTTCCTCTACTTTCATCGTCAAGATGGCTGGCATTGTTTTTAAATTGAACTTCAGTTTCTTCCTGCATCTAAAATGATAAGTTGGATGTTAACATAAAAAAGAAAGAAAAATTTAGTAAAACTTATAATGAATATAATATTATAGAAAAGCCAATATTTATCTTCGTATTGAATAATTGAATATTACAACTATTTAAAAATTAACAAGATGAAGAAAAACCATGCATTCTAAATTAAAGCTGATGATCGGCATTTTGGCAGAGTTAAAGTCGCATATGCAGTCATAGGATTTTCTCATCTGAGGTTTTTCCATTTACTGACATAGCATCAATAATTTGTAAATTGCTCTCATTATTCATTACTAATTTCATCTAAAATGAACTCGTAAAACCATATTGAAAGGGTCTTTTTTATAAAGGCTTGGCATTCTTGTAACTTATGGAATAAAAATACAAAAATCCATTGATAGGTGGAATTCTAACACATAAAAATATTGAATATGCTTTATAAATGCTAAATATGTATCAATTAAAATGATGTCGTGAAGGCACCCATAATGTTGACGTTGTTGATTAAAAAAAAACATTAGCATTGTATGTTGCCGTTGTTCTTTGACGGTCTTATAGGTAAATAATGCTGAGACACAATCCGCCTTTTTACCCAATAAATAATGCCAATAGACATGCATTGTAATACAAAAGCTTAACCTTCGAATACATGCAAACAGCCATCATTTGGCAGGCCCATTTATTAGGGTATTTGGGTACTTACAATTTTTGTTATTTTAGAGGAAATTGGGGTGGGGTGCGACACTTTTTACAAAACTTAGAAAATCAACTTTAATTAACTTTAAAACATAAATTTCAATTTATAGAGTGCAAGGTGAAACACCTTTTAATGTTCTTGAAAAACATAGAAACAAAACATACAAAAGGTATTTTATAATTAAGGAAGTTGTAAGTTTCAAAATCTGCCCTATAACTCACCACTAACAGAGATATATCGAATCGCAATAAAATAAAGCTATAAGGCACAAATAATCAAGTGTCGGCTAGATATATAATCTAATAAAGATTGTAGATTGATATAATGTAAGTGGCATAGTATAGAATTCCAGGATCTTCATAACGTAAATGGAACTTCAGGATTGTTAGTCATAGATAACATTAAAAAATTATCAATTCAAATTATTTACATTTTGAAGTTAATGAATATATTATCAATGTTATAACTAATATATTACCCTCTAAATATGTTTGCATGTTAGGAATTTACATTCATCTCTTTAAAAAATGAAAGACATATCCCATTCCTCCCTTTACTGGCATGTCCCATTCCTCCCTTTACTGGCATGTCCCATTCCTCCCCACTTTCCTTTTTTGTGTTAAACTTCTCGAATAAACCAAAGTGCTGCTTTTAGACTTGTTTTAAATAAATAATAATATACAATGTAATGTTCCATAAATAATGAAACTATTACACCTATGAATAACAAATCATTAACATACAGAAAGCATAAAAAGTAAATTTACTTTTGATTCTTGAAATAATCTTTTATATAATTGTAAGCTTATACAGACCAACAATTTTTTTCAACTAAAGATTTGGCTACCATTGCTTCATCTAGCGTGCGATTGATGAAATGTTTAGAATGTTTCATAAAGAGAAAAACCTATTGTCCAATTCCTCCCACTATCTTACACCACTATTCCCTATATATTAACATTTTATAAAAATTACGTAAAACCATATTAAATACCTCTTATATTTTACATGTATAAAAATTAATTGAATTTTAACAAAATTAATGGAATTTTAACTCTCTCAAATGCACTGGCGAAGGCAGATCACTTCAAACCACAAGGAAAGCATATGTTTATTAAATATATGTACTTTTCATATAAATGTACTTTCATATAAATGTAACTAAACTTCCGTATTTGAACATCTTTTCAGAGCACTTCAATAGATCATACTTCCATTACCTACGAAAATTTTGAAACATTCCGACAATTAGAAATATTTTTTTACAAAACAAAATGTGTGAAAATTTTGACAAAATTTGTTAAAACCTCTGAGTTTTATCGCAGTAAAAATCTTACCAGCCCTTTTCCACTAAATATCAATATTTTTTTCACCTAGGCTTCCTATATCTTATGTTTTTAACATAAAAAAAATTCAAAGAGTTTGGTTGATAATGTCAAGTTTAAGAATGTAAAATAGCGGAAGTACCTTGTACCACAATTCCAAATCCTACAATTTTCTTCTATCTCATACATAATGTTATTTTTAAATTGATCGGAGTACCAAAATTAAAAGACAATCTATGCCTATCATGAGAATTCTAATGATATGAAATTCCGTGCATTAGTTCTTAAGATATGAATATCGGTAAAATCGCGTAAGAAATGCACCATAAAAGAGCTAGTTGTTTAGTGATCTACACCAAAACCTGCAACGGTGACACTGCATTAGCTGGTGTCAACATATAACTGAATCTGAAGTTCGATGAAAATACGTGCGTTAGTTCATAAGATTAGAATTTGCGGAAATTATGCAGATCCCCCCCCCCCCTCTATTGTGCAAATTGTGAAAAATTCAGCAAATCAGCGCCATATATTGAGCGATTTACGCCAAAATATAAAAAAATACCAAATGATATTAGGGACAAACTAAATCTGAAGGTTGATGAAAATCCGTCCATTATGCATTCAGGTAGAGTTGTTGCAGAAATCTCAAAAAAAAAGTAGAACAGCAACAAAATCTATTGAACGGTTTACGAAAAAAAAAAATCGGAATCAATTTATAACAAGACTATCTGAATATATTTTTTTTATTGAAAGCTGTACATTAGTTCTTGAGACAGAACACCCACGAAATTTAGGTCGCATACATACAGCCATTTAGTAAAAACAAGTTTTTTGGTATATCTGACCCCTAAAACGTGTAAATCCGTTGAAAACTAGAATTTACATTAAAATCTAATCATCACCAATTTATATCAGAGACAGACTGGGCATAATTTCTATATTAAACATATATATTTTAAATATAAAATCCTGTGCATTAGTTCTTGTGACCGAGTACCCACGAAATGTGTGTCACATGCAAATAGAGTCCCAGGCTCACATTTCGTAAAAACGGGAAAACTGGCCCCTAAAACATCTAAATGTGACGAAACTTTTTACGAATCCTATACTTCGTAATAACAGAAGAAATAAAATATTCAAAAAATATCTTTGAAAAAATTTATTGTTAAAAGTCTCTCTATATCTGTGTATGTTACAGTACAATTAATATTACGTACGTTTTAAATAAATTCGTACACTTGATTTTATGCAATATAACTATAATTATAGTTACATAGCCCCTTACCGATTGTCTATGGATTTAAAAACAATTTTGAAACCTGAAATATTTTTTTTATTATTCTGTATCGCGTAGAGCTCGCTTTCGAAAGGGGCTGTGCAAATATAATTTTATCAACTTTTTCTTAATTTTGGATCTCCTCTCTCCTTCCGATTCATACATTATCATCCTTCAACTCCCCCCCCCCCCTATTAATGATATCGGTATCAAAGTGTTGAAAATTTGGATTCCTATAACTTATTTTGCTCGAAAAGACATACAAAATTTGTTTCATTTATTTTCCGCATACTTTTATGATCAAATGATGAGAAGTTGATAAAATATCATTTTTCATATGAAAAAACTTGATATCACATAACAATTAAAAGCAATACTATTTAAATGAATCTCATGATACCTTTTTGTTACATAATACATTCAACAGTAATAAAGATTTATTGTACTTGCACCGAACGGAGATGGGTGGGGAGCATATAGAAATTCATATCAAAAAACGAAGACAACATTCTTTCTCTTTATTTATTAGTAAGCACAAGCTTAATTTCAAATACACTTTATACTGTTTCTCGAACTGTGATTATATATGCATACACATATGAAGAAAAATAAGAATTTTAAACGTTAGAGTATACTATATTTTGGAGTTAAATAATTTTATTATAATTTAGGGATTTTAATAACTTTGTGTTATAAAAAAATATGTAACAGGCTATAAAATTAACGTACTACTTTGTACTAAAGACCATGTTACAAATAAAGAGAGAAACAATTGATGATCAGAAATGATATTTATATCAAAAGACAAACCTCCTCCCTCCTGAAATGATAACATATTTGCACAGCCCCAAAGATTAATTTGTTCTTAAAACAACATAAAGAGTTCATCCTTTTATACGGCTAATTTTACATAAAAATAAAAACTTCCTCTTGAGTAATTAAAATAATATAAATAAAACAAATTTAACAGACATGCACTTGAACTTCTCACTTAAAGCTCTGAAATTATCGGAATATAAAAGAAATTATGGGAGAAACATAATTTTCAGAAACGATTTTATAATTAACGGAACTGCAACAAAGAGAAAAAAAGAGTGAAAAAAATTGGAATTGTCCCATTCCTTCCTTTGCTGGTATGTCCCATTCCTCCCTGTACTTTATGTTAAACTTCTTGTATGGACATAAATGCTGCTACTAGATATAGTTTAATTTATGGATGATTAGCAGTATAATGTTCTATAAATAGATAAACAATTACTTATTTACATAAACAAGTCATTAACACTTCATCGGGCGCGCTGTATCTGAGAAAAACATGCGTAAGAAATTTGTCGTTTTTTTAAAAAAAAGGGGAGTTTTACGACCTTGACCTTCACAGTATTTGTTTTTCCGGTCATTTCCGTCCCTGAAATGCAGTGGTTTCAAATTTTTGTCGATAGGAATTTCCGGTTTCGCGCTTTGTTAAGGATTTGTATCTATTAGATACATGCGCCCGATAGCGTTTGTAGTTACTTTCCCACTGATATTAGGTTAGAATACGTGAATACCTCAGTCTCTCCTGTTTAACTTTCGGCTTCGAAATGATAAATACTAAACGGTTTTTGGATTTGAATAACCCTAAAGACATAGAAATTGCCCATAAAATTTTATTTAGCGATTACAATGAAAATTCTGAACAGTTTGAAAAAAGTGACGATGAATAATATTTTTAAAGTCATTTTTAAACAATATATGATGCTGAAATACAGAATGTATCTGCCAAATACAACGCGCCCAATGGGGCAACTTTTGAGACGCGCCCGACGGAGTGTTAATAGCAGAAAGCATAAAAATATATAGCAAATTTACTTTTTATTCTTAAAATATTCTTTTCCTTTTTACAATTGCAAGCATATGTAAATCAGCTATTTTATTCAACTGAAGATTGGGAATGCTTTTGCTTAATGGAATACGTAACTGATGAAATGTTTATTAACGGAATATAAAAAGAAAAATGTACCGTCCCATTCCACCCCACTCTTCCTTATTAAGTAACAATATCTTGGGTTAAGGGATTTAGGGAAGATTTAAGGTGTTTAACTGCTATCAAAATAAAGTAACAAATACAGCAGAAAGAAAAATAGACTTTTAAAGATTTTTAATTCAACGAGTAAGAATGGAGACAAAGATAACCATATTTTCTTTTATTATTGAAGAAAGGGAAGGGGATATTTCAAACGATTGATAATATAACTTATTGAAGACTTACAATTAGCGAAAAAAATGAAAATTAATTAGGGTAAAAGACTAAATTTTGCATGCTTGTAAGGCGAGAGGGGGGGGGGTGATTTTTATTTGGATTTTATGGATATGACCTATTATTCATTCTTATAATAAAGAAATGGATCAGAAATTTTTTTTAAGGAATGACTTAAGGTTTTAAATTGTATGTGTTGAGGGGGCAAAAAAATTAGCGATTTATTTTTCTTTTTAGAAAGGGGGAGTTTTAGATGACTTATTTACATTAATGAAAATTTATTAATTACTAATAGCCCAGTGATTATATGATAGAATTCGATATTAAGGGAAAGTAGGAAATAGGTTTAATCTCTTCAGTTTAGATCTACAATGAATATAGTAAGTTTTATTATCATACTAGCGGAGCGTTAGAAATATGTTAGATTTACAGTTTAATGCCACAATAATATCTCAAAAGAATTAACTATCAAAAACACTATAAGAGTTGTAAAGCTTAAAATTCCGAGTAAAATGAGCACTTACATTTAATATTTTTGCTGAACATTAATGGCACAATTCTATTTCAAAGATTAACCGCAGTGGTCAAGAGGTTTATCTTAAAATAATTAGGGAAAAATTTGAAATTGTTTTGATCTCTTCAGTTTAGGTCTAGAATTAATGTGCTGACTTTTTACCCACGTACTAGATGAACGTTAGAAAATATGTACATATAATGAAAATATACTTTATTAAAAATTATTTTAACTATATTCTAAAACAACTAAGTCTATAGAAACCATTGTGAATACAAATTTCTTAGATTTGAAATTCGCAATAAAAAAAAATGTCTCAATTCTATTTCAAAATTTTATCTTAATAGCTAATCCAAAGCTCTAAACTAGGAGATTTCAAGTTATCCATCTGCTATGTCTCCATTTGTTACATACGTGTACATTTTTTAAATTGTTGAGGCCTTCACGATGTTTTTGTAACTATGCAAGGATTTTATTTTGCATATTTTGAGAATTATAATTTAGTAGTTATTGAGAAAATTGTGCATGAATGATAGATGTTTTACATTTCATTTCTCAACTCACACCCCCAGACTTAAATCATTGGTTTAAATGAAAGATTTTTTACTTAAAGACTAATTTTTTTTCAATATTCCTAAGGTTTTAAACTATTATGAATTTAAATGAAGATTCTTGTATACTAGTCGAAAATCATTTAATTAGAGCGATATGTGTCCTTAACACAAAATATAAGTTTAAAATCGCGCTATTCGTTGACTTTGAACTTCTCTAGGGAATAGTCTTATGCACACTCATTTGTCGCTCTACCGCCCCCCCCCCCTCTTCTCTCCCATCCTTGCACTTTATTTTCAATTTCCTTAATTCTAATAGACACGTACTATTGTTCACTCTATATACATTATATTAAGAGCTACACCCATTTCATATTGGAAATAATAAACAATATTTGCCATCAATTAGGAGTCATTTTTGAAATATTCTAAAAATTATAAAAGGATGTACTTTTTAAGTTAATTTGCTTGTAGCTCCATCTAGAAAAAGAAAAAACATAGTAGATTCATTTCTATTCTATGTCGATGGAAATTAAAACAATTTCTGGATTTCTCGTAATTAAATCAGACTTGGTCCTTTCTTTCATATACAATTTCTGGTCTATAACCCGCAATCAAGAGGCTAAGCCACAAATCTCAATATATCCATCCTAAATAATGCATCAATAACTAAAAATTACATTTACATAATAACAATCACGTATATACCAGGGTTGGCAAAAACCCGGGTTTTTGTACAAAAACCCAACCCACCCGGGTTTTTGTGGGTTTTTGTGGGTTTTTGTGGGTTTTTGTGGGTTTTTCTGGTTTTTGTGGGTTTTTGTGGGTTTTAGTTTTTCTTCTGTACATTTATTTATTTATATAAAATGTGTGTGTTACTCATTTAAAACTATATTTATTTATTAAGTTACTTTTTTTTAATTACATCCGATCTATTTATTTATAATTAATATTATTTATATCAGTTGATAAATTTATTCTATTCTGACATTAGTATTAATTTAATACTAATATCAGAGTAAATTTATTAACTGGTACTATAAACTATTAATAATTAATGCAGTAGAAATTCCAAAATCCGGAACCCTCTGGACTTTGGCGATTCCGAATTTCGAATTTTTTCCACAGAGGTGCATTAGCAAGTATTAAGATTTATCCGTAATTTTTACGTATATACGCAACAAAAGTTACAGCATTACAGGCGTCGAATAAAAATTACGTTGAAAAAATATCGCGAATTCTGTCAAAAGATTGCTTGAAAAAAACTCAAATTTTGTCAAAGGAACGCGGAAAAACATCAAATTTTGTCAAAAAATCATGCGAAAATGCGCAAACTTAAGCAAAAGATCACGGAAATGCGCGCAACTAGTCTAAAGGATCGCGGTAAAGAGTGAAAATAGTGCAAAGTATCGCGTAAACGATGCGAATTTCATCCGAGGATTGTATAAAAAAATGCAAATTTTGTCAAAGATTTGCATAAAAGTGAGAACTTAGTCAAAAGATTGCGAAAAACAAACAAATTTAGTCAAAAGATCACGTAAAGCGCGAATTCAATCATATATCACGAAAAATGCAAAAGTTTAGTCAAAAGATTGTGAAAAACGTAAATTTTAGCCAAAAAATCGCGATTTTTGTCAAAATATCGCAAAATGCACTAATTTCAACATAAGGTCGCGGAAAAAATATATGAAACTATATTTTTGGAAAAATATGAGTTTATGCCCCTTCCCAACTTTGATTACGGGTAAGTTTTATTGTACTTTATTATAAACCTCTGTTTTCAGTTTATTTGCTAAAAATAAATTAATTAATTAAAAAATAAAAATATTGCATTTTTTTAAAAGATAAGAATAATTAGCCACTTCCTTTTCCCGCAAATTATTTACGTCAGAAATATACAGTACTGAACACTGAACAGTACTGCAAAAAGATAATGCTTAAAAATAAATAAAGCTGAAGTAGATATTTGAAATGTAAAAAAGAAAAAAAAAAAAAAAAAAAAAAAAAAGAGAGAGAAGAGAAGAAATATACTTGTGGTTTCTTTGTGAAAAGCAAAACATATTATCCATCCTAAGATAATGAATGATCTGATTGTGTAAACATTTACGATTTCCCCTTCTCCAGGCAGATGATGAACATACAAAAATAAATCAGGGATAGTTTCCTACTTTGCAGTAACTAGGCATTTTTTGGCAGGTAATGAAACTTTCTAATAATTTATGGTATTTTAATAAAAATTTGTTACACAGCCTAATTTACTATTATTTCAACTTGCTGAAAATTTAAAAGAAATCGGTCAATTAACGTAGGAGATATGATTTTTTTTTTTTTGACAGTAAGGGGGGGGGGGAGAGTTTAGCTTTTCTTTTTTTTCTGCTTGCAGCTGAATAGTTTTTATTCTTTCCAGCACTTAAGCAAATCAAACTAGTTGACTCATTCATGAAGTCTTTTTTTTATATTTAAAACAATAATAATTCAATTAATAGTAATTAATATCTAAAGTTGTAATTGAGCTTTGATGAAGAAATTTACATATCTGAAATCAGCAAAAATTTCTCGATTTGTATGCATAAAATTTAAAATTATAAATTAAATATTTTAAAATTTTTATGTTCGTTCAGAAATGCGCTCTAATGAAAGGCGTCAGTCGTCTGCAATGAACACCTGTTTCCATGACGGAAATTTCAATTTTCCATTCTTCTAATTACATCCAATCACAAGCAATTTTTGATTTTGGCTGACTAATGAAAAGAATCTTTAGTCATTTCTTTATGTTCACAGTAGCATATGGTTTTAGTCTAAGCTGCAGTTAGTCTTTCTCTTTTTATGGTATAAATTTTATGCTTTGATTTTAGTTTGTCTTTTGGAGTTTGCGTAGTTACTTTTTTCATTTAAAATGTCAAATCACGGTGGAGGAAGGAAAATAGCAACTGAATGGTCCCAAGTTGTTAATTTAGAAAATGACACACGAGTTATGTGTAGATATTGTAAAGAATTAATATCGAGGAAAATTGAAAGAGTGAGAAATCACTTGAAAAAGTGCAAAGCCAGAGAAAGGCAGGATGAAGCACAAAATGTAGATAACAGCTGTGTTGCTGATCAAAATAAATCTGCCAGTGAAAAAGATTCTGCCGATACTGATGATATTACTGATTTTGCGAATCCAAATCAGAAAAAACGAATGATTCAAGGTTCCATGTCACATTTTGTAGTGAAAACTTCAAAAGAAGAACATGGCGTTATTGATAGGAAAATTGCAGCATTTTTCTACTCTGCAAACATTCCATTTAGTGTTGTAGAAAGCCCCCAGTTTATTGACATGATTGCTACATTGAGACCAGGATATTCTTTACCTAATCGCAAACAGTTAGGAGGGACTCTGCTAAATGAAGCAGCAGAAAAAATAGAGCAAAAAATGAAAAATGAAATGGATGGAACATGCATTACGTTACTTCAAGATGGATGGTCTAATGTAAGAAATGACCCAATCATCGGTTCCAGTTTGCATACGGGTAAGGATGCATACCTGTTGAATATTACAGACGCGGGGTCTAAAAAAAAAAGTGCTGAATACTGCGCAGAAATCACACTAAACTCAATAGAAGAATGCAAAACAAAATTTGGAAAAGATGTTTTTGCTGTTTGTACAGACAATGAGCATAAAATGGAAAAAATGAGAGATCTTGTTAAGGAACAACATCCTAATATACTTATGTTTGGATGTTCCGCACATTTTTTAAATCTAGTGGGGAAAGATATTGCGCCTTCTAGCATTTTGAATCAAGTCGTCGAGGTTCAAAAATATTTCCGTAATCATCATCAACCTCATGGTTGGCTTAAAGATTATGATTGCTTGATGCCACAAATACCAAACAACACACGTTGGAATTCGCATAAAGAGTGTATGTCAAGCTTTTTAAATAATTATCATAAATATGTTACAATCTCATCTCAGCACCAAAATGAATTTGACTCACGAATTGCAAAAATTTTGGATAATGTTTCAATTTACAAGGAGTGTTTGAAATTGAACAAGCAGCTCATACTTATATCTTCAGCCCTTGATGAAATGCAGAAAGATACAACCACACTGTCACGTTCCGTTGAGATTTGGAAAAATTTGATGGAATCAGATGAATTGAAACAGCACAAAGAAGTTATACTGAAACGCTACAAACAGATAATTGGACCTGAGCACTTCTTAGCAAATATAATGGATGCAAAGTTTAGAGGGGAAAGGCTTAGTTCAACAGAAGAGGAAGAAGCTGAAGCATGGATAATGCAACATCATCCAGAGTGGTTACCTGCAATACTGGCATTCAAAATTAAAGACATAGACTATTTTCCTAAATCACTTTTCTCTGAAAATATTGTATCAGAATTTTCAGCTTCAAAATGGTGGAAAATCCTTAAAGAAAAAGTGCAAAATAAGAAAAATGACAAGTTGGATTCCGATTTTTGTAGTTTTTTCCAATTTCTGCATTCTGTTCCATCTAGCTCTGCTTCCATCGAGAGGATTTTTTCTACATTTGGATTCATATGGTCTAAATTGCGTAACAGACTAGGCTCAGAGCAGTGTGAAAAACTAGTAAAGATTTACAAATATTACCATAAAAATCAAAGTGAATGTGATTTTGATTGGTAAACTATAAAAGAAGATCAATTATAATTATTTCAAATATATTAAGGGAAGACAGAATACAGTGAAACATTACTTGTAAAATTACTCAAATTTGTGACAAACAGTTGCATTTTATATAAAGGAGAGGGGGGGGCACATGTGAACAGTACTTGTTTTACTCAGTTAATCTAAAATATTAAGAATTACCAATATAAGGCAGTACTGGTACAATCTTTTGACTGAACTTTTAGAACAGTCAGCCATTTTGATTTCTGGTTGTTGTAATTTGTTTGTTTTAGAAGGTGTTAAATAAAAAGTCTTTTAAAGTTATTGAAGTAAAAATGTATTCAAAACATTTTTTTGAAATAGAATATCAGCATTACATTCCATAGTGGCATTAATTAGGTAAGTCTACAAATTTTTTTTTAATCATAATTTCAATTAAAAATACCTTTTTTAATATATATATATATAAAAGTTAGTTGAAAGTTGATAGATGGGTCAGATGACAACAGTTCACAAGTGCATTTTTTTAAGTCTATGAATATGTATTTTTCTTTTTTTAGTTTAAAATTTAATTATCCTTGTTCAATGTTTTTAGGATTTCGTTACATTTTTAATTTGCTGGAAATACGATAAAAATCAAGAGTGACGACTTTCTGTAAAAAACAATATGTTTATTTGTTATTCTTTAATTTTATTTCCAGTTTTAAATGAATATATTTTTCTTAGCCTACATTAAATTAAAGCATAGATATTTTATTTTATGAAAATAAAATTTGTGTTTTAAAGTGTACGTTTCAACGTACTCGTGCATACAGAGTAGTACAGTTAAACAATGTATGATATTTACTTTTTGTTATTTTTCAAACACAAAGATATTATTCAGAACTCATTAAACATTTTATTTTGATGGGGAAAATATAAGATTAAAAGTATGCATTAACTGTGTTTTTATGCATGCAAAATCGTGGATAGGAAAAAATAACTTGGAAATTTTGTTTTATTGTAATTGTGTATTTCAAAAAATAAAACATATTTAAGAAATAAATAATCTGACATAAACTATCACCTGATTACCATAAATACGACTTATTTTTATTTATTTATTTTAATGTAATTTTGATAAAAGAAACCACCTAGGTTTTGGGCTTAAAAGTTAAATTGTATTTTGTATTTTTTTCTAAATACTGTAGGAAGGATTTGCAGATTCAGAAATGAAATTTAGCAAAAACCCACTTTTCACAAAAACCCAGTGGGTTTTTGTTGGTGGACCCACCCAGAAAAACCCGGGTGGGTTTTTCTGGGCTGGGCCCACTTTGCCAACCCTGGTATATACTGATAACCTCGTTTGTTCGCGCTGAAAGCTTTTGTTTAGTGTTTTAGGCAATATTTGAATGAAGTTGAATCCAATTGTTGAATTGTGAAAATTCAACAGAAATGTTAAATATCGGTTGTCATTTTATTCAGAATTTTAAATTTTAAAACATTTGCATTAACAATGTTTTTGATAAGTTTATTTTTCATTAGATATTTTATGGTAATCAATAAAATCGTGTTTTTCAATTATAAAATTTTTACCTATTTTTTAACGCGCACATAGCAAGAGGGGAACACTTAATACATTCATTCTAGACCTAAAATAAATGAATTTAAATAATTTTCAGCTTTCCATTAACTAATTCCGATTTCGGCTTTTCCCCCTCCTCCACCACTGGGCTATAAAGACTTTTAAAGACTTTCTGTGTGTTCTTAAAGTTTCGCAAGGAGTGTGGATGAACGGGGAAATATTTTTTTTGGGGGGGGGGGGGGAAGAAATGCCTTAATTGATAATTTATTATGACAATAAAATAACGCATAGAACACATATTGTATTTTATGTTATTTTAATTTAAGCTGTTATAAAGAGTTTTAAATATTGAGTAATGTTATTGTGTGAAGAAAGTTCGGGAACAAAATTTTAAGGGTGAAATTCATATGAAGTTTTAATGAAATGAATACGATTTAACGAATGCTTAATGGAATTTATTCGCTAAAATACAAATAGAATAATATTTTTTTTTAAAGTAAGTTTTAAACGCTTCAAATGTTGGTACTGCGGAAAAGGGAGCAAAAAAGAGAAATGAAATTCAGAAAAAGAGCAGGTAAATTTGATTTATTGTATAAAACATTAGAAATTTTTTACTTGCAATAAACACAGATTTAACGAATAATTAGGAAGATTAGCTTGCTAATAACTAAAAATCAAACATTATATAATAAAACTTAAATCATATAGACTAAAAATTTACTTACTAACTAGAAATATTTTTATCGATACCAGATTCAAGATGGATGCATTACTCGGCTCTGTGGCTGCGTGAATAGTCCTTACGTCACCACTGAAGCCCTTTCTGATTGGCTGACAGGTGAAGCTAAGATATTTCACGTATTTGCACAATGCGAGTGGTAAAAATAATACCAGGCTACATATAAAATTTTAGTAAGCTTGCAAATTTCTGTAGCTTTACAAAAACTAGTTTCGTAGGTTTCCAGATTTTTTTTACAGTGTAGTATCTAAATAACATTGAAAAGTTGTGCAGATGCCTTAGACCTTTGGTGAACATAATAATCTAATTTATTTCTTTATGGATGCTGAAAAACTAATAGAAAACATCTGTGTTAAAAAAAATATGTTTCATGTTTCTACAGCAAAAAATTAAGAATTTGTGAGTGTGCGAAAAATTTTGACCTTGTTTGTTGGAGAAATTACTTTAGATAATTATCAGCGAATGTTATCTGCTGACAGTGATTTTACTAAACGTTTTTAGGTGCGTTCGTAATTATGTAAATGCATAGAACCTATAGTTGTCGTTCAGTCCGTTCATCTGTCCGTCCGTCTGTCTGTCCGCATATAACAACGCAAAAACTACCTAACGGAATCGTTTTCAATTTAAAATACATAATTATTATATAATTTTGTCGAGTCATTTCAAATTTTATGAAAATGGGATGCATAGATCAATTACAGGGACAATAAAATGTATCTCATTACATTACGGTCAATGTGTAAAATGTTTCAGATGCATTTTAATGGTGTTACACTCATTCGAGCACAATAAAATTGACCTGCACCTAGGAAGTGTATATTACTAAAATATACATTCTATACAATCTGTGATGCAAACAATATTTACTATTAAATTACAGGGCCACGCAAATGTATTCCACTATGTAATGCAATACGGGTAAACATTGTTTGGGGCGTTTTTTAACTATATTAAATTATTTCACATATTATGAATATGATATACGTTGTGTGATAAAAATTACTTGTGTGATACGTTTTGTAATAAAAATTACTTAATGTTTATTTTCAGAAACACAAAGACTTCGACCATACTGTATCCGATACGTTTACTATATCAGAAAAATCTGAATATTTTTAAATCTTCGTTATCGTACGAACGCGTCTCATTCGCTGCGATTCACGTGCCCCTGCAATTTCCAACTTGTTAAAGCTAATATGATAGCAGTTTTTAAAATTATATGCATTTAAATAAGTCTTCTGCTGCTGAATTTATGGAATTTCTCAATTAAATCATTTTAAATTAAATGAAAAGTGACCACTTTGCTTATGGCATTGAGCGCTCAGATAATTCACACTAATTGTTTGTTACAATTGTACATAAAAAAATAATGACCATGAAAAAATAATGGAATTGAGTAGAATAGCATTTAGTTAAAGTAGGAGTAGATTAGCTCCCCTATTTATATATAATCAGTGAATGTGTACAAGTAATCAGAATAGTGCCATATCAGAATAAATCGGAACACCGAATTTGAAAAAATTGGAAAAATTCCGCATGAAAAATACATTTATCTTATATAAGGGTTGTCGTTCCCCTTCTTTATATACTTAACGAATGGATATTCAAATATAATTTGGAGAGTGCTTTATTAGAAGAAAAAGGTATACGAAATTTGAAACCAATCCGATAATTCTGCATGAAAAACTTATTTATCTAAATTCATCGTTGGATAAATCCCCATCTACATTCTTTACATTTTACAAATGAATTCCTAAGACTAATTCAGAAAAGGATTTCTTAAAATGAATCTACATAAAAAAAATAAATAAATCGGATAATTCTTTCAAGAGTTAACGCGTTCCGCACATATACACGTACGTAAATTACGTACGTACTTAAAGAACCCGTGGCCATATTAGTTTTCCAAGATTGTTAGACAGTGAGCTAAAAGTATTTTTTTTCTATGTGTTTTTATTTGTTTTATAACTGTTCTTTCTCTTACAGAAGAAGTAATGATAGTTTAGCACCTCAACATTCTGGATATACAAACTCATAGTTGAATAAACATAAAATTTATTTACTAGGCAGAAAGTTTTTTTTTTTCATAGATAACTTTCGTTAATTTACTTTGTTAATTTTTGTTATGCCATATTTCTACTAATGACATATTTTGTTGGTTGTAGAAGTAAAACTAATTTCACTTTTCTTTATGTTATTAACTATTGCATAATTTTATAAAAGCAAATCTTATATGTTTTGGTTTACAGCTACAGTACCTTAATGTATGAAGTGGATTTGACTCCCCCCCCCCCCTTAAATTTTCAATTATACTCTAAACTTATACCGACTTATACTCGAAATTTAGAATCTTGAACCTCTTATCCTTTAATATTATAAATGTGAAAGTGTGTCCGAAAAATTGGAATGAAATTGGCTTCAAAACGGATGGATTAATGTCTTTGATCTTTGCATATAGATAAGTTAAAACCTGGAAATGAACATAGGCTAATTTTTTATTAATTTATTCAAATATTTTTCTTAATAATTCAAAATTTCATTAGTTTTGATACAGAATCAATTAACATTTTTCCGATAAAAAATAACCATTTTTATTTCCTGTTGCCAAGAAAATCAAATCCTGGAATAATTTTTTCACTGCAATTAATTTTTAGTTGAAAAATTAAAATAAAAAGAATTCAAAGGGAAAAAAATATGACGTCACACTTGAAAAAATGAAATCTTTTTATAAGAAGCATGAGTATCGGTTACGTTAATAAAAGATTTTCAGTGAAAAATGGCGACATCATTAGAAGTAAAGTGAATAAAAAAGAATTATATTATTAATAAAATATTTCATTAGGAAAAATATGACATCGTACTTTAAATAGCATAGGAATTTTGAAGTAATTGTTGAAAGTACAGGGGGCAAGGAGATGTGTAACTAATAAAAATCGGTAAATAATGACGTCAAATTTAAAAAAAAAGAGAAAAATATTTTTTTATTAATACTGATTGACAAGTTTAATATGATTTACATACAAATGAAAGTTTTCATTCAAAGTTAATGCTACGATTCTCAGTATTTTTGTTTCTCGTTAAAATAATAATAAAAAATAATTTAAATTTCTAGCGATAGCAGAAAAAAATTAATAAAGTTAATTTCCTAAAACTGAAAATATGTGTTCACACGTTGGAGTTTCATGTTTGAATTTATTTCACAGAAGCTAAAATCGTCTGCAACATATTGACATTTAAAACCAAGGATGTAGTTTAAGCTTCCGTGCATTTAATTGGATAGTTATTGCTACTAATTCATATGAATTGAATTTTTTAAAATAATATATTATTTTAATTAATTTTTTTTTTAAAGATTGTAGTTTTAACGTGTCTCAAAGGCGTTTTTACTAAAAAGTTTTATCGGGTAAAAATGAGTAAATTTCGAGTAAAAAATTTTTCATGTAAAGCAATCATTTT
This sequence comes from Maratus speculifer, assembly GCA_964019185.1. NCBI lineage: Eukaryota > Metazoa > Arthropoda > Arachnida > Araneae > Salticidae > Maratus > Maratus speculifer. The sequence goes on from CAXHSM010001659.1 coordinate 916,998, forward strand.
ATTTAGAAAAACAAAAATATATCCTTGACGACAGTTTGGTCTCCTTTGAATGCATTAAATCATAATCAATCCCTAAGCATTAAATCATATTGCTTTTATTCATAATTTGTTTTAATTGCTCAATTTTTTGCCTAATTGGAAGATACTGCTTAAGATATAGACACAGATGTTATATACGCACCACATTGACGCGATTGCAACAAAATGGCAATTATATGCGCTTCAGATGGTAACCCGGCTATTGTTATTCATTTATTAATAAACTGTTTGTTTACTTTTACTTTCTTTTTTAAAATTATGTAAATTGTTTTTTCTATGATTATTAACTAAACTTTTTCTGGTACTACTTGGTTATCCCGTCGACCAATTTCGCCAAATTATACAAACAGCAAACTGATAGTGAAAATATACACATTAAAATAATTTCTATTTTAATTAATGAAAAATCAAATAATTAGTAGAATATTAATAAAAATACAAATAAAAAGTCGAAATAAAAATAACTTAATGGCGATTTAAACACATGTATTGTATTTAATGTCATTGAATACGACATTCATGATCATCCATTATTGGCACTTAATCTTATAGTTTGGCGATGGTTTTTTTTAGTCGATGGGGGTAACTAAGTATCCCTTTTTTATTTATTATTATTTCCTTTTTAAAATAATAGAAATTAGTTAAAAAATTTGTATGTAACTGGTATCTGAAAACGAAGTTTTTGCCAAATGGGCGTCAGAAAAATAACGCACCAATGTAATGCATGTGACATCTGTACTGATAAATTAAGAACTCTGTATTTTTATGATAGCGTGGCGCAACTAATAAATCGCCAAATATTGTACCCGTGGCATTTTTTCGTATTTCACTAAATTTTTAAAATATATTAATATAATCCTTTCACTCATTTCATTTATATTACACAACTTTAATTTGAAACTGAAAAATTAAAAACTCGTGAATTTTATTTATTTTTTTAAAGTAAAAAAACAGAAGAAATAAAAATAATGATATTTTGATAACTCCATAATTGCACGAAGGAACAAAATATAAATAAACTCAATTTATCACAGCCTAAATCTTATATGAGATGTGTTTCATTTGGACGTCGTCATTAAATAATGAATAAATAATCATGATTTTTGTGCCACATACGTTAACGTAATACATACACATAAATATTTTAATTTCGTCAAAATGATGGCATTTTCATCTCAGTAGATTCAAAATTAAAAATGAAATCTAAAAACAACAATATACATTTCAGAAATTATGTTTTGCATTTCTTTAAATAATATTATTTGTCACGAAAGCATGAACCAATATCTATAAACGGAATAAATAAAAAATAGAATAAATATAAACAGGTTGAATCCAGACACGTTTCTCCGGGGGGGGGGGGGGATACAATAGAGTTCCGGGGGGATATACACTTTTTTTATCATTGGAAACAGAAAATCTCAAATTTTCCGGGGGGGAGGAATTTGATTGCTCCGGGGGGACATCCTGAATATAAATGACATAGAATAACACAGATGTAAATTTATTTCTTATTTAATCATAGAAAACAAGTATGAAATTTCATGCTCACGACAGAAATTTTAAATTATCCAATATATATAAACAAAAATAAGCAAATTGTTACCATGAGAAGTTTTTCTGCTATAAAATATGATAAAAGGTTAATCACTCATGCTTTAAAAAATCGAAATTGTTTTCTTAATTGATGGATTTGAACTTTTTAAAATTTTATGTGAACGAAGTCACGGGTAACAGCTAGTTATTCTTATATTTGTTTAATTCAGTCGTATTAAACGATTGAATTTAAACGATTGAATGGTAGTGCTACTATTCATAATACATATACTGTTGGGATAATACTGATAATCAGATAGGGTCAAGTAGAGATTTATGACAAAGGAATCAGTGTGTTTGTCTCCATATTTGAAAAAAACTGTGTATGGTAATATTCCGTTTAATGATCAGATATTAACTTCATACTGGATTTTTCATTTTAGCACTATTCTGAAGCATATTTTAAATCTGAATAGTAATTTGAAAGGAAGTCTACCAAAATTTTTGATTAACAAATTAGTCCGTTTGGAGAATTAATGGTCTCATTTACCCCCCCCCCCCCAAAAAAAAAAGTGTGTTGACAAGTTTAAAGAGAAAATATAGTGGTCATAATTACTCTAACGTTTCGTAATAGTGAGTTTTTGATGGAGTAATTATAACCATCGTTTTAACTTAAAAGGAACACAGCTATCATAATTAAAACTTTTAAGAAATATTCTTAAAGACTCAAAATTACTTTCTGTGTACTAAAAACATCACTTTTCAAAATCGATAATAAGCAAAAAACATTATTATAAAAGTATTCATAAATACCTATCGTGATCCTACTGTATAATATTTACTATAACTTACAGTACTTAGGTCACACAGTGGGGCAGGAAGCCTCCAAAGTTGGCAAAAAATAAAATTTACTTCGAACAAAAAAATCACATCACGGATTCTTTTGTAGAAGAAAAGTAGTAAAATTTTAAACTTTTACATAAGCTAAATAGTAATTTATTAATTAATTTACAAACCTTTTTTATATTTTTTGTAGAAAAATGAGTTAAAAACAAGAATTTAAGATAGTTTTATACTAATTAGATATTTATAAATCATCCATAATATCGCATTAAAAAATGTAAACATAATTGGTAATTTTAATTATTCTCAAGTAAACCTTATAATGAATATTAGCGACTCGTTTTGAAGGATTGGATCAACCTTTCTCAGGCAAAATGTACGTATTACTATAAAGACAGCAGAAGAAAAACTGTTTCTGTTGTTTTAGTGTTAACACACACTTTTTGTTTTCCTGTTTTTCAGATCTTAAACTTATACATGTCACGTACACTAACGAATATGTAGAACTAGAATTGTATAACCGTTTTACTCTTGATATTTTTGATCATCCAGAACAAATTCAAACGGGAACGTTTGCTTTTCATTGACGCTTCTGTTTGTTTTTCAAATCGAGGAAATGAAAGCGATTTGCCAAGCCACTCTTTGTTAATTCTAAAGCATTTCCCTTGTTTCGCCAGGTTTTTGCTCATCGGAATTTATATTAAACTTTAAAACATTTAATCTTCTTTTCATTTAAACTACTTGTTCGTAGTTTCTCCGATTATGGAGCTCTTATACCATAAAATCACATTACTTTTCAAAAGTTTTTTGTTAAAACGTTCCATGATAGTCAGTTTTATTTAAATACATTGTTTTCTGATAAACAATGCATTAAAATTCGTATTTAACAAAGAAAATATTTATAATCATGTTTGGCACACCCGTACACTAACAAAAATTTAAGGATGATTAGCTATAAAAATGACCATACAATTAAAAAAGTGGCAAAAAGGAGCAAGATTTTCTGGCATATTTGTCCTTTTAAAACTCATACTTAGTAGAAAAAATTATAATTAACACTTAACTCGCCTTAACTCATAACTAAAACCTACAATGTTTGTAGACAGTGTTAATTTTTTTTTATAAATTTCACCACTATATATTCTAAGCGTCTGTATATCTATAAAAATCGTATTAAAACAAATTGAAAGTTAATGAATTATTGTTACATACTTGTAGTTAAAGGTTCCATAGTCAAAAAAAAAAAAAAATTTTTTTAATTAGTATAGCGAAATTAACAAACGAATGTTGAAACAAAATTATTCATTTTTTTTTCACTTATTATCAAAGCACAATATGCAGTTTAACTTCTTTCTCTAGTGACGATCAAAATAACTTTGCACAAATTTTAATACTAGGAAGATGTGTACTGACATCTGCTCTATTAAAATGACGCATGTCGGTAGTTCAAAATAAAATTTCATTTTTTTCGATATTTTGCCAGTTTTGAAGGCTTTTTGCCCCACTGTGGGTCACTTAGAACTGATAATTAAATCAACAAATTGCACAAAACACTCAAAAGCTTCAGCGAATATGGGTTTCTACTTCATTCAATAAAGGTGTACTCAATAGGGAAAAAAATGAAAATAGAAAAGTATAAAGAATACAAACTGAGTGCGAAAAACTGTTATTTAATACCAAACATTTAATTTCAGCAATACATTTTTAATGTCTTTTATGCTAAAAAAACAAACCCAATGTATTTAAATAAATAATAATCATTTTCATAATCCATAGAAAAAACCGCCCACAAACAAATATATTTAATTTCCTAACGTGCTACGTTATAATTGTCTGAGCGAAGCGAAGTCTTTATACTCAGAGATACGTAACGATATTAAAATTCAAAAAAATTCTTTCGTCAAGCAAATCTCAAAAAGTACTTGTCGGATTTTGATTCTGTTTGTACCAATAGGTACCTATGAAGGTAATCTGGTGAATGCACCTACTTTTAAAAATTAATTCCAAATAGTTTAAAAGTTATATTAAAAAAACTGATAAAAAAAGCACAATTTATGTGCATATGTCACAGAAATTTGGTGAGCGTGATTTTCACCGGCTGGACATTTTCGTAGATAACCGAATCAGTACATGGAGTAAATAGTAATCATTTTCGCACTCAGAAATATTGAATGCAATAAAACATTTTAAAATTTAATCATGCAGGAAAATAAAACTGTTATTTTTTTATATTAAAAAATGTCATAAAAACTTTGATTTTGAGATTTTGTGATAATCTCTTAACAGCACTTTTTGATCGCTAAAAGAATGTTTTACATATTTCGCGTGTGCAAATTAGAAACAATTACGTTTTTAAATAAAAAGTTTCTTTTATGACATCATTTTCCCTTTATATTTATTTTCATTGCATGTTTTCTTTTAACTTATATTTTGTTTGTGTATGGAAGTCAATTCTGGCCACTAATTTTTCGGCACGGATACCACAAGCGCATCAGATTTGGCGCAATTTTTTTCAAAGCCCATTTGGCGAAAACTCCCTTTTCAAATAACGCTTACATACACATTTTTAAATTATTTTCTATTTTCAAAAAGAACTTACAGTAAATAAAATAATAATAATTAACAACTATAAAAAGAAATATTTTATATAATTAAAAGAAGGAAGTGAAAGTAAATAAACATTTTATGAGTAAATAAACAAATAATAAATAAATAAAGCCGGGTTACCATCTCAGGTAAAATAATGCCATTTTGACGCCAATTATGTACCCTGGTGCATATGTGACATTTTTTCCCATTTTTCATCCGTTTCCTGTTGGCATACAACTTTAAAATATGGAGTATGTATGCACACCTGGGAGCAATACTGGAATTAGACATTGATTTTTTTTAATTCGATCCAAAAAGGGGCAACGGGGCTATTTTTAAAAGTTTTATACAATTTATACTGCATAAAGGAGCAACTTACCTATTTCTATATACCAGAAGAAGTAAGTGGTATGTAAAAACAATTTTAGTATACATAAATAAAATACTTGAGATAATATAATAGAGATATAAGCACCGGGTTTGGCGAGATTTTTTATGCCAATTAGGCGAAAACATCGTTTTGATTACCAGATGCATATAGCATGCTATAACAACACGTTATTTATTTATTTCAAAATGAAAAAAAAAAGGAATAAATGAAACATTTCCTGTTATTAAAAAAATAACAATTAATAAATGATAATATTTTTAGAACAAACAATTTATTATAACATTTATATGATAACCAGCATGTTAGGCAACTAAACGCCATTTTGGCACCAATTAGGTATCTCGGTGTATATAGGGCATATATGTGTCATATTTATTTGTAAAACTGAGCATGAAAGTTTACCAGGTGTGTTTTTATAGGCGCTTATATCTTTTTGCAACATAGCGCACCTTTCGAAGCCAAAACTGCACAAAAGAAAAAATAATCAATATTTGCAGCCTTTTTTTTTTTTTTTTTTTTTTTTTTTTTTTTAATGTAATGCACATTTTGTAATCAGTAGGCTCGATAATCAGACCTCGTTTTTTTGCTTTAAAAGATGATATTTCATACGACGTCTTTTTAGGATTCGTCGTTTTCCCATATTTGATAGTATGTGTCTACTCGTTTTGTACCCTTTTTTGTAACTTTCTTCTTTATTAACAGCGACATCTGGATTTCCTATTTAAATAAAAATTCTTCGAAATACAAAGAATTTTGTTAAAATAAATAAATAATAGGAAATGCGGACATCTATTGCTCAAAACACAAAATTTTTCCTATTGAGTTAATAAAAATCAGTAAAAACACAATTTTTATGATAATAAAAAGGTGACTTATGTAATAACAGAGTCATATATTATGTACGTTATGGATTAAGTATGAATATTTCAATGAAAATGATATTTCAAAAGTATTATGAAATTAGTTAAAAACCATTTATTTTAAACCAAATGAATAAAAGATATATTTTTAATAAAATAAATGGGATTTGAAAAATTATTGGAAATTTATCACCATAGATGTATCAATATTACAATCAGTACTTTGTATACAAAATGGAACAATTAGCAATCCTTTTTGTACCCGAAAAATGGTCGTTGCTTTTTTTAAAGTTAAAAAGTAGATTGCGAAATATTCCTATACAGGGATGCCAAGCCCCCGCTTATTGCACAGCAGAATTTTCTTATAGGAAAAGTTATTTTTTAAATCCGCAGAAAGTTCCAATTTAATAAAACATTTTCTGTATTAAAATACCGGTATCCAAAATGCCGGAGACTTGGCAGCTCTGCCTATAACATTTTAATTAATCACGGTACTTTTTTTAATCGGATTCAAATTTAGTGAAGACAACGTTTTTTGGCCAGAAGCAGCTTTTTTCCACATGTGTAACTACACTGAGAAAAAAAATATACCGCCTTCAACTAGAACGAATAGTTAGTCACTTTCTGAATACCTAAACTAGAACTGTAGACGGCCGAACTATGTGAATAGGTTGAACAACTAAGCTGAATAGACGAACTCACATAGCATTTCTAGTCTTTTGTTTTCTAAGTAACGAAACGATATTGAATTGTTTCAGTTTCGAGAAATTATAGCTTGATTTTGGGAATGGTTTCATAAACTAGAATTATCGTTACTAAATTAAACCTCTTGTGTTCGCATCTATTTGGAGAAAATTTGAAATACGTTTGACAACGGGAATGTGGGAAAAAGCTCTTAAATTCTAGTAGGAAACTCTAGAACTCTCTAACAAAGGGCGCTAGAATTTATAAGGATGACATGGAACTATTTTTTCTAGAGCTACAATTCAGATTCTATATGCTTTTACTGTATTTTTTTCTCAGTGTACGATACAATTCCTTGATGTTGAAATAAAATGTTTTGACTTATGCTATTATTGCTTCCTCTTACTTATTTATTTGAATTTTAAATAAGATGACTCAAAATCGTGTTTTTTAAATGTACGGAAAAAATTCATTTCGAGAGAGGGCGAAAAGAACAATATTTGGCGATTTATTACCTGCGTTTGGCTAAGTGTCTTACTACCTTGTATTTAATACTCTTCACAATACTTCGCTGTTATATGGACTTAGGCGCTTTTATAAAAAGTTTGACTTAATTCGGGCTTAAGAAAGTGAATTTTTTACTGAATAATACAAATAAATGAAAAATGAATACTAAGAAATACTAATAAAAGAAAAATGAAGCATTATATTGATCTATGTATATTTAAAAATTCATCTGCTAGCACTAATTAGATAATTTATGTGCAGGGGTGGGGAAATTTTCCAAATTCTTACCAGCCAAGGATTTATTTCGCCAGCCCGCAAGATGCAACACACGCAGTTGAAAATAGTTATGACAAAATCGCACGCGATTACAGACAAAATTACTATTACTACAATGCATTTTCATAATTCTTTTTTGTATAATATTAAGAAATATATGTAACAAAGGTAAGATTAATATTAGATAGAACTTACTACCCTTACACTGTAATAATTTGGAAAGTTAAAATATCTAGATTAAAAAAGTGTTTCTGATAATGTGCCTATTGCCTACAGTTTTTCAAAAACTAAAAATGCACTCGCCTTATGAGAAAATCCACTCGCCACTGGCGAGTAAAATAATGTATTTCCCCACCCCTGTTTATGTGTATATAATAGGAGATGAATAGCTTTTGATTCTGTATTTCTATGCTATAAAGCATTAACGTTTGTGTGTTTTTCGTTAGCATTGGGAGTACCTAGCCGATTTAAAAAATAATGTGGGCACAAAATGTTGGTAACCATCTTTGCTGCAAAATATACTATATTTTGCGTAGGAACAATAATCACCATCAATGCACGAGCAAAAAAAGTTCTAAAATTGAGAATTCTTTGATGTTGATATGACTAAATATTTAAAATCTTTTTTTTGGTGGCAACTTTTAAGATATAATATTCTCGTTATGAACGATTTCTAAAACATTCGACAATTTAATTTCACATATTAAACATTTTTTTTCTAGAAAAAGTTTTAAACCCAATTTATTGAGAATATTGCAATTTCTAGGATACTGTTGGGGTCAGAAACTATAACTTTGGCATCACAGTAACTTATAAGATGTAAGTGCTCGTTTAGGACAAATTTTTAAAAAAGGATCCCTTAACTCTAATCGACAACCTCATTGCATCCGTGGAAAACAGATATTCAACATTATAAACTATTCGGACGGATTTCACACCATATAAAATACACTTTATTTCTCTTCAAACATAATAGTTTGTTATTTATAGTTTCTCAAATCGGTGCGAAGCTTCTGTTTATGCTCATGACATCATTTCAAAGAGCTATATTTCCAATATAGGAAAATTTGGTGTTTTATTTTCTGTATTACTTTTAACATTTTGCATATTTCCAATTTTATATCCATGCATGGTTTGCTTTTCTTTTATAAAAATAGTATATGCAACAAGATTTTGTAGTTCTACAATTCGATATGCTTATTTTCACCACTATATTTTATCACAATGAATGACCAATTAAAGGTAACATCTCATTTTCTTTACTTATCGCAAGTTATTAACTGTGTATTCTCAGCAATATCGCTCAGACTAATCCCTCTGAGGGAAGTCCTAGTATTAAATATAATAAATAATTAAAAGATTAAATAAAAAAAAAAGACAAACTTGAATACATTAAAAAAAAAAAAATTATATACAAAAAAAATTAAAGTTTATATACAAAAAATAAAAATACTGAAAAACATTTAAACATACAAAAAGTAAACGTTTGATCAAGCTACTCGCAAGGCATCATCAATACAAGTATCCATTGAATAATAAACAGTGTAACAAATCAACAACAGTTGCAGTTAGTTATTTTTTAGAAACAGATAATATTCACTAAGGATAGAGAGTGTCTCTTTCAGAGTCGCGAATAAACAAATACGAGGCTCACTCTGAAATTTTTGAGATACAATTGGGTTTTTAAAGTTATGCTTAAAAATTTTAGGTGTGTTCGAAGTAGTCTCCTCCAGCATCAATGTACTTTTGTGGACGAACTTTTTACAGATTAAATGCCTCAAGCCATTCATTTCTTGTAATAGAAAAAACATACATTTATAGCCAAATCAATCTCTTTTTCTGTATGAAAACGACGTCCACGTAAGTTCTTTTTTAGAATAAAGATTAACCAAATGTCACGCATAGCTAGATTAGGTGAATACGGCGGATGTTATGTGACTTTAATTCGCTTTTAATTAAGAAACTCAACTGTTAATCCGGCTGTATGTGAAGCTGCATTGTCATGGTGTAGCATTAGTCCCCTAACATTCACTTCTTGTAGAATTTTGGGAAGACATTTAGTGGTACACCAGTTTGCTGTTACTGTCTTCTGTCCTTCCAACTTGATGGCTTTGACCAATCCTTCATACTTCTGTAGAAAACGGCATACATCATATTTTTCAGTGCGCGTTGTCTTTTGACCATTGTCGACGTGGGATCATCTTCAAAGACTATTCTTCTATTTCTAAAAAAAAAATAATAACTAACTGTAACTGTTCTTGATTTGTTCCAAATGTTTGTTATGCAATAGATATTTGTACTGATGATACTTAGCGGGTAGTTTGCGAAACGTTTACGTTCTGCATTTTTTAAATGTTTTTCAGTATTTTTATTTTTTGTATGTAAATTTTATTTTTTTAAATGTATTCAAGTCTGTCTTACTTTATTTTATCAATCCTTTAATAACTTTTTAAATTTGGATGTTAAAAGTATTGCATATAATTTAATAGGTACTACTTGGTTATCCCGTAGACCAAAAAACTATCGTCAAATTATAAGATTAAGTGCCAATAATGGATGATTGTGAATGTCACATTCAATGACATTAAATACGACACACGTATTTAAAACGACATTAAGCAATATTTATTTTGACTTTTTATTTCTAATTTTATTAATATTCTATTCATTATTTGTTTTTTCGTTATTTAAATTAAAAATTATGACAACATGCAGAATCTGGCTACTTGTTTGGCGATTTGTAAAATTTGGCAAAATTGGTCTACGGGATAACCAAGCAGTACCTTTTCATGTTAAACATATACAAATAATATTAAATATATTAAATATAACTTTTAATTTAAATATATATATATATAACCTAAAAAACTAATCATTTTCTTAATCCATAAAAGATCCGCCTACAAACAAATATATTTAATATTATAACGTGTTATTTAAAAAGAAGTTTCAGCATCTTTTTAAGAATTATTGTAATATTAAATGTATTTTTTTAATATTAGAATTTGTCATTTTTATGAAAAATAGCAAAGTACACTACGGAAAAAATTTAGAATTAGTTTAATCTATCTTTTTTTTATTATAAACTAATGTTTCTTTGAATAATGCAAACATTACAAGGTAATTACACTATAGTGTGACAAAAAGTAACATCCAATAGTTAAATCTTTTGTGAATTAATTAGCAAGTTTTTGTAACTGTTTCATTTTCTTTTTTAGGTAGCTTTCATTACAAAAAGTAAAAAGCTACCTATTGCAGCCGTCCGGAGGAAAGCACTTCCGGAACATTTTATTATATTTTCACCGATCATGACCCCCAGACCCCAAAACCACCCTCCGTTCAAATGTTGACATATATATATATATATATATATAACTATATATATATATATATATATATATATATCTGATTTTTGTCATGCGATGACTAACGTATTTATGAACCGATTTTAATGAAACTTGGTATGTACATAGTAAATACAAATGTCTCGACCGAGTTCGTTGGTCAGCATCATCCGCCATTTTGTTTCAAAATGGCGGCCATTTTAATTTTTTTTTAAAATTTAAAATTTAAAATTAAGTGCGAAAAAATAAAAAGTTGAAAAATATTTTTCTTTTAACTGTTAGAACTTAAAACAACGATTCCAGAACACTTTTTATTTTGTCTATATCTTACAAAATGACTGAGTTATAGAACTTTGAATTTTTCTTATGGCTGACATTTTGAAACGATCTGATATTTGTCACGTGATAACACGCGTACTTATGAGCCGATTTCAATGAAACTTGGTATGTACATAGTACATACAAATATATCGACCGAGTTCGTTGGCCAGCATCATCCATCATTTTGTTTCAAAATGGTGGCCATTTTAAATTTTTTTAAAAACTTAAAACTTAAAATTAAATGCGAAAAAATTAAAAGTTGAAAAATATTTTTCTTTTACGTGTTAAAACTTAAAACAACGATTCCAGAACACTTTTTATTTTGTCTATATCTTAAAAAATGATTGAGTTATAGCACTTTGAATTTTGTTTATGGCTGATATTTTGAAACGATCTGAACGATCCATCATGTTGCTTTAAAATGACATACACTTTATGATATCGTGGAATTTGGTGACACTCTAAATCGCTTAAAATAAAACCAGGTTGAATAAAAGATGACTAATTTCTAAAAATTCCTATTAATATTCAGTCTTGACAAAAACTATTTCAATCTTATAAAATCACTAATTTTATAAGATTATTTCCACTAATTTGAGCTTAGTATTTTTCAACAATGTAACTTACTTTAAAATAAATAAATAAATATATAAGTATATGAAAGCTACCTCTTCCTCCCAGCATTGCCGGAAGGACTTTTTAATTTTGTGTGAAAAAAAAAAAAAAAAAAAAAAAAAAAAAAAAAAAAAAATTAGAGATTTACTTATTTATATTTACATTAGCATTAAGAATTCTACAAAAAGCATTTTTAAAAATTCTGCGTTTATAAACTAGTAACATTTATTACGTAAATTAAAATGTCTTTTTCAATTTTATAAGTGTGCAAATTTATAAAATTTTCTGTGTTAGGGATGATTTCGGCCGCAACTGAAATTGTATTTACAAAAAAGAATATCCGCTAATAAACAAAATATATTAATGATAGATCAGCTACTGTTAGTTTATGAAATGTTTTCATTTAATCGAAAAGAAAACGCAAAATACCTTACAATAAATAATATATAAATTTGACAATGGACTAGTTTAATTCTTAACTGTAAAAAAAGACATGTGTCTTAAACAACGAAACTTTAATAAAAAAATATTCAATAGCAGCTTTTTATCTACCCGATATTCTGCAAAGCGTTTGTTTATCTTTAAAAACCTCAAAAAACTATTATTTTTTAAATTTAAAGAAGAATTTATAAAAGTAAATATTTTTCACGAGCCTATTACTTTTGGAAACGATTTCGAATAACTTTTAAATTTTTAAATTGAGAGCAGCTATTAAAAAAATATTTTTATAAATTCTCCTTTAATTTTTGAATATAAATGATAGAAAAAAAAATCATGTAAAAATATTGAAATTTCATCGAGATATTTGAAAAGAACGCTCCCATTGAGTTTAGATTAACATACGGGTCTTTTTCTGAGACTAGTGTTGCACCTTCACCGTTAGCACTAGAGAGTTGATTCTCAGTGACCACTAGTGCCCCGTGTAAATAGGTGCTCCAAATGCTCTGTACATCTGTATTTTAAACTAATTTATTTTGTCTTATCTAAAGGCAGAATAATCTGTGATAAAAGATGACTTAAAAACTAAGATATTAGTGATGTCCAAAGCATTTCACGTCCAGATGTACGAGGAAAATCTGAGAACACAGTGATGAGTGAGATTCACGAGTGCAACGGGTTAAATATTGTCGTTAGTTAATACAGTTAGTTTTTGTAGATTAAGAAACATCCGTTTTTTACAGTGAAATAGCAATAATTGATCGTAGTCTTTTACTAAATTCCTTTATATTTTTCAACAAATGAATGATAAATGTTATACATTTTATAATCTGTACAAAACTTTCAGTAGGCTTCAGATATCAATGTGAAAAATAATAGTAGTAAGTCATGATTACGTCCATTAATAACTGTATCGTAATATTAATAATATATATTACACAACGAAATAGTAAGAATTTATATTATAAATAATTATGTTGCTTATACATCCCAAGTATATGGATCGAATTGTTAGACAAATTAAAAGATAATTATTTAGCTAGACCACGGATAATATCCAAATTCAAAATCGCGTGATACATTTAATTTAATTTCAATAAGTATTTATTCCAGTTTTTCATTATGTTTGTGATTTTATTTTCTATTTACATTCTGATGATGACTCGATTAAAAAGTGTTGAAGCATTTAAATAAGCATTTTTTAAATGTATTTTAAATGTGTTTATTAATACAACAACGTCTTAGAAGCAAAACATTTATTTATAATGTAGATTCTCACTTTTTCGTTGTGGAATATATATTACTAATATTACGATATAGTCTTTAGATATTTTGTTGTGCTTGAAGCGTCATAACAACGTTCAAATGCACTGCAAATGACTGTAGTCATCTGAAGAATATCCAGAATTCATTCCATCAGATTTCCAATACTGTAACGCCAAGAAATTGCACCGCTCACGATTTTTCTACATAGACCACAATGTAACGAAATTGGTTTGTGTATCTTTGTAAAGCACTTTAAGTGCTCTACACTGCTCCATTGAATCCAATTAGATTTACGGCATTGTGAGAGCGGGGAAACATACGACAGACAGACAAGCCAAGTTTATGCACACTTTGTAACATGTTAGAAAGAGTTAAAATATACTGGACTTTTACCATAACTTTTGAAAAGTAAGTCACGTGCATGTATCTATTTTTATTAGCTAATGAATCACTAATTTAAGTAAAAAAATAAAACAAAAATAATCAGATATATTTCAGATTTCCCACTTCTCTACCGAGAAGAACATCTATTTTCCAAATAGTTAAAGGCATTGTAATTTAACAAATTACAACCACTTTTTGGAAAATGATATTTTCAAAGAAGTTCTATATTTAAATTAATAATAATAATCAACATCATTTTTAGGATGATTATAACGAGTCATATATTACGTAATCCGTGGATTAAACATTAATATTTCTTGACCAATGATACAAAAACAGTAATTTATAGATAGACAACTTTAACTGTTTAAAATGTGCATTTTTATTTAATGTAGTTAATCAGACTGATTTCTGAACGCCTCCTATCTCGTACGACATGAATTAAACATTAATATTCCTGGGCTTATCGCAAACAAATTTTAAACTTCTTAACATCGCACATTTAAATTTTTTACACCTTTGCGTAGAGAAAAATGCACTATTTAATGACATTTGTTTGAAATCTTTATCACAATTTGTTTTTAATTTATTATTATTTTTTTTAAGTTTTTATTACTCTTTTTGTCATTGTGGCAACAGAAGTATTCCGTTTTTGGACATGAAACTTGAACCAATCAAAAAACGAATAAAATAAAGTAAGTTGCGGAATTCAACCAATAAAAATATTCAAATTTCCCAGTTCTCTACCGAGAACAACAACTATTTTCCAAATGGTTAATAATAACAACAACAATAATAAATATATTTAAAATAATAATAAGTATTAATAACAATAATATTAACCAATAAAAAGATTTAGATATATTTTAGATTTCCCAATTCTCTACGGAGAGCAAAAACTATTTTCCAAATAGTTAACAAAATATTTCTAACATTTTATAAAATGATTTAAAAAAATGTAATGTACTGTTATTTTCGAATAATTTATAAAATTTTAAAATAAATTATGTTTAAAAGTATTTTTCAAATAAAATATTTTTTAGAAAAAATTGCTTAAACGCTTACAGTATCTTTCCAAAATTCACTTCAAAATAGTCTATACTCCTTTTATCATTTCTGATCCATCAGACATTTGAATTTCAAAAGGTAGAAACCTAAATTTAGTTTGCCTTAGTGCGCTGTCGCATTTTCATTCAGGGCTAACATTATTTCATCTTCGAAACTTCTTTTATATCTATGAATAATGCACAAAAAATGCGCAGAATTTTATGAGAAAGAATTTAACTTCAAAAGAAATACGATGGAATGCATCTAGTTATGTGGTGCGGTCACATATTTCCTTTTTAAAAAATCGAGAATGTATTTTAACATATACATATATTCTATGTTCTGTCTTCATATAAAAATCATCTTTTTTGAAAATACAACTTATGCTTTTTATTTTAATTTAACTTTGTTGATGTAAAACGATTTGTTGATGATATTTAATTTTCTTGTTCAACATTTCGCCTTAAACAAATTAAAGAACTGTTTAACATTAGATGAATACGCTTCAAGTAGGATAAATTAACAAAACGATTATTACTATTGAAGTTTTGAATATCATTAACACCATAATTGCATGAAAAAAGTTTAAAAAATCAAAAATGTGACAAAAGTGATGAAGTTTGTTTAACGCTTCTCCCCAACATAGTTATTAATATTTTAGGAAACAGTTAAAAACATTTCGTCAATTCGATACGTCTGGATACTATCTGCTCTATTTTTAACACATGGTAGTACAGTCGAACATCTAATTGATAACACTTCTATTATTGAGACTAATTGTGGCAAGATTGTTCTTGAAAATTAGGAATATAATATATATAATTTATTTAACTATTTGGGGACCTCCAAGCTTAATTTCACCGGCGAGTTACTCTATATCAGTCTATATCGAAAATTTCTGTGTTATAAAACTTATCTGCGATCAGTACCCTTTATATCAGCGCATATCACAGAACAATCCGGTTCAAATATGAACTATTATAGTGTAAATAACAATATAAAAAGTGTTAATCATGGTCGTTGTGAAGGCGCATGCGGCATATGTCCTGTAGAACAAAGGGTTAAAGGAAAATTAAAAGATATCCTTAACATTATGATCCATGAGAAAACATTCAAATAAATTTGTTTTTAAGGACAGAAAAGTATTAGAAACATACTGAAAATGATATTAATTGTTTTTACAAGATCTTTATACAGATTATATCGTCAAAAATAAATCTTTCACATATAGGGGTTTATCATGTATTTCAGTCACACTACCTTTATTAACAACAACTGCCGAAAAGGCGTGAATATGATGTGAAATTGCCTTATATCACATTCTTATATAGATGCAGAGGATCCTTCAATGTTTAGGTTTGATAAATATACTTTTTTCTATTATCTTCTTGCGCTGAAAGAGTTAGCTGCCACTCAATTAAATAATAACTGTTATCAAATAATCTTTGAAGTGTATGTGAAATGTCATTTAGCTTCTTTTCATAATATTTACCCCCAAACAAAAAAAGCAACTTTTTTTTTACAAAATAAATATATCTAGCAAACTTTCAGTTTTTTTACAAAATATATAAACGAATAGTGATTGACTGAGGTATGCATAAAAACAAGAAATTGTGAGACACTTTCATACTGTCAATAAAATTGCTTAAAATGTAAAACTTTCGCAGAAATATGCATACATGTTTAACAGAAAGCTATAATTGACAGATGTATGCATAAAAACAAGAAAATAGTGAGACGTTTTCGAACTACCAATAAAATTGCTTAAAATGTAAAAATATTCATACAAATATACATACTTTTGCATAAATATACATACATGTTTAACAAAAAACTATAAAAAAATATTTTGGCATTAAAACATAAAGAATGATTACAGAAAATACCGTGCGCATAATTGTAAAGATATTTTTTTCAATACAAAAGTAAATGATTTAAATATCCAGCAAAGTACAAAATTAAATAACTTACTTTATATTTACTATTTAATTTTTGGGTTTAAAGATTTTTTTTCAATAAAGAACTTTTACTAAATCTTTCCAATAGTCAAGGTGCATAAGCAAGTAATTATACTAATCATTCTCTGATAAAAATAACATCTTAAAATTGATGAAAACTCTTACATTTTCGAGAAAAGAAATTTTCGAATGCTGATAATTTAATGATCCAGATAGTAAAATTTAATTTTGTTCAGTGAAGTAGAATTACTTCTTTCAAGCTGGAAACGATCTACTTCGATAAACATATGGTTGATTGCTTTTATCTTGTTCTTAATTTTAAGCACAATTTAATAAGTTAATTCATTACTGTGCCAGTTGTCTGTGTATTAGTTTCCATTTAATGTCAAAGAATTTATTAAATTTGAATTAATAAAAATTATTTTTAAAAAATTCCATATCTTTAAATTTACAGCTTTAAGACTTTTTATATTGGAGTTGTGATGTTTTCAAAGATTACAATAAAAACTTATTTTCGTACTTTGAAAAAGTTACCACAAACCATTTAGATTCCAATATATATTTTTTTATTTTACTTGATAGGTGTAACGAAAAAATAAAAACAAATATTGGCATATTTCGATTCCATCTTATAAGAATCATAGTCATAATAAAATACAAATACAAATACGAATCGTTCCACGGTCAATGCAAACGGCTCGCGACAATGAGATGTAAATTAAAAACCACGCACACTATTGTAAAAATAAAAAATTAAATATAGACCATGAACAAAATTAATTATCAACTTGGATCATTCTATTCAATTGATCATGACATTTTGATCAGGATGTAATTTTAATAAATAAATAATAAAAAATTAAATATAGACCATGAACAAAATTAATTATCAACTTGGATCATTCTGTTCAATTGATCATGACATTTTGATCAGGATGTAATTTTAATTTATTATTTTTACAATAGTGTGCGTGGTTTTTAATTTACATCTCATTGTCGCGAGCCGTTTGCATTGACCATGGAACGATTCGTATTTGTATTTGTATTTTATTATGACTATGATTCTTATAAGATGGAATCGAAATATGCCAATATTTGTTTTTATTTTTTCGTTACACCTATCAAGTAAAATAAAATTGTTTATTGAAATGTTTATATGTAAAAGGTGTATTACTTAAAATTTTGTGATTTAAAAATCTAAAAGATTTAATAACTTTTTACATTTAAATTCATCAAACACAATCAGCAACTTGTAGAAAATCATAAAAAAAATAATCTTTGCACAAGATAGCTCTTCAAATTTTTAGTAACTTTCATTCAGTTGATATTAGGCGCTTTAGTACCAGAAATTTCGCAAAAAAATGATAGATATATTTGAAGATAGAACTTATTTTCCTTAAATAATGTACAACTACTTTACAAAAATTCTGCTAAAATTTCCTTGAAAATCCTTGAAGAGTACAAATCCTGCTTGTTTTCTCGTATTTTACATTTTTCTTTTCATTACACTGCTTCATTCCATCTGAGTACCTTAAATTGATAAATTAAGTTGAGGAAATATAAAGCTTTTAGTGTAAATTACAACCCATTTTTAGTTGCGTTTGTAATTATATCAATATGCAGCACCTATAGTCGGCGTTCAATCCACCCGTCCGTCCGCCCGTTTGTCCGTCTGTCCGCGTATAACAGAATCGTTTGAAATTGAAAATATATAATTGTTGCATAATTTTGTTGAATCATTTTAAATTTTATGAAAATCGGATGCCTAGTTTAAGTACAGGGGCAATCAAAAGTATTCCGTTACCAGACCAGCTTTTTGTCAATAGTTTACACATTAAACACGGAAGTATGCATTATGCTCCCATTATGCATAAAAAATTAAAACAGGTTCTTCAAGAATTCAATATAAAATTAATAGCTATATCCCCTCCATATCTAATACAGCTTCTTAGTAACAATATTGATATTACTGGTGAGTCTGGGGATCAAGAAATTACCTTAATGTTGCATTGGCGGATTTTAGTTTGGTCGACACCGATGTATGCGTAGACACTAAATCTTGTTGAAAGATGGAATCATTTTCAAATAAATCTTCTGATGTAATTTTTATAATAATCGTAATAATCATGTATTTTTCCAAAATTTCTTGATCTATCTGAAAGTTAACTTTTCAGGTCTTTCTGCACTCATACAATCTCAAATTGTGTATCTAGCAGTAATTTTTACAGAACGTTTATAGCATTCATTATCAAATGTTTCTTATTTCATTCACTGTAAAAAAAAATTTGTAGTACTACTAGAAAATCTCTAGGCAACTGGGATTCCATAAACTTTTCTAGTAACCAATACAGCTTTTTCTCAAGTAACACTACTGCATTAAACTTAGTAAACAGCACAAATACTTTCTTAGTGAGCGTACTAAGAAATCATTAGTAGACATTACAGGTGCTTTTTTAGTTGGAATACTAAGAAATGATTAGGAGTATTACAGATACTTCTCTTGTATCTTCACTAAAAAATTCTTAGTAGCCGTTACAGGTCCTTTTTAAGTATGTTTACCAATAAATGGCTAGTAGTTTTACAGATACTTTTCTTGTATCTTTACTAAGAAATTCTTAGTAGTCATTACAGGTATTTATTTAGTATATGGTTAGTAATATTACTAACCATTTTTTAGTGAAGGTACAAGAGAAGTATCTGTAATACTATTAATGATTTCTTAGTATGTTCTCTAAGGAAATCTGTGTGCTGTTTATTAAGTTTAATGCAGTAGTGTTACTTAAGAAGAAACTGTATAGGTTACTAGAAAAGTTTATGGAATCCCAGTTGCCTAGAAATTTCCTAGTAGTACTACAGATGTTTATTAAGAAATAGTTACTACTATTATAGATACTTCTTTTGTATCTTAACTAAGAAATTTTTAGCAGCAGTTACAGGTCTTTTTTTAGCATGTATATTATGAAATCTTTAATAGAATTACAAAAACTTTTGTACATTCATTTTCATATTACAGCATTTATAAGAAATCATATGTATTGCTTCTAAGAAACTGTAGTAATGTTACAGCTACTTTTCTCATAATTTACACTAGAATTTTAAAGAGGTAAGCTAATACCAGTTTGGGAAATTTGAAAAAATAAGAAATATCTAATAATTATTAATACTCTGCAACAATTTTCTGTATGCCTTTCATATTTTATGCTACAAAATTTGCTAAATAATTTCAACTTTTCTTTTTTCATTAAATATAGAGGCACCCTTTAATTTAACTTCCATTTTTTTCCCCTGTTAAATTTTCAATATAAAGAATTAAATCTATAATAAGTGCATCTATATTTAGTATACAAATATTTTAATGTTAATTATATTTAAACTAAATTAAGTTTGTAGAATATAATATTAAAGAAATATTTCACTTACTATATTCCATATTCTTTTTTAACTGCTCTAAGTAGCATTTGCAATGTAACTGCATATTCATTATTTTTTTAAATAATCGATTACCACTACTCTGCCCTTGTAAATTCCGTAACACTTTTTAGTTATTTATAATTGCTTTAATGGTTGTTTATATATAAATGTTTGTAATAAATACATATTTCACAAATAATTTTCTTTGATTTAAATATATATCTTGTTTTATTATCTTTTTAGTAAACTATACTTATATTTTTAGTAATTTCTTTAAAAAAGGATTTTCACACAGAAATAGAAATAAAAACACCAATGCAGTAAAAAGTTCTATCCACCGCCTCATATTTCATTTCAAACAGCATTCTTTTATAATATGTAGACTTGAAATATAATTTTCCTTTTGATATTGTCTTTATTTAATTTTTTTGGACTGAAGTTTACAATTCCTGTCAAAAACCTCATTTCTAAGAAATCACTACTGCATATACTTAGATATTAGATTCAAATAATAATTTTACTTGGTGCAAAATTACTTAAATTCTTTGAAATTTATGCAATAAATTAGTTTTTTTTTTTTTCAAATTAAAATCAATGCTATATGTTAGTGTTCACTCCAGAAACAAAAAGGGCATGGTGCTATTCACTAAAAAAGGCACTTTTGAAAAAAAAAAAAAAAAAAATTATTGCTTTTGGAAGGAGGGGGGAAAAAAAGGTAGGAAAATATGTAATTAAGAAGTATGATAAATCAAGTAACATTAATTTCAAATGATTTTATAATATAAAAATAAAAATACAATTAAATTAAAACATGATTGAATAGTTTCATGTTCTTATTCATAAAGAAATGAAAAAAAAAATGGGGCACACAAATTTAGAAATACATGTTATACAGAAATATTTTATTTAAAATCTTGGGTAAAACTAGCGGTGCATTGTAAATTTGAAAAAGTCAGGGTGATGCGCTCTTCAAAAATGGTCTAGACTGAGAGCAAAGCTGACACATATAGGCAGTGGCAAGAATTCATTTCTCTTCTTCTTCTAACCATAAACAGGGATGAGATTGACAAAAAAGTAAAAAATCTGAAATCTGCACGAACGACATATAGCAATAATGTTTATGAATTTCCAGCGGAATAAATATTATAATTGCTATTGAAATTTATATATTACATACAATTTAGCTTTAAGCAAATTAAAAAGAAACTTAGGTAGAATTAGGCAGAAATTATTTACTTACTGCAGTGAAAAGTCTATTTTACCAAGATACAGAACAATAATAAAACAAGTGACATTAATTATTTCTTAAAAAATTGATAAGTCTGAAGAATCTCATCTCTGCATAAAATAAAGCTAACAATGCACTAAATTAATTGAAAACTATTTCAAATTATTGATTTTTCAAGATTTTTAAAATAATTTTCTAGCACAACTCTTTAAAAACAAATTAAAATACTTATTCTATTAGACTTATTTTAAAAAAACAGGGCTGCCACAGTGAAGCAATTTTCTAAATTTTGCTTATGCTCTTGATTTTTTTTTTTTTTTTTTTTTTTTTAACAATAATAATATACAATTATTTTTAAATAGTGGTAACTGAAAAAAAAATAGTTGTCAATGTCTGCCCATCATTAGCTGAAATAAAAAGTCACATATACAATAAAAAAGCAACACAATTCAGTTGGTTTGCAATATACTCTTCATTTATTGAAAGTACAAATTATATTTATTAAAAGGTATATATGACTAATATTCAATAACAATACATTTTACAAAGTTTTCTGCAGACAGTGTTCGGAGGCTGCTAAACATTGCCAGTTCTTTGGGGAAAGGAAGTAGTCACTTTACTTATCAATACATTTAATGCATCAAAATCTGCAATCTTGGTATACTTTGTATGAAGGTAACAATAAAATGGGAATTGCTCCAAACATCAGATTAATCTTTCCACCTGTTTTGATAATGAAAGAATGAAATTTTTCAGAGATAAAATTGATACTAGTGCAAACACAAGATAATTAATTACACTGAAGTATGCAAAAACATAATAAACAAAATAATGAAATTGAAATTGTCTTACTTCTTTTTCTACTGCACGAACAAAGAAAAAAAAACAAACTTATTTTGGCATAATATAAATTTCAGGTTTTATGAGCTTAGTAATGTAAAATTTTTCAATTAGTATGCATTCTGCAAATCTGACAGAAATTAAAAAAAAGTTTGAAATCTGATTTTGCAGACTCGTAGAAAAAGGAGAAATTTATACTGTGAAAATTAACTTCTGGTATAACTAGAAATAATTTTGGAGAGGAGGGAGGGATTTAGGTATTAAAATTATTTTTACTACAAAGCATGGATGCAACTTTGAAATTAGGCTAAGACTGAAACTATTCTGAATCCTCCCACCTACCCCCCCAATGAATGCACACACATACGCTTGCTTCGATGCATCATTTAAACAAAATTAAACATGTTGAAAATTATACGCGGTAAAATACAATTATGTTGAAAAAAAATTAAAAAAAAAAAAAAAAGTGCATTTGAAACATTTATAGCCATGTCAACAGTATTTGAAAAGTTTAATTTAGACAGGGTAAAGCTAAAATCAATAAAGTTGACAGCTATGACACATAAAATCAAGGGGAATTCCGAGTAGAAATTTTTCGTATGAGAGTCACAGCAAATTTTCTGCAAGGTTACAGTCAAACTTGAATAAAACTAAAAAATTCCTGTGCACGTAATTTTCAGTCAAAAACTTTCTGCAAATTAATGTTGGATGTAATTTGCGTTTTTTCTGTGATTAATGGTCGTAATTCATGTTTTTTATGTGATTAATGAATGTAATTTGCATTTTTGAGTGATTTAGGAACATAATTCGCAATTTTTATGCAATTCATGAACGTAATTCACATTTGTTATGCGATTTATGGACATAATTTGTTATTTTCATGTGATTCACAGATGCAATTTGCATTTTTGAGCTTTCTACCAACTAAATTTGCATGTTTTAAGCAATTTATGGATGTAATTTGCATTTTTTATGGGATTTATGAATGTAATTCACGTTTTTTACACGATTCATGAACGTAATTTGCATTTTTATGCAATTTGTAAGCATAAATTGAGTTTTTTTACACGATTCATATACATAATTTGCGCTTTCTGAGAGATTTATGGACATATTCGTGTTTTTCTGCGATTCATGGATGTAATTCGCATTTTTTAGCGATTTATGGACATAATTCATGTTTTTTACATGATTTATGAATGTTATTTGCATTCTTTGAGAAATTTATGGACATAATTCACGTTTTTTATGCAATTCATAGATGTAATTTGTGTTTGTTACTCGATTTATGGGCGTAGCTCTCTATTTTTATGAGATTCATGCCTCATGGATGTAATTTGTGTTTTTTGATCTTTCTGCCGATGAAATTCCTGTTTTTCGAACGATTTATGGGCATAATTTGCATTTTTTATGCAATTCACAGTTTTAATGCAGTTCGTGTTTCTGTAAATGATTCATAAACGTAATTCGTATTTTTATGCAGATTATGAACCTAATTAGTGTTTTTTTTACACAATTCATGGATGTAATTCTCGTTTGAGAGATTCATGGATGTAATTCGTGTTTTTATGCTATTCATGCACAAAATTAGTGTTTTTTACGAAACCTATGGACGAAATCTGCATTTTATATGCAATTTATGTATGGAATCTACACTTTTAGTGCGGTCTTTGGACGAAATTCGGATTTTTGATAACTTTTGAACGAAATTCGCGTTTTTTGTGCGGTAATTTGTCTTTTTTACACTATTCTTAGTTCAAATGCATATTTTTTTTATGCCATTCTGTCGAAATGCATGTTCTTTATGCCATTCTTTGTCGAAATGCATGTTTTTTACGCGATTCTTTGTTGAAATTCACGACTTTTTCGAGGTCTCTTGACAACATTCTTGTTAACAGTAAAAAATTCGTTCATAAAATATAGGGAATATTTTATTTTTTGGCACTAAAAAAGTTATAAAATAAAAATTGTTTCTTTCTTAAAATTTTCTGCGTATGGCATGTGTCTATATTATACAACTCTGGTTACAGTTTAGGAAAGGGGGTGGATACCTACCCGTCACTAACTATATGCTTTTTTTTCTATAATCTTTTAATGAAATTTGCAATCTTTTGACAAAATGTGCCACTTTTTTGCGAGTTGTCAAAATTTGTCTTTTTCGTGATCGATTTCGAAATTTGCATCTTTTACACAATCTTTTGATGGATTGTTTTAAAACTAAATTTGACGAGTTTTTTTCACAATCTTTCTCTGAAATTTGGGTTTTTTTTCTATGATTTTTTGACGAAATTTGCATATTTTAAAGGATTTTTTAAGAAAATCTAATTTTTCTGCTATTTTTTGATGAAATTCTCTGCGATCATTTAATGAAAATCACATTTGCAAATCACAGTAGCAAATTTCTCCGATCAGGCACAGAAAAATCGCGAGTTTTGTCGATCAGGCATAGAAAAATCGTGAATATTGTCGGTCTTATGCAAAAAATCGCACATTTCGTTGATCAGGCAAGAGAAAATAGTCAATTTTCTAGATGATGCTCGAAAAAATTGCAAATTAAATTCATCGGTTGAAAAAAAAATTGCACGTTTTCTCGGTTTATCGCATGAAAAAAAAAAAAAAAAAAACGCGAATATTGTTGATCAGGTACGGACGAAAAAATTGCAAATTTCGTTGATAAGGCACGGGGAAATCGCGAATCTATCGATGATGCGAGGAAATGAAAATTTAGTTAATAAGCTGCGAAATAATCATGAATTTTATCAATTTATCCTGAGAAAAAAAATAGAGAGTTTCATCTTCCTGCATATAAAAATGCAGATAAAATGCCTATTTCTTGAATTAAAGGTGGAAAAAGTGTGCATTTCATCGATCGGACAGCGAAAAATTGTGCATGTTATAGATCGGATTCCGAAAAATCGCAAATTTCGTTGATCGGAGACGGGAATATTGTGAATTTTGTTGATCACTCGCATAAAAATTGCTAATTACGTCGATTAGGTTCTAATAAAATCTCAAATTTCCTCCAACGGGAGAAGAAAAATCGCTAATTTCCTCGATCAGCTGTGGATAATTGTGAAATTTGTCGATCAAGCAAGAAAAATTGCTAATTTCGTCGAATGGCTTTGTAAAAATTATGATTTTCGAATTTCATCGATCATATGCATAAAAATTGCGAATTTCGTTGGTCAAGCACGGGACATTCATGAATTTTGTTGATTAGGCTCGAAAAAATTGTGAATATTATTGATCGTGCTAGGAAAAATTGCAAATTTCGTAAATCAGCTTTGTAAAAAAAACGAATTTTGTTGATCATGCAAGGAAAAATCGTGATTTTTATCGATCAGCTTTATAAAAATTTCAAATTTCGTTGATCGGGAGCGGAAAGATCTTGAATTTTTTCGATCGCCTTCGTAAAAATTGTGAATTTTGTCGATCAGGCTCGAAAAATATACGAATTTTGCCGATTATGCGAAAAAAAGTTGCCTATTTCATCGATGAATTTCGTTAAAATCGTGAATTTCGTCGATCAGGCAAAGAAAATAGCTAATTTAGTCGCACGGTTTCAGAAAAATAGTGTTTTTGTCAATCGCGAATCTTGTTGATCATGTGCAGAAAAAAAATTGCAAATTTCGTTGATCATGTGAGAAAAAATCACCAATTTTGTCAATCAGCTTTGTAAAAATAGCAAATTTTGTTGATTAAGTGTGAAAAACTCCTGCATTTTCTCAATCGGTTTCATAAGAATTGCGAATCTTGTTGATCAGGTGAGAAAATGATGCAAATTTTCTCATTCAGCTTCATAAAAATTGCAAATTTTGTCGATTGGTTTTGTAAAATGTGCAAATTTGGTGGATCAGGCGTGGAAGAATTACAAATTTCGTTAATCGGGCACATCGGGAATTTTGTTGCTCAGGCACGAAAATTCTTGTTGATCGGCTTCTTCTTTCTCTTTTGTTCATAAAGTTCACATTTTTTTCGGTACCAGCAATTTATGCTTATTTTTTAGCACTTGTAATAAAGCAAAATTTACTCTCTTGAAAAAAGTCAAAGAATATTTTTACATCTTGAAAATAAAACTTGAAACATCTGTTATATACAAACTAAAATCTGCTGATATATCCTTACCATGTGAATTAAATTTTTTGACTGGGTAAGCAAACTTAAAGGCGTAACACCCCCCCCCTGCCATCCCCCCCTAAAATATTTTTTATCCAATTATAGGCCACAGATCATGATGTGGCCCTCGACCACTCAGACATATTTTTAAGTGGCCCTTCACTTGAAAAGGTTGTGCACCCCTAGTTTAAGCAATTAATTTTTAAATTTCATTTCCAATTGCATATAATGCATATCTGTTGATAAAATAAATGTTTTTGGATATTATATACCGACATGGGTGCAAGTTTGAAATTTTGCCAAGACTGACCCCACCCTCCCATTGAGTGAGAACATAAGCACGTAACTCGTGTTTTTTCCATGACCATATGATGAAATTAGTTTCTTCCCTCGATCTTTCGATAAAATTTTCGACTTTTCTACAATATTTTGCCGAAATTTGTGATTTTTCTACGATTTTAAACCGAAACTTGCAATTTTCCACCGAAATTTGCGATTTTTCTACAGTTTTCAGCAAAAATCTGATTTTTCGATGAAATCCAAGTATTTTATACAATCTTTTGACGAAATTCACGCCTTTTTCGTGATCGTTGTACAGAAATTGCATCTTTTTCGCGATCCTTTTGACAAAAATTGCGTTTTCTCTGCTATCATTTGATGAAAATCGTGGGTTTTTTGCGATCATTTCACAGAAAGCGCGTTTTTTTTCTTGATCTTTTGGCAAAATTTGCGTCTTTTCCACGATCCTTTGATTAAATTCACATCTTTATTGCGATCCTTTGACAAAAAATGTACTTATTTTGTATTTTTTGACCAGAAATAGCATCTTTTTTTAGATTATTCGACGGAAATAGTGTCTTTTCACGATGCTTTGGCAAAATTCACATCATTTTCACAATCCTTTGACAAAAATTGTGGAATTTTTTGCGATCATTTGATGGAAATCTCTTTTTCACAATCCTTTGACAAAATTCATGCGATTTTGCTTTTTTTGCGATTATTTGACAAAAATTGCATCTATTTAGTATTCTTTGATTGGAAATAGCATCTTTTTCGTGATTCTTCGACAGGAATTGCGTATTTTTTTTTTCAACTTTTTGACAGAAAACTCAGCTTTTTTTGCGATCATTTGACAGAGACAGCGTCTATTTCACATTCTCTGACCGAGATGACATCTTTTCCGCAATCTTTTAACAAGAATTGACTTCACAAGCTTTTGATAAAAATCATGCCTTTTTTCGCAATTCTTCAATAGTTTTTTGCGATCTTTCGACAGAAATAGTGTTTTTTGCGTTCTTCGACAAGAATCGCATTTTTTCCCGCAAGCTTTTGATGGCAAATGTGTCTTTTTTTGCAGTCCTTTGACAGAAATAGCACTTTTTTTCGCGATCATTTCATGAAAATCATGTTTTTTTCCATGATCCTTTGATGAAAAGCGCGTGTTTTTCACTATGCGCTTCCGTTCTCTGAGATTTTTCCGTCTTGCTACCGTTCTCGGGAATTTTTAAGAGACAGAATTTCGTCTCAGGATGGAAAAACTTGCACCCATGATTATATAAGTAATATAACAATATAACATTTTAAAATACTCAAATAGTTGCAGTCAACTATGCTGAGAATTGAAATCATTTCTAATTTAAACATTATTGGTAACAGCTATATCTTATGTTCAAAGCAAAATTTGCCCTACACAGTGTAACATTGATACCTTGAAAATCTTATTAAGAAACTTTTGACTAACAATTTAATAATACATATTTGATACAATTCAATGAATATATATTATTCTGAGATTATTTTTAATATACAAAAACTCAGGGCTTAATTTCTAACAAAAAAAGTACAGGAGCTCTAATATTTTGTAGTATAGTAACTACCGAAGCTTATTTCTCCATCTTTTTCCCGTAGACCTTTTGCATTTCATACATTATTTGCAGAGCTGTAGAAGAAAACGGCTCTAATTTGACTTAAAAAAAATAAATAAATATTTCAAAAATTACAGATTTAGACCTAATTCATAGATTGTTAGTATGTATAATTTTAATTAATTAGTAAGAATTTTTAGAAAGAGGAGAAACTTTAAAATAATCAATGATTTTTTTCCGCTTGCTCATATTTCAGTTTAAAACTTAACAATAAATAAAACAAAACTTAACATTAAATAAACAAAAATAACAATAAATCCGAAAACTACAAAATTAATCCGAAAAATAACTTGCACAAATCGACCGCGTGTAAATAAAAACGTGAGCAGTAGATACGGTTATAGTTTATTCTGGCGGTATTCAGTTTTTTGTCACCGCCGTTCGGAAACTATTGAGTCAATACTTGGGGAAGGACACTAGAGGCTCCTAGATATGCGATACGTTACTACGCTAATACCTCACAAATGTCGTTTTGGGAGGCAATAACGCAACGTTTTAAGAAATGGGAGGAAAAGGAAAACATAATTTAGGCTTCAGCTTTTCGGAAGCGCTGTTCCGAGGGCTCCGGAGCGCAATATTTATGAGCTCCGGTGAATTCTGAAAATATTTAAATATCCACCAAAAACAAAAAAGTACCGGAGCTGAGCTCCGGTGAGCTCCGGCGCAAATTAAGCACTGCAAAAACTTCTGGCTATTTTGTTTCTCGACATCTAAATTGAAAGATTTTCTGGAATAGGGAAGATTATCTTTAAAGAATTTAAGAGTATTAAGATATGAAGTTGAATCTTAATCTTTTCTGTTACATGCTAAATCTAATGGTAAAAGAAATGTTGATTTGACACTCATAATTAAATTCTTTGAAGATAATATTCCCTCAATCCAGAAAATTTTACAATTTGACAGAAGCCTTAAAGAATATATAGTAGACTCTCTCAAATCCACAAATTCCTGAAATCTGCACATTACAGATGTAAATAATGAAACTTTCAATTTAGATGTCATGACAAATTTCAGAATACTTTACTTTTATAACATTCTGTTTGTATTTTAATATGTAATTCTAAATATTATCAATATGACAAAACTCATAGTTTTTCAAGGTTTTTTTTTTTTTTTACTTAAAAAAAAAAAAGATTTTGCTTTTATTGATAAATTTATTGATGAATATTTGGTAAAAAGATTTTAATTGTGCATTAATCTAGCTTTAATTATTAACGCTGGCTAAACCTGAAATAAAACTTTCTTACTTTATGAATTTGATGCGATTTAATGATTTTTTTTTTTTAAGCTGTATACCTAAATATAATCCTTAAGTATTTATAAAATTAAAACCAGTTAGAAATAATTCTTTAGTTAAGGGAAGAGATTGAGTTTGGGCGAAAATTTTACAAAAATATTTAAAAAATTGGGCACTACTTGGTTATCCAGGCGACCAATTTCACCAAATTATACAAATCACCAAACTAATAGCAAAATTATATATATTGACACATTTTTTATTTTAAATAACAAAAAAAACAAATAATTAGTAGAATATTCATAAAAATTCAAATAAAAAGCATTTAATGATGTGTTAAACATCTTTATCATATTTAGTGCCATTAAAGGAGATATTTGCGGTCATCCATTTTTTTAACAATATACAATCTTCTAACAAAATTAGCACTTTTTCTGCGATCATTTGGCAAAAATCATGCCTTTTTCACCATCTTAGGTCAGAAACCATGCCCTTTTTTCATGATCCTTTGACTCCAGAAATCTTGCTTTTTCTGAAATCATTTGATGAAAATTGCTTTTTTTTTTAATAAACATTTGACGGAAATTGTCTTTTTTGTGATCGTTTGGCAAAATTCACGTCTTTTCCAAGATTCTTTGACTAAATTTGTGCCTTTGCGATCATTCTGATAGAAATTGCGTCTTCTCCCCAATCGTTTGATGAAAATCTTTTTTTTGCGATCATTTGACGGAAATCACATCTTTTTTGCAATCCTTTGACAAAATTCACGTCTTCTCCATGATCCTTTCACAAAATTCACATCTTTTTCATAATCTTTTTGATAGAAATTGTCTTTCGTGATTCTTTGACAGAAATCATGTCTGTTTCCCGACCTTTTGACAAAAATAGTCTTTTCCAAGACACTTTGACAAAATTTGTGTCTTTTTCATAATCCTTTCATAAAAGTCACTTTTCTCTGCAATCATTTGATTAAAAATAGTATTTTTTTGCAATCATTTGATGGAAATCACATTTTTTCCGTGGTCCTTTTGCAAAATTTGCGTCTTTTGACATAATTTGAGTTTCCTCTATAATCATTTGATAAAAATCTTAATTTTTTTAAATTCATTCGCAGATATGCCTTTTTTGAGATCTTTTGACAGCGACTGCATTTATTTTGCATGCTTTGACTGAGAGTGCATCTTTTTCACAATCTTTTGTCAGAATTAGAGTCTTTCTCGCGTCCCTAGGACAAGAAACTTGTTTTTTTCTGCAAGTTTTTGACAGAAGATGCTTTTTTTTTTATTCTTTGACAGAGACCATGTCTATTTCGCATTCTTTGACTGAGATGGTGTCTTTTTCGTGATCCTTTGACAGAAACAGTATGCTTTTCATAATTTTGCAATGGAAATGGTTATGGATTTTTTAACAAAATTAGCATGTTTTTCGCAATCCTTCAACAACTCCCCCCCCCCTTTTTTTTTTGTAAAATTTTGACAAAAAATGCATTTTTTTTTTCCATTGCTTCACAGAAATCTCTTTTTTTACGATCATTCGAATCTTCATTGCATCTTTTTTGAGAAGCGCATCTTTTCTGCAATCCGCTTCCGTCCTTGGTAATTTTTAACACTGAAAACTTTCATCCATGTAGTTATGGCACATTTTTACAAAATTCTTTATAAAAAAATTTTTTTCTAAATAATATAGCTTAAATTACAATTTTTATCAGTAGGGCACAGAAAAAAATTGTAAATTTCACCAATTAGCTATGAAAAAAAGCATGAATTTCATTGATAGAGCATAGAAAAAGAACAAATTTTGTCGATGAGGATTGGAAATTTTGTTGAATGCAGGGTTCCCAGCAAAATATGATAGGCGAATTCCCTGACCAAATCTCAAAAGATTCCCGGAATTTCCCTGACCAAATTTCAAAAAATTGTGCTACAGTGGTGAGAAGATTTGGACAATTTTCTTTAATGAATGCCAAACCTTCATTATTTTCCTCTACACTAAGTGAAATTTCATTTTGAATTAAAACAGAGGAATTTAATAAAACTTTAGCAATATGACAGCCATTAAAAGCTTGTTCATATCTTGCTTTAAATTTTGTAATTCTATCTTTACCTAATGTCTTTTTAAAAAATTATAGCATATTATTAATAATAAGATCAAAGTTAAAATTAACATTATATAAAAAGTAAGAATTAAGATTTGAAGTTTTAAATTAAAACAACAACAATGTATTACTATTAGAGGTCTGCATGGGCTGGGCTCGGGCCGATTTCTGATAATGGCGTTCAGGCCGGGCTCGGGCCTTACTTTTGAAGACTCGAGCCGGGCCGGGCCTAATCACTAATCCTTTCGGACCAGGCCAAGCCTAGTCACTAATCTTTTCGGGCCGGGCTGGGCTCGGGCCTTAATTTTTTTGCTGGAGTATCGGGCCGGACCTGACTTTTTTTTTTCGTACGAAGCAGAGACTTATTCCATTCTTCCTAGTTTTCATGGACCATAATAATCAGTTCCTATTGAATCTTCCTATATGAAAATCTTTTTCTCGACTTTTTATAAATCAGTAATATTTGGATTTGTCCAAAAATTTCTGCAAAAAAGCATATACTTTTAAGCCGTCGTTATTCTACAATTAAACATTAGAATTTATTCCTTTTAAAGAATCGTAGATTACTAGGCGTTTTAAAATAGAATTAAACACACACACAAATATATATATATATATATATATATATATATCTCAGGGTTGGGTTTTTGACATGACAGTGGTAAAAACTGTTTTTACCGATTTATTCTGTCAAAAACCTATCATTTTTTATTTTTCTCCGATTTATAATGTAAGTGCACATACAATTCATTTCTAAATTGATTTTTCCTTGTTGTTCTTGTCATTATTATTATTTTCAATTACATTTGTTAAATTTATTTAAAAGGAAGATTTCCTAAATGGGGAAATTTTTTAAATACAAGATTAAAATTAAAGAACAATGTCATAAACTCCATTAATATATATTCTGCTAACTGCAATGAACATTAAAATTAAATGATGATAAAAGGTTATTATAATTATTAAATAACATTCAATATACATTTTAAATAAAATATTTAAATCATTTTAGAGATGCAAAAATGCTGCTATATGGTATAACAGTAGGTTTCAAGGACTGGTCATTGAATAAATTTGAATATTATTAGATATAATATTTCAAAATGCTTATGTGGTACATTTCATAAATGCAATTAAACGGTGATTTTTTATTTTCAGTTCAATAAGTAGAATCTTAAAATTTTGATACAAACTTCTAAGACCCAATTTCAATTAAAACTTCTTAGAATTAAAATTTAACGAATAGCAAAACTATTTAAGAAAAATCAGAATATAATAACAATTTATGTACTATTTATATACCATAGTTTTTATTTAACTTTAGTGTAAATATATATGAATTTACACCATTTCAGCACCTATATTTTTAGATATAAATTTTTACCTGGATAATCATGAAATATTTTTTTTTATTGAAATTTATTAAAGCTACCATAAAGTCTAACTATTTACGTCCTGTTTACATTTTATTTAAAATTATTTAGGTATTATGCAGGGCTCGAAAAATAGCGTTCCCGGGATCCCGGGGAACCCAGAAATCATTTCTGGGAACGTATATTTTTTCGCTCAGGTTCCCAGCTGGGAACCTAAAAAATCGTCATGATCGCTACCGATCCGCGCACGCATTATATCGCGTAAATTACGCAAAAATATAACTCTTGAGCGGTCCGTGCGATGCGTAATTTCGTCAAAATATTACGGAAAAAGTCCGAACATCGTTAAAAAAATAGCGAAAAAACGGCAAATTATGTTTAAAAAATCACGAAAAAACTGAAAATTTCGTCGAAAAATCGCGCTAAAACAGCAAATTTCGTCAAAAAATACCGAGAAAACAACAGCTTTCGGCAAAAGATCGTAAAAATTCGGGAAGCAACGCAAATTTCATTAAAAGATCGCGAAAAAACGGCAGATTTCGTAAAAAAATCGCAAATGTCATTAAAGAAATATTGAAAAACGACAGGTTTTGTTAAAATATTGCGATAAATCGGCAGGTTTCGTTAAAACATCGCAATAAAACGGCAGATTTTGTCAAAAGATCAACGGCAGATTTTGTCAAAAGATCGCGAAAAAACGGCAAATTTCTTCAAAATACTCACACATAAATTTTATTGGGAACCTACATTTTTCATCTGGGAACCTGTACTTTTCATGTAGGTTCCCAGCTGGGAACCTCAAAATTTTTTGAATTTTCTAGCCCTGTATTATGGATTGATCAAGTGGATTGAAAGAATAACGTATTGCATGACTGTATGAGTAAAAATCTTTAACCTTTAAAATTATTATTACATTTACTGAGATTCTTAAATGATTTATTTATTTTTTAATGAAGTTCCTTTGTTGTTGTTTTTTTTTGGATGAATAAATATACAGTTTCCCCCAGAGGGGTTCAGGGGGGCGCTCCGCCCCTCCTGCCCTTTAGTTTAAAAAATAGCTCCAGTCTTGCCCCTCATCCAAAAAATAGCACCCCTCTTGTCACTCATTCAAAAAATAGCACCCTTCTTGCCCCGCATTTGAAAAGACACAGCCTTTCAACAATAGTTGAACGATATCTTTTGAAGAAATTTGCCATTGTTTGTGGTCTTTTCACAAAAATAGCAATTTTTTGCGGTCTTTGTCGTTTTTTCATGATTTTTTTTTAGCAAAATCGGCCTTTTGTTTTTTTCGTTTTTTCATTTTTTGACGAAATTTTTTATTTTTTCTCGATTTTTTGATCAAGTTCCTGTTTTTGCACGATTTTTTAACCTCTAGATTCTAGATTCAACTCTTAAAAGTACTCTTAAAAATCAAAAAAGTGCCCTGAAAATGTAAAAAGTGCCCTTTTCAGAACAGTAGCGCCCTGCCCCTTTTTAAACCTGGGGGAAACAATATACTTTAGAGTCTTTTTGATACTGAATATTATTTCACGTTAAATGACTTAATACTAAAGATAGAATGGAAAAAATAATAATTATTATTATGTAAAAGCACACTGCTAAAAAATAGGTTTTTGACAGTTTTCGACATTTTTGACAAAGAGGTTTTTGACATGACGGTAAAACCCATGGTAAAAACCGTCAAGTGTAAAAAACGTGCCAACCCTGACATATATATATATATATATATATATATGATTATGACGGAATTTTTTTAAAACTGAAAGCTGAAAGTTTCTTTTAAAATGTTCATCCATGCAAAATGAATACAACAAACGGGATAAAAAAATATATTAAACATTTACATCTGTTAAGAAGGGAATGCATTTTTTTCGTTCCAAAGCGATTTCGTCTTTGGAAATTTTACCATATACCGCTTTTTCGATTTTTTTAATAATACTAGTGATAACTGAAACATTTGCATACAACAAACAAAGATTCATTTAAAAGCATAAATATCGCAGCCTACGGCACTTCTGCATAAATGGGGATTATAAACATGGAAAAAAAAAGACTAATATAATTTTTTTTGTTCAGAAGTCTTCCATAAGATTAAAGATGAATGTTCTGTAGAAATTCACTCGGGCCAGGCCGGGTTCGGGCCGAATTTTAAACTTTTTTCCAGACCGGGCCGAAATTTTAACTTTCGGGTCGGGTCGGGCCGGGCCATTATTTTTTTTGTTCGGGCCGGACCGAAATTTTAACTTTCGGGCCTGGCCGGGTCGGGCCGGGCCCGGAAATTTCTGCCCGTGCAGACTTTTAATTACTATGCACACATCATTCGTCTACGATTTGTGACTACAATATACAAACTAGTTATTTTGGTTTTGGAATGCTTTTTAAAAATTCATAAGCTTTAATTGAAATTTGACAGTGTAATATGGCAAGTTTTAAAACTTGTTCCTTACATGTAGTATCTGATTTCTTGGTGAACATTAATGAATTTGTTTAATTATTAACTTGTGAAACAAAAAAAGATTAAAATCATTTAGTTGCAAATATTGGCAAACAAAGTATGATTTATTATTAAGTGTTTCTGTGTTTTGCCTCATCGTCTAAATTTTTTAACAAAATAACAAAGAATTAAAAAAATTAGGAGGGGGACACCTGGACTTAACCTGCACCTGCCATTCTTTCTGATAGCAATCCTGGCAATATCAGAAAAAGACCTGCTACTTATTTACACCAACTTTTTATTTCTCTGCTAACTAATTTCTAGCATTTAAAAAAGAAAAATTGATTAAAATCCGCTGATTTAAATCTGTCAATTTAAATCATCCCAACCCTGATGTCAATACAATAAACATGAACAGCAGTTTCAACCCATGTTTAACGAATTAGACTCAAACAAAAATTTTGCTTGCTGATAATATTGCATTATTCAAGCATTCAAAACTTAAACAAACAGATGGGGGCAAGTCGAACTTTAAGTCTAATTTACATTATTAATATTTTTAATGACATACAATAAAATAAAACGGCGATAATTGTGATTAAAAAGTTGTTTTTATTAATTTTAAATTACATTTTGACTGAGCTATCAGGGGTAATTGTACAAAAGGCTGCAAACACGTATAGTTTGCGATATATTTGTTATTTTATAAATAGCGTGCATGAGAACATTGAGTTTTAGATAAAATTAAATAAGTAGATTAGTTTAATAAAAGATTTTTATGGTCCCAAAACATGACAAAAACTTGAGCGATACAATATTTATCCCAGACTTAAATCTCAACTTACAATATCAAAGATTACCAGTAGATTAATTAACGTTTCATTTTTAAAATTATATAATCAAAGAGAGAGAAAGAAACGAAAAAGAAAAAAAATCAGGTTTTAAACTGCATAAACTACGCACAGAATATTAGTAATACTCGCGTCAATTGACAAGCGAGGTTTAAGTTAGGCCTAAAAGAAATAAGAGATTAGTGGTGAAATTAACTTTTAATAAAAATAAACTGAATATTTGTAAATGTTTCTAGATTAAATAAAATATAACTTACCTTAAAATGATGAAAATCATTTCACAAATCAAAATTCCGCTGGATCACGAAGTTACCGGCGAAAGTTCAATGTTCAGCAGTTTCGCTGGGCGGGCTAGCCAAAGATCTTAGATTGGTGTGTTGACTGGTTGATTCAACACACCGCGTCAGTTGAGTTACAGCTGTTTGATCAGCAGCTCTACTAGAAATATTTTTGTAATATTTTGCGAAGCGATTGATTACTAAAGATTATCTAGTAACTATAATAATGACTGTAAAGATACTTAATATATTTATGTGAAAACTCATATTTTTTTTTTTACAGTGTTGTCCAAACTCGAATACCTTTATTACCATATGAAACACAAGACATAATTTTGCTCCTAAATCTTCTACAAATGAATTTTGGGAACGCAAACAAAGAATCTGAAATGCTCTTCCAAATTAAGACATTTAATTTCCACACCAGGTCATTTAGCAGCATTTATTGCAGCGCATGATAGCTACACCGAATACTAATTTCAAATACTTATTTTTTTTTTCTATGAAAATGTAATTAGGTGTTTTAAAAAAAAACAGTCTTTTATGCATTAAATTTAATTTAATTCAGATTATTCCTTCATGTGTTGTAATTTTCACAGTCATGAGTTAGTTTATATTACAAAACGCTTAACGAAATTGCTAATGGAAGAACATTCATAGATTTTTTTTTAAATCTACATGTTTCATTTATATTTAACTAAAGTTAAAAACAAGTATTTTTTAGTTATAGATTTATGTAAGTGCAATAAATTTATCGCATTTACAAAGAATGGTTCCTAACTTCGGTCAGCTGTGTTTACTTTATTTATTTATTCCATTATTATAATCCCAAATATAATTTTCTATAACAAATGTATGCACTTTAAACTTTTTCTTTGCCATTTTCTGTAACAAAATTACGTCAGCAGTAAGCTGCAATGTAAAAAATATTTAACTATAATGATAAAAAGAGTGAAGTAAACCTTTACCGAATTATATTACATTTTATATTACTTACGAGAACACACATGTAATTAAATGATAGTGTTATGTGACGATTATAAATTATTTGAATATAGATGTTACTTACTTGGTAAAACTTATTTCACTATAGAAATGAAAGTGATGTATTAAATCTCTTTTATTATAGTTGAAGTAAAACAATATATTGCACTTTACAAATTTATCTTAGTGTTCAATGTTTTATATTAGGCAGTGTTGTCGAAACGAAAATATAGAGAATACATGAAAATACACTTCGATACAGCAACTTTATTTTTTATTTTTAAAATTAATGTGTCAAAAGGATGAAGCAGTTTATCTTGCAGAAGAAAACAGTTGTAATGGCTATTCTTATAGTTTAGTTACAAAAGCAATCTTGAATTGAAATACTGTTATAGGCTTGACTGGAGTGATTTTGAAGCCTAACTAAAG
Organism: Maratus speculifer; assembly: GCA_964019185.1. Taxonomy (NCBI): domain Eukaryota; kingdom Metazoa; phylum Arthropoda; class Arachnida; order Araneae; family Salticidae; genus Maratus; species Maratus speculifer. The sequence goes on from CAXHSM010001659.1 coordinate 955,297, forward strand.
TTGTTTTTTTACAAATACTTATTTTCGCGAAGAAAAACTACGTAAAAATAAAATAAATATAAATGACAAAACGTGTAAGGTTTTCTTGTTTTAATCTTTCTCGGAAAGAATTTAGGGATAAATATAGGTTAAAATATATGTTTCTAATGATAGCAATTTTGCAAAAAGTAACCGGGATTGCAGATTTTAATTCATCTGTTAATTATTGAGAATGTAATTTTATGTATCATTAAGTTTTATGAAAATAAAAATTTACTTTTGAGATTTTTGTGCCACATGAAAGAAAAAAGGCAAAACATTGTTCTCAAAATGAAAAATGGTGCAAAATTTGTATACATTATATTAAGAGATATTAATGTTATGTTAATGTTTAGCAAAGGGTTGACCAGAGTAGAATTAATGAAAGAGTCTGAAAATTTTATTTCTGTTTCATACACAAAATATTTCTTTAAAATTAATTTTATTACATAGACCATAGGAAACTTATCACAGGTTTGTAAATGGAAAAACTTTTAAAAATCATATCTAAAATACTACAAAAAACATTCTAATAAAAAAAATACAAAAATATATTTATTTATTATTTTTTTTAATTTTCATATTGAATGGATATTGTTCTAAGAAAAAAATTAATATTTATTTGGGCACTTAGTTTGGGCCACAGGAAGTTGGCCCAAACTGGTTTGCCCGTACCGCGTTCGGGAATGATATTTTTCATTCTTTTTAAAAGACTACTTTATCAATTAGAAAAATTTTGAAATTATAAGAAAAAGACGAAAACAATTTACAGAAAGATTTTTTTCCACATATTTCATATAATTATACGGAAATCATATGTTATCTACTGTAAAAAAGCAGAAAACGCACACAATTAGAGTATACACTTGATAACGTAGATGGAGTTGTCGAAAAATAACATTCTGGAATAAATTTCAGATGTGGAAGACCGGGGTCCGAGCTTAATGCTCTTAGATTGACAGGGACACATTTTCTTGAAAGTATTTCTCCCGCAGATAAAAAAAATTGACACATACAAGACAATGTGCAGTTTGCTGTAATAGAGAAATGATAATGGGAAAAGAATCCCAAAAGAAAATCGGTATTTCTCTCCTGATTGCGAAGTAGGACTTTCCCTTACACCTTGCTTCAAATTGTACCACACGCAAAAAAAAGATTTCTTAATAAAAACATCATTCGAAACTATGAAGTTTTAATTTATTGTAAGTTTGTTTGAATTACATTTTTGTAAAATCTGTAAAATAGTCTTCATTGCATACAGAGGTGGTTGCCAAATCCTAAAATTAAAAAAAATCTTTTATATCTTTAATTATGGTAATAACAAAAAAAATCTTGCATTTCCGTATTCTATCAAGGATGATGTTTGATTATATGTAATAGAAAATATGACTGTTTTGGGAACATTTCTGGTAAACAAATTAATCAGTTAAGGGAAATATGTTTCATGTATATGCCAGATATACATAAACCAAAGAACATTGTTGATTTTCTGGGTGTAAAAATTTCACAATATTTGCCCAGGGGATCTCATTTGGCAAGGCATCAATATTTAAGTGAATAAGTCCCTGGTTTAAATCCTGGCAGGAACATTTTTTCACTTTAATTACAATGAGAAATAACTTGGCGCCGTACAATATAAAAGAATGAAACAACAACGTTTAAAACACCAAATCACTTTATTTCTTATTCCTTTGTAATGTACTTACTATCTCCAAACTGAAAGATCCAAATGATATATATATTTCCTGGAGTACCTACAGTATAAATTGTCAATGTAGTCTTTCTTATATTAGACAAACCGAACAATTTGCATTTAGACAACAAACAAATGTTCATAAAGAAGAAATTAATATCAGCCATTTCTAAACGTTTTTAGAAAATAATCACATTTTTTACTTAAAATTACTTAAAGAATGTTCCAAAATCCACTTCCATTCATGAACTAGACATTTTTAAAGCATTCCATATTTATATTTCAAAAAAGTATATTGTTAATAGCAATATTTTTACTCTTTTGACGTTGGGTTGTTATATGAAAATTACACGAAAACCTCTTGTTCATAAATTCTTCTTGGATGTATTCAGATTACATTGTTGAGAAAAGACGGTGATATGACTTTTTGCCGGTAGATGGTAGCAGCAAAGATTTAAAGAACGGATATTTATCTAATATTAACATTATGTATAAATGTATCTTAATATGTAAACTGTGTCTATTTATATATTTTTTGGTAATTTTTGATATTTTTTGTGTGATATATATTGGTGTTTTTATTTTCTGTTTAAATTTATGAATAATCAAAATAATTATGGTAATTTGTAAAAAGAGTATTTGAATATGTACCTGTAATTTTCATTCACCAGATGGCACTGTGTGTCCAGTATTGTATGTATATGTAATGTTTCTGAGTACAAAGCTTTTTTGTTATGTCAGCGATTTCCAGATGTTATGATGTTAGTAAGATTTCTCGCTGAACAAGAGATGTTAAAGTTTTGTTTTGGGGTATATTGTAGAAAACCCCATATTGTATATTATTAGTCAAGATTGAAGCTTAAATGTGATATAGTTTTAACAGCGGGATGTCATCTGAACACCAAGCGTTGGAAATAAACGTAAATGTAGACGAAAATGAAACCATGTAAGTTTTCTCTTTTCTTTCCATTGTCTCTTTTTGTTACTCTGATTATTTCTGTTTTGAGCAAGTGATGGAAGTGTTAAAATTATTTAAGTGTATAATACAGAGAGTTTTCCCACTCCGCCCCTTAAAAACGGTTGTTTTCATCGATCTAAAAAGTGTTAAATTAAATACAAAACTAATAGTTTTAGTTTCTTTTTTTCAAGGTTTTGTTATTGTTTAACATTAAGTGGCGCCCGGGTAACAGGGACTTGGAGAGTGGGATGTTTTTTGGTTGTATGATAGTTATAACTCTCTGTTTTATGATTTTGTAAGAGTAATATATATATATTTGAGTTAGAATATTAGTTATTAGTGTATTTATTGAAATTTGTATTTTTGTGAATATATTAATTTTAATGTTGTTTTGGAACATAGTTGTACATAATATTTTTGGGAAATAGTAATCATAGTGTTTTAGATAAAATGGAGGCTCTTAAGCTTAAAAGGACAGGCGTCAGGTCATCATTCACCCGTACTGCTAATATTTTAAAAACAGAACTTGCAAAGGAAGATAGTGATATAAGTATTGTTAGAGATAAGTATACAAAATTACAAAATATTCAGACAGAGTTAAATGATTTAGATAATAAAATCTTAGATTTAATAACCGAGGACGGCAGTGCGGCGGAACAGCTTGTTTCGAGTGAAATAGAAAATAGGGAAGCATATTCAGATGATTTTATTACGTTGTCTCGCCTGTTTAATGAGAAATGTAAAATTCCGGAGGGATTTCAGATAGATACGAGGCCAGACGATGTGTTTAGTACTACAGGTAATAAAATGAAGTCTTATAAATTACCGAAAATAGAATTAAAGAAATTCGATGGGGAACTAATTAATTGGTTGCCCTTTTGGAGCCAATTTCAGAAAATTCAAGAGGATGGGGATTTACACGATAGTGATAAATTTTCTTATTTAATTCAGAGTATGAAACAAGGGTCACGCGCGAAGGAATTTATTGACAGTTACCCGGTTACTTCGGATAATTATAAAAGTGCAGTTATGGCACTTACAGAACGTTTTGGAAAACCGGAGTTATTGATTGAGGTTTATGTAAGGGAATTGATTGAATTAATTATTTCTAATGTAAAAGCACATAATAGAAATAAATTACCCCTTGATAAACTTTATGACAAAATTGAAGCTCAGTTAAGGGCGTTAGAATCATTAGGGCTAAAGTCAACCGAGAATACATCGTGGCTTTATCCGATGGTGGAATCGAGTCTTACGGAAGACGTCCTGAAAGCGTGGCAAAGAAGTGCATTCTTTAATCAACCCGAAGGGTCAGATCTTTCTCGTCTAACGAATTTGATGAAATTCCTGAAAGCTGAAGTGGAAGGCGAGGAGAGGTTAAAATTAGCACGAAGTGGTTTCGAAAATAACCATCGCAGGGAAGGGTATCATGACAGAGATAGAAATAAATTAAAAAAACCCAATATCCCTACTGCATCAAATTTACTTACGATTAAAGAGCGTTCGTGTATTTTTTGTGACAAAAGTCACGAGAGTAAAAATTGTTACGAAGCCCGTTTATTAACATCAGAAGAAAAAATTGCGAAGATTAAAGATAAAAGGTGTTGCCTTAAGTGTTTAGAGCCTAATCATGTTGCCAAATTTTGCAAGCAATTTATACGGTGCTATTGTTGTGGCAAACCCCATTTTATTTCACTTTGTCCAGAAATGCATAAAAAAGGAGAACCGCCGAAGGACAAGTGGGTAACGGAAACTGTACAAATGACTGCTGCTAAACAAACATGCACCGCGGAAGTAGCATTAATGACTTTACGTGTAAAAGTCGCGGGTAAGAATATAGTGAAAAAGGTCAGAGTACTTCTGGATTGCGGTTCGCAAAAGTCATATATTTTACAGTCTCTGGCAGCCGAATTAGGTCTTCCAATTATTTCTAAAGAAAACATAGCTCATACTTTATTCGGGGGTGCTAGAACGGCTCCGAAATTGCATAACAAATATCGAGTAAAATTGTGTTCGCTAAATCAACGGAATTTTCCAGATTTGGAATTTGATTTTTTGAGCCAAGACGTAATCTGTGGTGAAATCCCGAGTTTACCTAGAGGGCCAATTTTGAGAGAATTGAAAAATAATAAAATTTGGTTATCTGACATAGGTGCGAATCCTCCTAAAATTGAGATGCTTATAGGGAGTGACATATATGGTAAAATTCTCACGGGTCAAGTCAAGCAATTAAAAGGGGGATTGACAGCAGTTTGCACGAAGTTGGGTTGGGCCGTTTGCGGCGCATTGGATGAATTTTCGCCTCTGAAGAGCAAGGAGCAACAACTTTGTGCACAAATTTGGCCATTAGAGATTTCAAAATTTCCGATCTTTGGAATTTAGAAGCAATCGGAATATCAGATGGGCCACAAAATTTGACTAAAGCAGCGGAGGGAGAAATGGCCCGGGAACAGTTCTTAGATTCCCTTACTCGAAATGAAGAGGGTCGTTATTGCGTGGGCTTACCCTGGTTGGGAACCAACGCTGAGTTGCCATCGAATCGTCATGTTGCAGAAAAGAGGCTTTTTAGTGTTTCTCAAAAACTTAAATCTTTGAATAAATTTGAGGAATATAATAGGGTTTTCGATGAATGGATGGAAGAGGGCCATAGAAATAGTTCCAGATGTAGAAATAGAGAGTAAGGGACATTATCTCCCCCATCACCCAGTGTTTAAGCCCAATAGTGCAACTACTAAGATAAGACTGGTTTTCGATGCGTCGTGCAAAGTAGATAGAGCTCCTTCTCTCAATGACTGCTTATTTAAAGGGCCAAATTTAATCGAAGAAATTCCTTCGATTTTGTTAAGATTTCGGGAAAAGAGCATTGGGGTGACTTCCGATGTGAAGCGTGCATTTTTGCAAATAGAACTGAAAAAAGAAGATAGGGATTTTTTGAGATTTTTATGGTGGGAGAAAGATAATGTTATAAAAGTTCTCCGCCATACCAGAGTAGTTTTTGGAGTCACTTCCAGTCCATTCTTATTGGGAGCTGTCATAAGGTACCATTTGTCACAGGTACCAGAAGAAAAGAGGTTTTTAGCTCAGAAAATAGACAAATCTTTATATATAGATAATTGCGTAACATCCGTTGACAATGTGCAAGAACTCGAAGAGTTCATAAAATATGCTACAGAAGTTCTCGCCGAAGCAAAGATGGAGTTGCGCATGTGGACTTGTAATTACATTGAGACAGATACAGGTGCCTTATCGCAGGTTTTGGGGACCGAATCTGAGTTAGAGGATCCAGTATCGGTTTTGGGGATTATGTGGGACAGGAATGAAGATAACCTACATATTAGCATTAAAAATTTACCGATTTCAGAAAATTTGTCAAAAAGAGAGGTTTTGTCTCTAACACAGACTATTTTTGACCCATTAGGTTTCCTGACACCTATTTTATTGACTGCCAAGATATTGCTTCAAGAAATTTGGACAGTAAAAGTTGATTGGGATAACCCATTACCCGAAGAAATCAAAATTAAATTCTTAAAATGGTATCACAATTTGGGAATACTTACAGATTTGAAATTGCCCCGGCGCATAGGATTTGGAGATAGAAATTCCTGGTCACTCCATGTTTTTTGTGACGCAAGCCAACATGCCTATGCGACCGTTATTTTTATGAGATGCGAGCACGACGGGGAAATTTATGTGAATTTAGTTATGGCCAAAACGAGAGTAGCCCCATTAAAAAAATGACAATTCCGAGATTTGAACTGATGTCGTGTGTTTTAGGGGCGCGTCTCTCTAAATATGTTACAGAAGCGCTCTCGCTACAGGACTGCCCAAAATATTTTTGGACCGATTCCACCACCGCGTTATCATGGATTAAAAGAAACGATAGTTGGGGAACTTTCGTGGGTAATCGGGTGAAGGAAATTTGTGCAGCTACAGAAGTAAGTCAGTGGTCTTACGTTCCGAGTCAATTGAATCCGGCAGATCTGCCGTCTCGCGGTTGCTCCCCTCTTCGGTTTATGGAATATAAGTGGTGGTATGGGCCTAGTTGGCTAAAAGAACATAGAGATAACTGGCCAAAGTTAGAAATAGAGCCAGATGAAACTTTAATTTTTTCTGAACTCAGGAAAGGAGTAAATGTAAATGTAAATATTAATATTGTAAAGGATCCTCAAGAAATTAAATGGTATGAGAGATTCTCTAAATTCTCGAAGATGATAAGGGTTTTAAGTTGGGTGAAAAGGTTTAGCAATAATTGTTTGAAACGTAACGTTAATAAAGAACCCTTTCTATCTGCTTATGAAATTGAGAATCTAAAATCACACTTCTTTCACTTGTTCAGGCAGAAAGTTTCTCAGAGACAGGAGACTCAGTTCATGGTCTGATGACTGAAAGAGATCAGAGGGGCCTTATAAGAGTAAAGACTAAAATAGTAGAACGGGATGACCACTACGCATTTAGGTATCCCATTTTGCTGCCTTCGAAACATTACGTTGTACATTGTCTCATTAGAGACTTTCATCTAAACAATTCGCATGCAGGCATCCAAACTCTCATGGTTATTCTACGTGAGAATTTCTGGATTATTGCGGCTAGACGTACGATTAGAACGGTAGTAAAGAATTGCCTATCCTGCAAGAGGTTTACCTCAAAGCCGCCAACTACTGCACCCATCCAATTGCCATTAGACAGAGTTCGAGATGCATTTAGCTTTGAAATTACAGGAGTGGATCTCTGTGGGCCCCTGATCCTCAGAAATAAAATAAAAGCATGGGTTGTTCTATTTACGTGTGCTGTGTATAGATGTGTGCATTTAGAACTCGTTACTTCTATAAGCACATAATACTTTATACAAGCACTGCGCCGATTCATTTCACGCAGAGGCCGTCCATCGATTATATATACGGACAACGGCACCAATTTTATTGGAACGTCAGTCGCATTCAAGAAAATTGATTGGCAGAAAGTAGTCTCACATGAGACCTTAAATCCCATTCAGTGGAAATTTATTCCACCAACTGCTGCATGGTGGGGTGGATGGTGGGAGCGATTGGTTCGCACCACCAAAAATCTGCTTGTGAAAGTGCTAGGGCAAGTATCAGTGAATTATGAGGAGCTTCTTACAATCATATGTGACGTCGAAGATGTCATTAATTGCCGCCCCCTCACGTACGTGTCCAATGATTCGGAAGATCTCCAACCTCTGACTCCGTCGATGTTTTTGCGCGACCTTAGATTATCAGGCGTTGTAGATTTCGATATCATAGACAAAAATAAACTGCTTGTTCGACAGCGAAGGTGTCAAGATCTTCGTGAACAATTTCGCATAAGATTTCGAAAGGAATATCTTAGCCAACTGGCGCTAAAACATGGCCAAACGGACGGTGTGTGTATTCAGAAAGGAGACATCGTACTTATTGGTGCGGACAACATCAAACGTGTCAACTGGCCAATAGCTCGCGTGCAAGAGCTTTGTACAGGTAGAGACGGTCGTGTAAGAGTTGTCAAACTCAAAACTGCAAATGGTATACTGCTTCGACCCGTCCGTAAAATTTACCCTTTAGAAGTGTGCGCCTGCACCAGTGACAAAGTGTAGTTTTTGATTTGGCTCTCACCTAATCAAAAAGGTGGGAGTGTTGAGAAAAGACGGTGATATGACTTTTTGCCGGTAGATGGTAGCAGCAAAGATTTAAAGAACGGATATTTATCTAAGGCACGCCACACACTAGCGAGACATGCGTCAAAAATCGTGCAACATGTCGCAGTCAAACCGGTTTTTTCTTTGTTATAAGGGTGAAATTGTCGCATGTCTCATGTTTTTTCGCTCAATGTTTCACAGGTGTGTGGCCTCCCTAATATTAACATTATGTATAAATGTATCTTAATATGTAAACTGTGTCTATTTATATATTTGTTGGTAATTTTTGATATTTTTTGTGTGATTTATACTGGTGTTTTTATTTTCTGTTTAAATTTATGAATAATCAAAATAATTATGGTAATTTGTAAAAAGAGTATTTGAATATGTACCTGTAATTTTCATTCACCAGATGGCACTGTGTGTCCAGTATTGAATGTATATGTAATGTTTCTGAGTACAAAGCTTTTTTGTTGTGTCAGCGATTTCCAGATGTTATGATGTTAGTAAGTTTTCTAGCTGAAAAAGAGATGTTAAAGTTTTGTTTTGGGGTATATTGTAGAAAACCCCATATTGTATATTATTAGTCAAGATTGAAGCTTAAATGTGATATAGTTTTAACAGCGGGATGTCATCTGAACACCAAGCGTTGGAAATAAACGTAAATGTAGACGAAAATGAAACCATGTAAGTTTTCTCTTTTCTTTCCATTGTCTCTTTTTGTTACTCTGATTATTTCTGTTTTGAGCAAGTGATGGAAGTGTTAAAATTATTTAAGTGTATAATACAGAGAGTTTTCCCACTCCGCCCCTTAAAACGGTTAGTTTTCATCGATCTAAAAAGTGTTAAATTAAATACAAAACTAATAGTTTTAGTTTCGTTTTTTCAAGGTTTTGTTATTGTTTAATAACATTCATTATATCTTTTTGGCTGTTATCGGAATTTCTCTAAAATTTTATTGGCCAACAAACTTCCTCGTTTATTCTACTTGTGTGTAATAAAATTCTGTGCAATAAAGTCCTGTTTTCTGAGATTTACTATCGGATTTTATTGGCTGATGAACTTTATTTTTTAATCCGCTTCTTTGGCATCAGCTGTTTCCTAGGATTTACTGCAATTTTATTGGCTAATGATCTTTGTGAATGAATCCATTTCTCCAAATTATACTTGGACAATTTTCTTTATTTAGCAATCATATTTTGCATTGATGACGGTACGCTTTGAGGTAGAAGGTCTTCGGAGAGGTACGGCAGGACGTTTCGGTACCGACATTTCGGTGTTGCTTTTTCGGTCCCGCCGTATCGGCCCAGAGGCATTTCTCTCCCTTCTCCTGCAAGATGAAATTTTTTGCACGTGAAATTGTATGACATATTTTTATAGGGAACGTTGCAGATTTTTTTAACTGAAGACCATAAAATGTTAAAATACCATTGTAAGGTCCCGAAAAACGCATAGGCATAGAAATCTTACCCAAACTATTACAACGCATACAAATTTCGCATAGTAATACTGATCGTTTGTAAAAAAACAGGGGGAGAAGTTATTCTATTTTTACTTTCTTCTATCTTCAGAAAAAGAAAATATTGTAATTGAAATTTTTTTTGACCTCCGGTTTTCGATGGATTTACACGTTTTAGGGGTCAGAGATTCTAAAATCATGTTTTTACAAAATGTCTGTCTGTCCGTGTGTCTGTGTTTGTGTCCGTGTGTCTGGGTCTATGTCGCCATTCTACCATCAAAAAGTGTATGAAGTTATGCATAGAATTGAACCAAATTTTTTGTGATTTTTTTTGGCTGTGACAAGCAGGTCCTACTTCAGTTTTGAAATATCCGCCGGAAGGGGGCGCTGCAATCGCGATGTTTGTGACATTTTCAATATTGTACCGACCAAAAGTATATGAAGGTATGTATCGAATTAAACGAAATTTTCTGTGGAAGTGTATGACTATGGTTAATTAGTCTTCTATGAATTTGAAAAAAATCCGCCAGAAGGGGGCGCTGCAATCGCGATTTCTGTGCCATTTTCAATATTGTACCGACCAAAAGTATATGGAGGTATGAATCGAATTAAACGAAATTTTTTGTGTAAGTGTATGACTATGGTTAATTAGTCTTCTATGAATTTGAAAAAAATCCGCCAGAAGGGGGCGCTGCAATCGCGATTTCTGTGCCATTTTCAATATTGTACCTACCAAAAGTATATGAAGTTATGTATCGAATTGAACAAAATTTTTTGTGTAAGTATATGACTATGGTTAATTAGTCCTCCCTGAATTTGAAGAAAATCCGCCGGAAGGGGGCGCTGTAATCGCGATTTCTGTGCAATTTTCAATATTGTACCGACCAAAAGTATATGAAGGTATGTATCGAATTATACCAAATTTTTTGTGTAAGTGTATGACTATAGTTAATTAGTCCTCCCTGAATTTAAAAAAAATTCGCCGAATGGGGACGCTGCAATCGCGAATTTTGTGCCATTTTCAATATTGTACCAAAGAAAAGTATATGAATTTATACAGCGAATTGAACCAAATTTTTTGTATAAGTGTATGGCTATGGCTAGTTGGTCCTCCCTGAGTTTGAAAAAAAAATCCGCCAATAGAGGGCGCTGCAACAGCCAATTTTATGCTATTTTCAATATTCTACCACCTAAAATTGTATGAAGTTAGCCCTAGAACTGAACTAAAATTTTTGTATATAATTATTTTTTGGTAAGGCAAATAGGTCCTCTCTGAATTAAAAAAAATCTGCGTATCATTGTATGGTTCATCGGCTCGTGTATAGACGGAAATTCGTTTTTACTCCGATTAATTGATTGAAGCAGAAAAAGATGAAATCCAAAGTTCGTATGGTATTGAATTAAAATTATTAAAACATTAAAATGAGTAACTATTTTTTTAAAATATTAAAATGTACATATGAGATAGAAGAAAGTTTTCGGATTGGCACATCCAACTAGTTTGGAGCTGTCTTCAAAACTGTTTCACAAAACAATGTCTAGAGAATTTAAATCTACACCCGAAAGCAGTTGTTTGTAAACACCTATCGTGTTACAACTAAAAAATTTAAAGTATCCGAAACCATGGACAACTAAATTATAACGGCCAGTGCATTTCGTTAAAAATCGTCGAAAAATTGAAGCTGGAATCAACTCAAACCATGGCCAACTAGATGTATAACGGCTAGCCCATTTCGTTAAAAACCATCGAAAAAGTGAAGCTGGATTGAGCTCAATCATGGCCAACTAGATTTATAAAGTTCAGCGCATTTCGTTAAAAACCGTCAAAAAAGTGAAGCTGGATTCAGCTCAAACCATGGCCAACTAGATGTATAACGGCCAGCGCATTTCGTTAAAAATCGTCGAAAAAGTGAAGCTGGATTCAGCTTAATTAATCGCAATAAAAAGGAGTTTCCGTATCTGCATGAGCCGATGAACAGTAAAACGATAGTCATTTTTTTTTTTGAAATTCAGGAAGGATCTAATCGCCATACACCCAAAATAAACATACACAAAAAATTTAGCTCAGTTCTCTATGCATAACATCAAACACCTTTTAATGTAAAATAATAAAAATGGCACAGTGATTATAGCGCCTCCTTCCGGCGGATTTTTTTCAAAATCAGGGTGGGTCTGCTGACTATAGTTAAACACTTATCCAAAAAATTTCATTCAATTCTATACATAACTTCTTACATTTTTCTGTGATAAAATATTGAAAATGGCTCAAATCTCGCTGCAGCTCCCCTTTCCGGCAATTTTTTTTCAAATTGAGGGAGGACATACAAGCCATAGTCAAACATTTACACAAAAAATTATCTTCAATTCGATGCATAACTTCATACACTTTTAGTCCGTACAATATTGAAAATGACAAAAAAAATAGTTATTGCTGCGCCCTCTTCCGGCGGAATATTTCAAAATTAATGGAGAACCTGCTTGCCACAGCCAAAACCATTCACAAAAAAATTTATTCAATCTATGGATATCTTCATACACTTTCTGATGGTAGAATGGCGATATACGGACACACACGCAAACCCACAGGCACACGGTCTAACAGACATTTTGTAAAAGCATGTTTTTTCGAATCTCTGAACCCTAAAATGTGTAAATCCTTCGAAAAACGGAAATTTCGATTACAATATTTTCTTCTATTGGAGATAGAAAAAGTAAAAAGAAAGAAAGAAAGAAAATTAACTCTGATGTGCAGTGCGCTAGAAATTTCATTTTATTCCAGAATTCTTTTCCAAAATCTTATAATATTATGTGTATATATTTGCTACAGGGTGACACCCGGGGCGGACACCCGTGCGTCCCCCGCTTCTTACGCCACTGCGTATTTATGTATTTTTTCTATTTTTTATACTTTTTTTTCTAACTGTATCTCGGCTTAAACGAAATACTAAAATTTATAATGAAATAAAATAAAATATCCCTTTTTTTCAATATATTTAATCTTTTTTGAAATTTCATTTTCATTTCTATCTTCAATAGAGGAAAGTTTTGTAATCGAAATTTTTTTCGACTTATGGTTTTCGACTGAATGACACGTTTTATGGATCAGAGATTCCAAAAAACATGTTTTTACAAAATGTCTATGTGTACGTCTGTATGTATGTCTGTCCGTATGTCGTTATTCTACTATCAAAACGTGTATGAAGTTATGCATAGAGTTGAGCCAAATTTTTTTTTTTTTGAATAATTTTGGCTGTAGAAAGCAGGTCTTCTTTCAATTTTGAAATATTCCGCCGGAAGGAGGCTCTTGAATCCCCATTTTCAATATTGTACCGACAAGAAGTATATAAAGTTATGCATCGAACTGAACCAAATTTTTTGTGTAAAAGTATGGCTATGGCTAGTTGGTTCTTACTGAATTTTAAAAAAATCTGCCGGAAGGGGGCGCTGATATCGCGATTTTTGTGCCATTTTCAATAATGTACCGATCAAGAGTGTATGAAGTAATGCATCGAATTGAACCAAATTTTTTGTTTAAGTATATTGCTATGGTTAGTTTGTCCTCCCTGAATAAAAAAAAAAATTCTGCCTATCATTCTATTGTCCATCGACTCGTGTAGATACGAAAATTCGTTTTCACTCCGATTAATTGACTGAAGCAGAAATTTAAGATGAAAACCAAAGTTGTATGGTTTTGAATTAAAAATATTAAAACATTAAAATGAGTAACTATTTTTAATTAGTTGGATGTGCGAATCCCAAAACTCTCTTCTATCTCATTCGTACATTTTAATATTATTTTAAAAATAGTTACTCATTTTAATGTTTTAATAATTTTAATTCAATACCATACGAACTTTGGCTTTCATCTTAAATTTCTGCTTTAATTAATTAATCGGAGTAAAAACGAATTTTTGTCTCTACTCGAGCCGATGAACAATAGAATGATAGGCAGTATTTTTTTAAATTCAGGGAGGACCTATTTGCCTTACCAAAGAATAATTATATACAAAAAATTAATTCAGTTCAAGGACTAGCTTGATACACTTTTAAGTGGTGCAATATTGAAAATGGCATAAAATTGGTTATTGCAGCGCCTCCTTCCGTCGGATTTTTTTCAAATTCAGGGAGGACCAACTAGCCATAGCCATACACTTACACAAAACATTTGGATCAATTCGATGCATAACTTCATATACTTTTGGCTGGTAAAATATTGAAACTGGCACAAAAATGGCGATTGCAGCGCCCCCTTCCGGCGGAATATTTCAAAACTGAAAGAGGACCTGCTTGCCACATCCAGTAACTTTCACAAAAAATTTGGTTCAATTCTATGCATAACTTCATACACTTTTTGATGGTAGAATGGCGACATAGACACAGACACACGGACAGACAGACATTTTTTAAAAACATGTTTTTTGGAATCTCTGACCCCTAAAACGTGTAAATCCGTCGAAAACCGGAAGTAGAAAATTCTTTCGATTACAATACTTTCTTCTATTTAAGATAGAAGAAAGTAAAAATTATAGATCATTTCTAATTTTTTTTAATCTATAGTTATATACCTGAATACTTAATTTAAGTATTTTTTATATAAGATTAACAATTCAGTATGAGTAACAGTATGAGTGATAAATTTTACTTTAAGCAACTGAACTTTGTTGAATTAACAGCATAGCTCTTCCAAAGTAACACACTCGAAAATTTTCAATTGAAATTCATTTAATTTTTTTTTTCAAAGTAGAAAACATACGCACTATTCTTAGTTATGTTATAACTATTGATAATCACAGTGTGCACTGTAAAATGCACACTTAAAAAGCAAAGTTACTAAAATGTTTCTATGAACCTGTAATATTTCAAAACTGAAGGAGGACCTGCTTGCCACAGCCAGAAACATTCACAAAAAATTTGGCTCATTTCTATGCATATTTTTCTATGCATATTTATTCTATATTTTTCGACGGTAGAATGGCGACACAGGGACGGACATACACAAAGACACACGGACAGACAGACATTTTGTGAAAACAGGTTTTTTGGAATCTCTGACCCCTAAAACGTGTAAATCCGTCGAAAAACGGAAGTGAAAAAAATTTCGATTACAATACTTTATTTTATTGAAGATAGAAGAAAGTAAAAATTTGGTTCAATTCGATGCATAACTTCATATACTTTTGGTCAGTACAATATTGAAAATTTCACAAAAATTTGCGATTGCAGCGCCCCCTTCTGGCGGAATATTTCAAAACTGAACTAGGACCTGCTTGCCACAGCCAAAAACATTAAAAAAAAAATTAATTCAATTCTATGCATAATTTCATACACTTTTTGATGGTAGAATGGCGACATACACACAGACACAGAGACAAACGGACAGACAGACATTTTGAAAAACATATTTTTTGGAATCTCTGATTACTAAAACATGTAAATCCGTCGAAAACCGGAAGTTGAAAAAATTTCGATTACAATACTTTTTTCTATTGAAGATAGAAGAAAGTAAATATATTAAAATGTACATATGAGATAGAAGAATGCTTTGGGGTTGGCACATCCAACTAGTTTGTAGCTGTCTTCAAGTCTGGTTCATAAAAAAAAGTGTAGAGAATTAAAATCTACACTCGAAAACAGTAGTTTCTAAACACCTATCGTGTTACCTCTAAAAATTTTAAAGTATCCTAAACCATGGCCAACTAGATTTATAATGGCCAGCGCATTCCGTTAAAAACCGCTGAAAAAGTGAAGCTGTTTCAGCTCAAACCGTGGCCAACTAGATGTATAACGGCCAGCTCATTTCGTTAAAAACCACCGAAAAAGTGAAGCTGGTTTCAGCTAAACGCATGGCCAACTAGATGTATAACGGCCAGCGCAGCGCATTTCTTTAAAAACCGCCGAAAAAGTGAAGCTGGATTCAGCTCAATCCATGGCCAACTAGATATATAACGGCCAGCGCATTTCGTTAAAAATCTCCGAAAAACTGAAGCTATAATCAGTTTAAACCATGGCCAACTAGATACATACGGCTTGCGCATTTCGTTAAAAACCGTCCAAAAAGTGAAGCTGGATTTAGCTCAATTATCTCCAATATATATAACGGCCAGCGCATTTCGTTAAAAAATACCGTAAAAGTGCATCTAGATTCAGCTCAAACCCAGAACCATTTCATTGTGTCAGATGGTGTAAACCCTGCCCAAATTAGCATTGAATAAAATGATATCTGTTCTGTGCACATGGTCTTTGCTTTGATTCAGGGTTTGCATGATTGGTCAGAATAACTTGGGTAAAGTATCAGAGTCCTCTGGCAGGAAGCTTCATACATTAATCTCAAGTAGATAGGCCGTATAGGTCTAGTTGGTAATGCCGAAACTACTCAAATATCTTATAATAGGATATAAAATGTTTTTTAAGGGCAAAAACTCCTAATTATCTTGCTTTTTTGTTTAAGACAAAACATGAAACTTTTTTATGGGATGAACCAAAGTTACCCCAGACCGCAAGTAGCCTTCCTGAAAAAATGCCTTAATTTGATTGTATTTAAATAAATTAAGGAAAATAAAAAGTAGTGGATATCAAATAAGAGTGTTACCTTTGGTCAGGGTCGGGGCTCTGCGGGGGTCGCTGGGGGATATCGCTCCGAGGGGAGGTCTGGCAAAGAAAGAAAATTGAAATTAAAACCTCTTCACGATAAATAACAAAAAAACAAAAATACATATAAAATAAGTATTTTTGTATTTTTAGGAGAAACAATATATACATCTCAGATAAAAATAGGACCTATTGCTTTTAATAAATCGTTTCTCAAATACATATATAGCTAGGATGGGTAACACCCGGAAAAAAAGGATTGATTTATTATGTTTTATAAGTTAATGCGATTTCTGTATGCAAAAAAAGCCTTTCTAATTTTGATTTTTGTTACCCACTCTTTGAGTAGGTTGGTTTTTGTTCCCTGATGCATATCATATTAAGACACCCCATTTTTTATAAGATTTCATATTCTCTAAAAGAAAACGAAACTAGTTGGATGTGCCAATCACAATCTCATACGTACATTTTAATATTCCAAAATTTAGTTACACATGTTAATGTGTTAATATTATTAATTCAATACTATACCAACTATGATTTGCATCTTAAATTTCTGCTTCCGTCAGTTAATCGGAATAAAAAGGAGTTTCCGTATCTGCATGAGCCGATGAACAGTAGTACGATAGTCATATCTTTTTCAAATTCAGGAAGGACCTACTCGCCATACCCCCCCACCCCCCCCCCAAAAAAAAAACATACACAAAAAATTTAGCTCAGTTCTATGCGTAACATCAAATTCTTTTTAATGTAAAATAATAAAAATGGCACAGTGATTATAGCGCCTCCTTCCGGCGGATTTTTTTCAAAATCATGGTGAGTCTGCTGACTATAGTTAAACACTTATACGAAAAATTTCATTCAATTCTATACATAACATTATACATTTTTCTGCGGTAAAATATTGAAAATGGCTCAAAACTCGCTGCAGCTCCCTTTTCCGGCGAATTTTTAGGTGGATTTCGTATGAAATACTACCTATTGCATTCTCTCCCATGTTGGAATTTCTGAAAAATTTGTGCAGATCTACACCGATCATGACTCCTGCACCCCAAAACTGCCATCAGTAAAAAAGTATATCTATCTATCTATCTATCTATCTATCGGTGTATATCACTTTCTTCTGCGCGCGAAAACTTCCATAATTATGCTGAGATCTTATTGAAACTTTTACATAAAATCCAGAGGCATAAAATCTCGGTCGAGTTCGTTAATGGGCAAAATCGGACCAACGGGGTGGCACAGTGATTATAGCGCCTCCTTCCGGCGGTTTTTTTCAAAAACAGGGTGAGTCTGCTGACTATAGTTAAATATTTATGCAAAAAATTTATTTCAATTCTATACATAACTTCATATATTTTTCTGTGATAAAATGTTGAAAATGGCTCAAAACTCGCTGCAGCTCCCCTTTCCGGCAATTTTTTTTTAAACTGAGGGTGGACAAACAAAAAATTTCCTTCAATTCGATGCATAACTTCATACACTTTTAGTCGGTACAATATTGAAAATGGCAAAAAAAAAATAGTTATTGCTGCGCCCTATTCCTGCGGAATATTTCAAAATTAAAGGAGAACCTGCTTGCCACAGCCAAAAACATTCACAAAAATTTTTATTCAATTCTATGCATATCTTCATATACTTTTTGATGGTAGAATGGCGACATACGGACACACACGCAGACCCACAGACACACGGTCTAACAGACATTTTGTAAAAGCATGTTTTTGGAACCCCTAAAATGTGTAAATCCGTCGAAAACCGGAAGTCGAAAAAAATTTCGATTACAGTACTTTCTTCTATAGGACATAGAAGAAAGTAAAAAGAAAGAAAGAAAGAAAATTTACTCTGATGCGTCGAGCGCTAGAAATTTCATTTTATTCCAGAGTTCTTTTCCAAAATCTTAAATATTATTTGTATATATTTGCTACAGGGTGACATCCGGGGCGGACACTCGTGCATACCCCGCTTCCTACGCCACGGCGTATATATATTTTTTTTCTATTTTTTATACTTTTTTTTTCTAACTGTATCTCGGCTTAAACGAAATACTAAAATATATAACAAAATAAAATAAAATATCCCTTTTTGTCAATATATTTCAATTTTTTTCAAGTTTCATTTTCATTTCTATCTTCAATAGAGAAAATTTTTGTAATCGAAATTTTTTTCGACTTATGGTTTTCGACGGATTGACACGTTTTAGGGATCAGAGATTCCAAAAAACATGTTTTTACACAATGTCTATGTGTACGTCTGTGTGTATGTCTGTCCGTATGTCGCTATTCTACCATCAAAAAGTGTATAAAGTTATGCATAGAATAGAACCAAATTTTTGAGTGAATGTTTTTGGCTGTAGCAAGCACGTTCTCTTTCAATTTTGAAATATTCCGCCGGAAGGGGGCTCTGGAATAACCATTTTCACTATTGTACCGACCAAAAGTATATGAAGTTATGCATCGAATTGAACCATTTTTTTTTGTAAATGTATGGCTGTGGCTTGTTGGTTCTTCCTGAATTTGAAAAAAAATCCGCCGGAAGGGGGCGCTGCAATTACGATTTTTGTGCTATTTTTAGTAATATACCGATCAAAAGTGTATGAAGTAATGCATCGTATTGAACCAAATTTTTTGTGTAAGTGTATGTCTATGGTTAGTTTGTCCTCCCTGAATTAAAAAAAAATCTGCCTATCATTCTATTGTCCATCGACTTGTGTAGAGACGGAAATTCGTTTTTACTCCGATTAATTGACTGAAGCAGAAATTTAAGATGAAAATCAAAGCTTGTATAACATTGAATTAAAATTATTAAAGCATTAACATGTGTAACTATTTTTTTAAAATGTTTAAATGTATATATGAGATTGAAGAATGTTTTGGGACTAGCACATCCAACTAGTTTGGAGCTGTCTTCAAGTCTGTATTAGAAAACAAAGTTTAGAGAATTAACATCTAGACCCAAAAACAGTTGTTTGTAATTATCTATCATGTTACCACTAAAAATTTTAAAGTATCCGAAACCATGGCAAACTAGATATATAACGGCCAGAGCATTTCATTAAAAACTGCCGAAAAAAGCAGGATTCAGCTCAAACCATGGCCTATAGATATGTAACGGCCAGCGCATTCCGTTAAAAACCGCTAAAAAGGTAAACCTGGATTCAGCTCAAACCATGGCTTATAGACATGTAACGGCCAGCGCATTCCGTTAAAAACCGCTGAAAAAGTAAACCTGGATTCAGCTCAAACCATGGCCAACTAGATATATAATGGCCAGCGCATTTCGTTAAAAACCGCCGAAAAAATGAAGCTGGAATCAGCTCAAACCGTGGCCAACTAGATGTATAACGGCCAGCGCATTTTGTCAAAAACCGCCGAAAAAGTGAAGCTGGTTTCAGCTCAAACCATGGTCAACTAGATGTATCACTGCCAGTGCATTTTGTTAAAAACCGCCGAAAAAGTGAAGCTGGTTTCAGCTCAAACCATGGCCAACTAGATGTATCACTGCCAGCGCATTTCGTTAAAAACCGCCTAAAAAGTGAAGCTGGATTCAGCTCAAACCCAGAACCATTTCATTGTACCGCGTGGTGTAAACCCTGCTCAAATTAGCATTGAATAAACTGATTTCTCTTCTGTGCACATGGTCATTGCTTTGGTTCAAGGTTTGCATGACTGGTCAGAATAACTTAGGCAAAGTATCAAGAGTCCTCTGGCAGGAAGCTTCAAACATTAATCTCAAGTAGAAAGGCCGTATAGGTCTAGTTGGCAATGCCGAAACTACTCAAATATCTTATAATAGGGTATAAAATGTTTTTAAGGGCAAAAACTCCTAATTATCTTGCTTTTTTGTTCAAGACAAAGAATGAAACTTTTTTATGGGATGAACCAAAGTTACCCCACACCGCAAGTAGCCTTGCTGAAAAAATGTCTTAATTTGACGGTAATTAAATAAATTAAGGAAAATTAAAAGTAGTGGAGGTGAAATAAGAGTCTTACCTTTGGTCAGGGTCGGAGCTGTGCGGGGGTCGCAGGGGGACATCGCTCCGACGGGAGATCTGGCAAAAAAAGAAAAAAAATGTTATTAAAACCTTTTCACGATAAATAACAAAAAGCAATTAAAAAACAAAAATACATATAAAATAACTATTTTTGTATTTTTAGAAGAAACAATATATACATTTCAGATAAAAATAGGACCTAAACTGTTTCCCATTCTTTATTTATTGCTTTTAACAAACCATTTCTCAACTACGTATACTACAGTGGTGTAGGTAAGATGGGTAACATCCCGAAAAAAAGGAGTGATTTATTGTAACAGAAGTAATTTATTCTATTTCTCAATATTGGGTGAAAAAAGTCCGGGCCAGGATTCGAACCAGGGATGTATTGGGTGACGCCGCCAATGTTCTACCAACTGAACTTTCCCGGACACTGGAGGACTATTTCACCCAATTAACCTCAACGATCACATTATCGGTCTGATACTCTGGATCAGTTCAATAGAATGAATAGAATTTCAGGATATGGAACAGCAGAAAATCGCTACATACGAAATTACATTAGATTAATTTTAAACACGATTATTCAATCGGTAAATTAGTTATAACAGAAGTAATTTGTTCCATTTTTCAATATTGGATGAAAAAAGTCCGGGAAAGGATTCGAACCAGGGATGTATTGGCTGAAGCCGCCAATGCTCTACGAATGCTCTTTTTGTTCTGTTGAGCTGATCTTGAGTATCAGACCAGATAAAGTGATCGTTGAGGTTAATTGGATGAAATAGTCCTCAAGTCTTCGTGTCCGGGATCGCTCAGTTGATAGAGCTTTGGCGGCTTCAGTTAATACATCCCTGGTACGAATTCTGGCCCGGACTTTTTTCACCCAATATTAACAAATGGAATAAATTACTTCTGTTATAATTAACTTAGCGATTGAATAATCGTGTTTAAAATTAATCTAAAGTGATTTATTGTGTTTTATAAATTAATGCGATTTCTGTATGCAAAAGAAAAGCCTTTCTAATCTTGATTTTTGTTACCCGCTCTTTGAGAAGGTTGGTTTTTGTCCCTGATGCATATCATATTTAGACACCCCATTTTTTATAAGATTTCATATTCTCTAAAAGAAAACGAAACTAGTTGGATGTGCCAATCCCAATCTCATACGCACATTTTAATAATTCAAAATTTTGTTACACATGTTAATGTGTTAATATTATTAATTCAATACTACACCAACTATGATTTGCATCTTAAATTTCTGCTTAAAATCTTATAATATTATGTGTATATATTTGCTACAGGGTAACATTCGGGACAGACACTTGTGCGTCCTCCGCTTTCTACGCCACTGCGTATATTTATATATATTTTCTATGTTTTATACATTTTTTTTCTAACTGTATCTCAGCTTAAACGAAATACTAAAATTTATAATGAAAAAAAAATAAAATATCCCTTTTTGTCAATATATTTCAAGTTTTTTCAAGTTTCATTTTCATTTCTATCTTCAGTAGAGGAAATTTTTGCAATCAAAATTTTTTTCAACTTATGATTTTTGCCGGATTCACACGTTTTCAGGGATCAGAGATTCCAAAAAACATGTTTTTACAAAATGGCTCTGTGTTCGTCTGTGTGTATGTCTGTCCGTATGTCGTTATTCTACCATCAAAAAGTGTATGAAGTTATGCATAGAATTGAACCAAATTTTTTGTGAATGTTTTTGGCTGTAGAAAACATGTCCTCTTTCAATTTTGAAATATTCCGCCGGAAGGGGACTCTGGAATCCACATTTCAGTATTGTACCGACAAGAAGTATATAAAGTTATGCATCGAACTGAACCAAATTTTTTGTGTAAAAGTATGGCTATGGCTAGTTGGTTCTTACTGAATTTTAAAAAAATCTGCCGGAAGGGGCGCTGATATCGCGATTTTTGTGCCATTTTCAATAATGTACCGATTAAGAGTGTATGAAGTAATGCATCGAATTGAACCAAATTTTTTGTGTAAGTGTATGGCTATGGATAGTTTCTCCTGCCTGAATTAAAAAAAATCATTCTATTGTCCATCGACTCGTGTAGAGACGAAAATTCGTTTTTACTCCGATTAATTGACTGAAGCAGAATTTTAAGATGAAAACCAAAGTTGTATGGAATTGAATTAAAAATATTAAAACATTAAAATGAGTAACTATTTTTAACTATTTGGATGTGCCAATCCCAAAACTCTCCTCTATCTCATACGTACATTTTAATATTTTTTAAAAAATTGTTACTCATTTTAATATTTGAATAATTTTAATTCAATACCA
The DNA here is from genome assembly GCA_964019185.1 of Maratus speculifer. NCBI lineage: Eukaryota > Metazoa > Arthropoda > Arachnida > Araneae > Salticidae > Maratus > Maratus speculifer. The sequence continues at coordinate 977,950 of CAXHSM010001659.1, forward strand.
TACGAACTTTGGCTTTCATCTTAAATTTCTGCTTTAATTAATTAATCGGAGTAAAAACGAATTTTCGTCTCTACACGAGCCGATGGACAATAGAATGGTAGGCAGTATTTTTTTTTTATTCAGGGAGGACCTATTTCCCTTACCAAAGAATAATTATATACAAAAATTTAATTCAGTTCAAGGACTAAATTCAAACATTTTAAGTGGTGCAATATTGAAAATGGCATAAAATTGGTTATTGCAGCTCCCCCTTCCGTCGGATTTTTTTCAAATTCAGGGAAGACCAACTAGCCATAGCCATACACTTACACAAAACATTTGGATCAATTCGACGCATAACTTCATATACTTTTGGTCGGTAAAATATTGAAAATGGCACAAAAATAGCGATTGCAGCGCCCCCATCCAGCGGATTTTTTCAAATTCAGGGAGGACCAACTAGCCATAGCCATACACCTACACAAAACATTTGGATCAATTCGATACATAACTTCATAAACTTTTAGCTGGTAAAATATTGGAAATGGCACAAAAATAGAGATTGCAGCGCCCCCTTCCCGCGGAATATTTCAAAACTGAAGGAGGACCTGCTTGCCACAGCCAGTAACATTCACAAAAATTTGGCTCATTTCTATGCATAACTTCATACACTTTTTGATGGTAGAATGGCGACATGCACATAGACAGACACACAGACACACGGACAGACATACATTTTTTAAAAACATGCTTTTTGGAATCTCTGACCCCTAAAACGTGTAAATCCGTCGAAAACCGGAAGTAGAAAATTCTTTCGATTGCAATACTTTCTTCTATTAAAGATAGAAGAAAGTAAAAATTATAGATCATTTCTAACTTTTTTAATCTATAGTTATATACCTGAATATTTAATTTAAGTATTTTTTATATAAGATTAACAATTCAGTATGAGTAACAATATGAGTGATAAATTTTACTTTAAGCAACTAAACTTTGTTGAATGAACAGCATAGCTCTTCCAAAGTAACTGACTCGAAAATTTTCAATTGAAATTTAATTTTTTTTTTTTTTTTCAAAGTAGAAAATATACGCACTATTCTTAGTTATGTTATAACTATTGATAACCACAGTGTGCACTGTAAAATGCACACTTAAAAAGCAAAATTACTAAAATGTTTCTATGAACCTGTAATATTTCAAAACTGAAGGAGGACCTCCTTGCCACAGCCAGAAACATTCACAAAAAAATTGGCTCATTTCTATGCTTATCTTCATACATTTTTCGATGGTAAAATGGCGACATATGGACAGACACACATTTTGTAGAAACAGGTTTTTTGAAATCTCTGAAACCTAAAACGTGTAAATCCGTCGAAAAACGGAAGTGAAAAATATTTCAATTACAATACTTTCTTCTATTGAAGAGAGAAGAAAGTAAAAATTTGGTTCAATTCGATGCATAATTTCATATACTTTTGGTCAGTACAATATAGAAAATGGCACAAAAATCGCGATTGCAGCGCCCCCTTCTGGCGGAATATTTCAAAACTGAATTAGGATCTGCTTGCCACAGCCAAAAATATTCACAAAAAATTTCGTTCAATTCTATGCATAACTTCGTATATGTTTGGTCTATACAATAGTGAAAATGGCACAAAAATAGCGATTGCAGCGCCCCCTTCCGGCGGATTTTTTCAAAGTCAGGGAGGATCAACTATCCATAGCCATACACTTACACAAAAAATTTGGTTTAAATCGATGCATAACTTCATATAGGGTAACACCCCCAGTAATTGGCATGCACCAGTGATTGGCACATTTTACAAACATGTCCTAAAAAAAGATTTATATCCAGTCTTTTAAAAATTCAAGACCATATATCAGTTATATGCTCATTTACGTTAAAGATTATAACTTTGATTTATTTTACAAGATGACAATAGAGCCTAGGAAAGAGAAACAAATCTGGCTTGTATCAAATTAGCCATTTTGTTACAAATTCTTGTTCTTTGGCTTAAGGAAGGCATGTTTTTCAATTCATTATTATCTGATTTATAATATATTTTAAATTTTAATTGACAACAGTTTTGTTTAGTTAAAAAGGGTTACTTTAATTGTGTAAAAGTAGTTTCGACGCAAATATTTGGATTTCTGAATTAATGGTAGTTGCCAATTAATGGTGCTTCAATTTTGCTAGTTCCGAGTAATTGGCACCTATTCCAATTACAAGGAATTCGCAAGGAATTTGAGATTAAACCATTTATTTTGGAAGTACTTTTAAAATTATAGACTAATTTTGTTTATCATTTGTTTTTATTTGAAAATATAAATTTTATCAGTATTGGAATCCATTAAAGCTTCATATGACAATTACTGGGGACAGCATGACAATTACTGGGTATTAATGTAAGTATATTGTATTGTATTAAAGTGTTCACATTTCAGATTAATATGCTGATTTCTTACACTCAAAAATTTGAAATATGGCATCTTCATCTACAGTAAATTAATTTAAAGCGATTAAACCCAATGCAAAATGTAATTTTTTTTTTTTAAATATAAACATATGCCAATTACTGGATCAGAAGGTGTCATACATTGGTGCTCTAGGTGCCAATTACTGGTGATTTCAGCAAATTTATATTTTTATAGAAATACTTTTAAATTTTTTTTTTTGCTTTTAGTGGGCAAAATAGATGCACAGATATGCATTCTTTGATTTAAAAATATTTCCAAGTAAATAGCTTATTTATTTGTAATGAAAATTTAATTAAGTTTAACGACAAATTCTTAATGTGCACTGGGGATGTTAGCCTACTTTTGGTCGGTACAATATTGAAAATGGTACAAAAATCGCGATTGCAGCGCCCCCTTCCGGCGGAATATTTCAAAACTGAAGTAGGACCTACTTGCCATAACCAGAAACATTCACAAAAAATTTGGTTCAATTCTATGCATAACTTCATACATTTTTTTATGGTAGAATGGCGACATACACACAGACACACAGACAAACGGACAGACAGACATTTTATAAAAACATGTTTTTTGGAATCTCTGATCCCTAAAACGTGTAAATCCGTCGAAAACCGAAAGTTGAAAAAAAATTCGATTACAATACTTTTTTCTATTGAAGATAGAAGAAAGTAAAAATTTTAAAATGTGCATATGAGATAGAAGAAAGGCACATCCATTTTGGGGTTGGCACATCCAACAATTTTGGAGCTGTCTTCAAGTCTGTTTTATAAAACAAAATGTAGATAATTAAAATCTACACCCGAAAACAGTAGTTTCTAAACACCTATCGTGTTACTTCTAAAAATTTTAAAGTATCCTAAATTATGGCCAACTAGATATATAATGGCCAGCGCATTTCGTTAAAAACTGCCGAAAAAGTGAAGCTGGGTGCAGCTCAAACCATGGCCAATAGATATATAACGGGCAGCGCATTTCGTTAAAAATCGCCGAAGAAGTGAAGCTGGTTTCAGTTCAAACCGTGGCCAACTAGATGTATAACAGTCAGCTCATTTCGTTAAAAACCGCCGAAAAAGTGGACCTGGTTTCTGCTCAAAGCTTGGCCAACTAGATGTATAACGGCCAGAGCATTTCGTTAAAAACCGAAGAAAAAATGAAGCTCGTTTCAGCCCAATCCATGGCCAACTAAATATAACGGCCAGCGCATTTCGTTAAAAATCGCCGAAAAACTGAAGCTATAATTAGCTTGAGTCATAGCCAACGAGATGTATACGGCCAGCGCATTTCGTTAAAAACCGTCGAAAAGTAAATCTGGATTTAGCTCAATCATGGCCAACTAGATATATAACGGCCAGCGCATTTTGTTAAAAAACACCGAAAAAAGAGAATCTGGATTCAGCTCAAACCCAGATTCATTTCATTGTACCACATGGTGTAAACCCTGTCCAAATTAGCAATGAATAAACTGATATCTGCTCTGTTCACATGGTCTTTGCTTTGGTTCATGGTTTGCATGACTGGTCAGAATAACTTGGGCAAAGTATCAGAGTCCTCTGGCAGGAAGCTTCATAGATTAATCTCAAGTAGAAATGCCGTATAGGTCTAGTTGGCAATGTCGAACTACTCAAATATCTTATAATAGGGTATAAAATGTTTCTTAAGGGCGAAAACTCCTAATTATCTTGCTTTTTCGTTCAAGACAAAACATGAAACTTTTTTATGGGATGATCCAAAGTTACCCCACACCGCAAGTAGCCTTCCTGAAAAAATGCCTTAATTTGATTGTAATTAAATAAATTAAGAAAAATAAAAAGTAGTGGAGGTCAAATAAGAGTACCTTTGGTCAGGGTGAGGCTCTGCGAGGGTCGCAGAGGGACACCGTTCCGAGGTGAGATCTGGCAAAGAAAGAAAATTGAAATTAAAACATCTTCACGATAAATAACAAAAAGCAATTAAAAAACAAAAATACATATAAAATATGTATTTTTGTATTTTTAGAAGAAACAATATATACATCTCAGATAAAAATAGGATCTAAACTGCTTCCCATGTACTCTTCGTTTCTTTGCCTCTTTATTTATTGCTTTTAACCAACCATTTCTCAACTACGTATATTACTGTGGTGTAGCTAGGATGGGTAACACCCGGAAAAAAAGGAGCGATTTATTATGTTTTATAAGTTAATGCGATTTCTATATGCAAAAGAAAAGCCTTTCTGATTTTTCGTTACCCACTCTTTGAGTAAGTTGTTTTTTGTTCCCTGATGCATATCATATTTAGACACCCCATTTTTTATAAGATTTCACATTCTCTAAAAGAAAACGAAACTAGTTGGATGTGCCAATCCCAATCTCATACGTAAGTTTTAATATTCCAAAATTTAGTTACACATGTTAATGTGTTAATATTATTAATTCAATACTATACCAACTATGATTTGCATCTTAAATTTCGGCTTCTGTCAATTAATCGGAATAAAAAGGAGTTTCCGTATCTGCATAAGCCGATGAATAGTAGAACGATAGTCATATTTTTTTTCAAATTCAGGAAGGATCTACTCGCCATACTCCCCCCCCCCCCAAAAAAAAAAAACATACACAAAAAATTTAGCTCAGTTCTATGCATAACACCAAACAATTTTTAATGTAAAATAATAAAAATGGCACAGTGATTATAGCGCCTCCTTCCGGCGGATATTTTTCAAAATCAGGGTGGGTCTGCTGACTATAGTTAAACACTTATACAAAAAATTTCATTCAATTCTATACATAACTTCATACATTTTTCTGTGGAAAAATATTGCAAATGGCTCAAAACTCGCTACAGCTCCCCTTTCCGGCGAAATTTTTTTTCAAATTGATGGAGGAGAAACAAGCCATAGCCAAACACTTACACAAAAAGTTTCCTTCAATTCGATGTATAACATCATACACTTTTAGTCGGTACAATATTAAAAATGGCAAAAAAAAAGTTATTGCTGCGCCCTATTCAGGCGGAATATTTCAAAATTAAACGAGAACTTGCTTGCCACAGCCAAAAACATTCACAAAAAATTTCATTCAATTCTATGCATATCTTCATACACTTTTTGATGGTAGAATGGCCACATACGGACACACAAGCTGACCTAGAGGCACACGGTCTAACAGACATTTTGTAAAAACATGTTTTTTGGAATCTCTGACTCCTAAAATGTGTAAACCCGTCGAAAACTGGAAGTCGAAAAAAATTTCGATTACAATACTTTCTTCTATTGGAGAGAGAAGAAAGTAAAAAGAAAGAAAGAAAGAAAATTAACTCTGATGCGCCGTGCGATAGAAATTTTATTTTATTCCAGAATTCTTTTCCAATATCTTATAATATTATGTGTATGTATTTGATACAGGGCGACACCCGGGGCGGACATCCGTGCGTCCCTCGCTTCCTACGCCACGGCGTATATATTAGAACCGGCCGCGGCGACACAAATGACTACGTCATTGAGTTACGGGATGAAATCATGATGTAGGACAAGATTATTAGATGTAGATTAAGGAATTACTGGTCTGCCTCGTCATTTCTTGGTACGATATGAGTAAAAGCGCGCGCCAACTCGCCATTTTGGCGTCACTTTCACGTCATCGAGTTACGGGATGAAATTGGCGCCAAATTAAAGCTAAAATAAAGTATTTTAAGAATATTTCGGTCTGCCTGCGCATATCCTGGTAAAAACACTCGGCAGACTGAAATTTATAACAAAAAGGCGTGATAATATACAATATAACTCATGATATGCCGAATCGGTCGTTTTCTCGCTTACTAATAAAAATCTTTTCCTAAACAACCAAATTACCGTGAAAGTCGATTGCGAAATTAAGTAATGTAAAATACGTCTTTAGATTTTGTATTTTACATAATGAAGCATAATTTCTTATAAATTTCAGTTCACCGAAAGTTTGTACCAGATATGCGCAGGCAGACCGAAATATTCTTAAAATACTTTATTTTACCTTTAATTTGGCACCAATTTCATCCCGTAACCCGATGACGTGAAAGTGACGCCAAAATTGCGAGTTGGCGCCCGCTGATACTCATATGGTACCAAGAAATGACGAGGCAGATCAGTCATTCCTTAATCTACACCTAATAATCTTGTCCCACATCATGATTTCATCCCGTAACTCGATGACGTAGTCATTCGTGTCGCCGCCGCCCGGTCTATATATATTTTTCTATTTTTTATACTTTTTTTTCTAACTGTATATCGGCTTAAACGAAATACTAAAATTTATAATGAAAAAAAATAAAATATCCCTTTTTGTCAATATATTTCATTTTTTTTCAAATTTCATTTTCATTTCTATCTTCAGTAGAGGAAAGTTTTGTAATCGAAATTTTTTTCGACTTATGGTTTTTGACGGATTGACACGTTTTAGGGATCAGAGATTACAATAAAACATGTTTTTATAAAATGTCTGTGCGTATGTCTGTCCGTATGTCGTTATTCTACCATCAGAAAGTCTATGAAGTTATGCATAGAATTGAACCAAATTTTTTTGTGAATCTTTTTCGCTGTAGCAAGCAGGTCTTCTTTAAATTTCCAAATATTCCGCCAGAAGGGGGCTCTGGAATCCCCATTTTCAATATAGTACCGACCAAAAGTATATGAAGTTATGCATCGAATTGAACCAATTTTTTGTGTAAGTGTATGGCTATGGCTAGTTGGTTCTTCCTGAATTTGAAAAAATTCCGCCGGAAGGGGACGCTGCAATCGCGATTTTTGTGCTATTTTCAGTAATGTATGGATCAAAAGTGTATGAAGTAATGCATCGAATTGAACCAAATTTTTTGTGTAAGTGTATGACTATGGTTAGTTTGTCCTCTCTGAATTAAAAAAAATCTGCCTATCATTCTATTGTCCATCGACTTGTGTAGAGACGGAAATTCGTTTTTACTCCGATTAATTGACTAAAGCCGATATTTAGGATGAAAACCAAAGCTCGAATGGTATTGAATTAAATTTATTAAAACATTAAAATGTGTAACTTTTTTAAAAAAAATTTAAAATGTACGTATGAGATAAAAGAAAGTTTTGGGATTGGCACATCCAACTAGTTTGGAGCTGTGTTCAAGTCTGTATTACAAAACAAAGTCTAGAGAATTAACATCTACACGCGAAAACAGTTGTTTGTAAACACTTATCGTGTTACTACTAAAAATTTTAAAGTATCCGAAACCATGCACAATAGATATATAACGGCCAGCGCATTTCATTAAAACCTGCCGAAAAAGTAAAGGTGGATTCAGCTCAAACCATAGCCAATAGATATTTAACAGCCAGCGCATTCCGTTAAAAACCGCTGAAAAAGTGAACCTGGATTCAGCTCAAACCATGGCCAACTAGATATATAACGGCCAGCGCATTTAGTTAAAAACCGCCGAAAAAGTGAAGCTGGAATCAGCTCAAATCATGGCCAACTAGATGTATAATGGCGAGCGTATTTCATTAAAAACCGCCGAAAAAGTGAAGCCGGATTCAGCTCAAACCGTCGCCAACTAGATGTATAACGGCCAGCTCATTTCGTTAAAAACCGCCGAAAAAGTGAAGCTGGATTTAGCTCAATCATGTCAAACTAGGTATATAAGCATATTCACAGTATCCGCAAAGAAACTCTTCGAGAGGTTTGAATTCTGATGGGGATTGGCCGACGCGTTTTCATGTAACTTGGCAATAATTATACTTGGCGAGCGATAGATGCTTCCTTTGAGGAGTTTGATTTCCTTCCGAACCGAGTACAAATTAACTTTTCCCTTGCAGCATTGCATTGGATGGAACGTGTCTTACTCAAAGCTGTACTCTTTAAAAGTTTTTAAATAAATTTTTTTACTTTGTACTCGGTTTACTTTGTACTCGGCTCCGAAGAAAATCAAACTCGACGGAAGCGTCTATCGCTACGCCAAGTGTAATTATCGCCAAGTTACGTGAAAACGCGTCGGCCAATCCTTATCAGAATTCAACCCTCCCGAAATGTTTCTTTGCAGATACTGTGAATATGCGGTATATAACGGGCAGCGCATTTCTTTAAAAAATGCCGAAAAAGTAAAGCTGGATTCAGGTCAAACCCAGAACCATTTCATTGTACTACGAGGTGTAAACCCTGCTCAAATTAGCATTGAATAAACTGATTTCTCTTCTGTGCACATGGTCATTGCTTTGGTTCAAGGTTTGCACGACTGGTCAGAATAACTTAGGCAAAGTATCAAGAGTCCTCTGGCAGGAAGCTTCAAACATTAATCTCAAGTAGAAGGGCCGTATAGATGTAGTTGGCAATGCCGAAACTACTCAAATATCTCGTAATTGTGAATAAAATATTTTTCAAGAGCAAAAACTCCTAATTTTCTTGATTTTTTGTTCGAGACAAAGAAAGAAATTTTTTATGGGATGAACTAATGTTACCCCACACCGCAAGTAGCCTTCCTGAAAAAATTTCCTAATTTGACGGTAATTAAATAAATTAAGGAAAATTAAAAGTAGTGGAGGTCAAATAAGAGTCTTACCTTTGGTCAGGGTCGGGGCTCTGCGGGTGTGGATGGGGGACATCGCTCCGAGGGGAGATCTGGCAAAGAAAGAAAAAAGGGAAATTAAAACCTCTTCACGATAAATAAAAAAAAGCAATTAAAAAACTAAAATACATATGAAATAAGTATTTATGTATTTTTAGAAGAAACAATATATACATCTAAGATAAAAATAGAACCTAAACTGCTTCCCATGTAGTGTTCGTTCCTTTGCATCTTTATTTATTGCTTTTAACAAACCGTTTCTCAAATGCATATATTACAGTGTTGTAGCTTGGATGGGTGACACCCGGAAAAAACTAGCGATTTATTATGTTTTATAAGTTAATGAGATTTCTGTATGCAAAAGAAAAGCCTTTCTAATTTTGATTTTCGTTACCCACTCTTTGAGTAGGTTGGTTTTTGTTGCCTGATGCATATCATATTTAGACACTCCATTTTTTATAAGATTTCATATTCTCTAAAAGAAAACGAAACTAGTTGGATGTGCCAATCCCAATCTCATACGTACATTTTAATGTTCCAAAATTTAGTTACACATGTTACTATGTTATTTTTATTAATTCAACACTATACCAACAATGATTTGCATCTTAAAATTTCTGCTTTCGTGAATTAATCGGAATAAAAAGGAGTTTCCGTAATAGCATGAGCCGATGAACAGTAGAACGATAGTCATATTTTTTTCAAATTCAAGAAGGATCTACTCGTCATACCCCCCCCCCCCCCAAAAAAAAACAAAAAAAACATACACAAAAAATTTAGCTCAGTTCTATGCATAACATCAAAAACTTTTTAATGTAAAATAATAAAAATGGCATAGTGATTATAGCGCCTCCTTCTGGCGGATTTTTTTCAAAATCAGGGTGGGTCTGCTGACAACAGTTGAACACTTATACAAAAAAATTCATTCAATTCTATTCATAACTTCATACATTTTTCAGTGATAAAATTTTGAAATTGGCTCAAAACTCGCTGCAGCTCCCCTTTCCGGCATTTTTTTTTTTTCAAATTAAGGGAGGACAAACAAGCCATAGCCAAACACTTACACAAAAAATTTCCTTCAATTCGTTGCATAACTTTATACACTTAGTCGGTACAATATTGAAAATGGCAAAATATATATATATATTGCTGCGCCCTCTTCTGGCGAAATATTTCAAAATTAATGGAGAACCTGCTTGCCACAGCCAAAAACATTCACAAAAAATTTTATTCAAATCTATGCATATCTTCATACACTTTTTGATGGTAGAATGGCGACATACGGACACACACGCAAACCCACAAGCACACGGTCTAACAGACATTTTGTAAAAGCATGTTTTTTGGAATCTGTAACCCTAAAATGTGTAAATCCGTCGGAAAGCGGAAGTCGAAATGAATTTCGATTACAATACTTTCTTCTATTGGAGATAGAAGAAAGTAAAAAGAAAGAAAGAAAGAAATTTAACTCTGATGCGTCGTGCGCTAGAAATTTCATTTTTTTCCAGAATTCTTTTCCAAAATCTTATAATATTATGCGTATATATTTGCTACAGTGTGACACCAGTTCGTCCCCCGCTTCCTTCGCGACTGCGTTTACATATTTTTTTCTATTTTTTATACTTTTATTTCTAACTGTATCTCGGCTTAAACGAAATACTAAAATCTATAATGAAGTAAAATATAATATCCCTTTTTGTCAATATATTTAAATTTTTTTCAAATTTCATTTTCATTTTTATCTTCAATAGAGGAAAGTTTTGTAATAGAAATTTTTTTCGACTTATGGTTTTCGACGGATTGACACGTTTTAGGGATCAGAGATTTCAAAAAACATGTTTTTACAAAATGTCTATGTGTACCTCTGTGTGTATGTCTGTCCGTATTCTATGATCAAAAATTGTATGAAGTTATGCAGAGAATCGAACCAAATTTTTTGTGAATGTTTTTGGCTTGGCAAGCAGGTCCTCTTTTGAAATATTCCGCCGGAAGGGGGCTCTGGAATCCCCATTTTCAATATTGTACCGACCAAAAGTATATGAAGTTATGCATCGAACTGAACCACATTTTTTGTGTAAGTTTATGGCTATGGCTAGTTGGTTCTTACAGAATTTGAAAAAAATACGCCGGAAAGGAGCGATGCAATCGCGATTTTTGTGCCATTTTCACTAATTTACCGATCAAGAGTATATGAAGTAATGCATTGAATTGAACCAAATTTTTTGTGTAAGTGTATGTCTATGGTTAGTTTGTCCTCTCTGAATTAAAAAAAATCTGCCTATCATTCTATTGTCCATCGACTTGTTTAGAGACGGAAATTCGTTTTTACTCCGATTAATTGACAGAAGCAGACATTTAAGATGAAAACCAAAGTTCGTATGGTATTGAATTAAAAATATTAAAACATTAAAATGAGTAACTATTTTTTAAAAATATTACAATGTACATATGAGATAGAAGAAAGCTTTGAAATTGGCACATCCAACTAGTTTGGAGCTGTATTCAAGTCTGTTTCACAAAAAAATTGTAGAGAATTAAAATCTACACCCGAAAACAGTTGTTTGTAAACACCTATCGTGTTAACTCTAAAGATTTTAAAGTATCCGAAACCATGGCCAATAGATATATAACGGCCAGCGCATTCCGTTAAAAACCCCTGAAAAAGTTAAGCTGGATTCAGCTCAAACCATGGTCAACTAGATATATCACGGCCAGCGCATACCCTTAAAAACCGCCGAAAAAGTGAAGCTGGATTTTTCTCAATCATGGCTAACTAGATTTATAACGGCCAGCGTATTTCGTTAAAAACCGCCGAAAAAGTGAAGCTGGATTCAGCTCAAACCATGGCCAACTAGATGTGTAACGGCCAACGCATTTCGTTAAAAACCGCCGAAAAAGTGAAGCTGGAATCAGCTAAAACCATGGCCAACTAGATATATAACGGCCACCGCATTTCGTTAAAAACCGCCGAAAATGTTAAGCTGGATTCAGCTCAAACCATGGCCAACTAGATGTATAACGGCCAGCGCATACCCTTAAAAACCGCCGAAAAAGTGAAGCTGGATTTTTCTCAATCATGGCTAACTAGATTTATAACGGCCAGCGTATTTCGTTAAAAACCGCCGAAAAAGTGAAGCTGGATTCAGCTCAAACCATGGTCAACTAGATGTAAAACGGTCAGCGCATTCCGTTAAAAACCGCCGAAAAAGCGAAGGTGGATTCAGCTCAAACCATGGCCAACTAATTGCATAACGGCCATTGCATTGAATGCATTGAATTGAACCAAATTTTTTGTGTAAGTGTATGGCTGTGTTTAGTTTGTCCTTCCTGAATTTGAAAAAAAAAATCTGCCTATCATTCTATTGTCTATCGACTCGTGCAGAGACGGAAATTCATTTTTACTCCGAATTATTGATTGAAGCAGAAATTTAAGATGAAAATCAAAGTTGGTAGGGTATTGAATCAAATTATTAAAGTATTAAAACGCGTAACTATTTTTTTTTAGATATTAAAATGTACGTATGAGATATAAGAAAGTTTTGGAATTGGCACATCCAACTAGTTTTCATTTTTTTAGTGTATCATAAGCTTAAGGCTTTGATACATTAAAACATTTATAATTCAATCTATAAATTTTGCAGAACACTCATATTTTCTACAGTAAACGCAATCTTTATAACAGGTAGGACACTATAATTGAAAATTTTGACTAACATTATTTATAATTTTCAATTAAAAATTTAATATAATTATAAATTATTAATAAAACTATAAAATAATATAATTATTAATAAAAATAAAATAAGAATTATTAATTTTTCTACTTGAAAAGTGGGAGCAAATAGTAATACAAAATAAGAATAAATAAAAAAAGCTTAATTTGATCAGTTAAAAATTGAAAATAAAATTATGCAAAATAATACTTACATTATTACATAAAAAATTATCATCTTCTTACAAAGGTATAAGCTCGGTTTCAGTTAAATTAGCTCACAAAAATTGTCTCCATGGGGTGAAAAAATTGTTTAAAAAATGCAATCAGTGATTATTATTGTTATTAATAAAAAATTAAAGAAAACAGTTCCTGAAAACAAAAAAATTTCATACCACGCCTAGATGCGAAATCACTATAGTTTTCCCAAATTTTTATAATAAAAAGTATTTTATAAACAAATTTATAAGAAGAAACTTTGTATTATAAAAATAATAAGAAAAATGAAATATTTGTACTTCAATAAACATATCGCATTGAATAACAATCTGAATACTTAAAGAAGAGAGTGTATTGGCGTGATTTGAGGAGTCTAATCGAACTATTAAAGACATTTATTTTTCAACCAATTCAAAGTAAAAAAAAAGCATTTTTTATTTTTTTTATTAAAAAAGTTTATAAAGTTCTAAAAAATACGCAAACAACCAAAAAACTATGTGTGACAGTTTATATTATATATATAATACTAATAATAAATAATAAAACTTAAAAATTCATTCTGTTCAATAATATAATAAGAACAAAAGAAAAAGACAATGTCACCTAAAATCATGTCGCACATTTTATTCAAACTAATTTTTCAGCTCCATGTCATTTGATTATCACGAGTTATAAAAGTTTAAATTTATCGGACTCTATATTCAGCTTTTCATAAAATTTCGTGGGAGCGAGGGGGAAAATAAAGAAAATGAAAAAGGCCCGAATAATATTGAACTTACAGTGTTTGGCAGGACCACAAAAAGTAGAATCCGAGTTATAATGTGTCGCACAAAGAAACAACAAGGGATATACATTACAAAGGACCGAAATAGCAAGGGACCGAAATTGTTGGAGACTTAAATGTCTCGGGACCGAAATGTCTGGGGACCGAAATGGCTAGAGACAGATATGCCGTGTACTCATGCTATGGCTACCTAAACCGGTTTGCAATAAAAAAATGCTTTGGTGCTTTAAACATTGTTTTTATTTATTTATATTAATTTATAATTTTATCTCTCAGTTACATAAACAGCATTCTTGTTATTTATTAATAAATTAAAAATAATTTTGTTGAAATTAATAAAGAGAAAGCGATGCAGATTGAAATAAAAAAAATGTTTTTTTTTTCTATTATAGCTATATGTTTCAAATTAATTTCAGAATGCAATTTCTTTAGGTAAAAAAAGAAAATTTTCTCGAAACATAATGCTACATTTCCTTTTCCATACATTGTCTGTGTTAGATATAAACTAATATGTAATATCTTCATTTCAAGTTTACAGACAAGCCAAATAAAAAATTTATTATGGGCTGTCAAAAACAACTTGAAAGGAGACAGTTCATTATTTCAACATTTCAACTTAATATCAACAACTGATAAAACTATTAAATATTTTCACCGTCATTTAGTATCACCTTCTTGGTTTTTATGACATGTTACATAAGCATTTTCGATTAAAAATAGACAATGCATTTTGTCAAATCAGATTTTGGAAGTGTATTTTGAAATAGCTTTTTATGAAATCAATTTTATATGTAGCTGCTTATATAAAAATGTCTTTAGTAATTAAATGTGTATGTTATAAACATTAAAAAATACTGCGTGAAGTAAATTATTCTTATTAAACAATAAAATATTTAACGGGGCTTATTGAAATCATTTTTCTTATATTTGTATGGCTGGCATTTCCCGAATATTGCTTTAATTCATTTCGTATTTAGTTTAATAATATGATATTTAACATACTCATGTAGGGGAGACTGGTGTACAATGGACGACGGGGTACAATGGTCCACTCCCTATTTTTGATATTAATTCTGTTTTTGAAAGCTTCATATTTTAGTACATAGATGGTAGTACTGAAGTAGTAAAAAGAAGATTGAAACTATGTACACGGCTGACATTTTAGCCATTTTATACTTGATAGTGGATTTGACACAGGAGGAATAAGGCAGGAGTAAATATTTTCAGTGAAACATCTTCATTTATTTATTACAAATTTGTAATTTGAAAGACATTGCATGGCAAAATAAAAAGATAAGACAATGCATTATTATATTTACTGTCGCTAAAATAATAGAATTCTAATTTTTTGATCATCAAGTTTTTATCAAACTTCCATATGGGGTATAATGGACCATTAGAAACTGGGATACAATGGGCCATGGTCCATTGTATCCCAGTTTTGTATCCCATATTTTTAAAAGTTAAATATTATATGTGAAATACAGAATTAACAAATTACTCTACTTTTGTGTGTAAATCAATTAATCATGTTGTGTAATGCATTTTTGAAATATGTATCTGTATAATATATGCTTTCAAACTTAAAAATTAGCTCAAATTAAGAATTAATAAATTATTTTATTTCTATGTGTGAATTAATTAATGATTCATGTTGTAAAATGCATTTTTGAAATATTTATCTACATAATATATACTTTCAAATTCAAGAATTAACTCAAATTGAAGACCAAAAATTAGTAAACAAAATATTTTGAAAAGTGGTAATAAGCTTAAACGTGGTAAAGAAAAAATATCACCTTTTGAAATATATCCTTTACCAAAAGCTTGCTTGCGCAAAACGCCTAATAAAAGAAAGAAAGGTGCATCATGAATTCTAACTGATACACCAGTGAAAAATATAATTGAAGAAGAAGCGAAAAAAAAAGGATGATAATAAATTGAAGAAAAAAAATGTTACTTTAGTTAGAGCTAAAAAGCGAATAATAAAATGTGAATAAACAAATTATGATATAGTTTATCTTTCTTATTGTTAAAAAATGAACAACAGTGATATATTTTAATTAAAATTACATGTGGTCCATAGAGCCCATGCTATGGACCATTGTACCCCGACATTGGTTTACAATGGTCAATTTTTCCACTTGCTATTTAAAAATATATATATAAAAGTATGCATAATTACTATTTTTGAGTGGCTGCAATATAAACTTTAATTGATAGGTGACATGCATGTACGTGATCAAAAGAAAAAAATCAATACTTTAAGAGTAAAAACAAAAGTAGACCATTTTACCCCAGTCTCCCCTATGCCAATATGCTGCTTGTCGGATGTATTAATCCCAAAATTTTCTTCTATCTCATACACTTCATTACTCCCATAATAAAAAAAGAAACATAGCAGCATCACCAGTTAGCTAATTTACACCAAAATCTAATCTGCAACAACTTATGGGAGCTGTAGCTGTATCTGAAATATGATGAAAATCTGTGAGTTATTTTTTGAGATAGAATCATTACAGAAATAATAATAATGATAAAAACAAAACTGGAAGAAGTGTGATATGTTCAGCCTTTTTATTCCCAAAATTAAGTAGTACTAATCAGGAGCTAATTGAATTTGAAGCTTGATGACAATTCGTGCATTAGTTCCTATAGAGCTATTGCGATAATCATGAATAATGCCTCATAGCAGCGATACCTGTTGAACGGCTTGCTCCAAAAACTAAAAAATACTGATTTATGTTAGGGACTAACTAAATCTCAAGATTTATGATAAATCGTATATTAGATCCTGAGATACAGCATTTGCGAAAATCATGAATAATACCGCGTAGCAGCGACACCTGTTGAACGGTTTGCTCCAAAAGCTAAAGAATACTCATTTGCATTAGGGACTAACTGAATCTAAAGTTTTATGAAAGATCGTATATTTTATTCTGAGATTCAGATATTGCGAAAATCATGAATAATACCGCGTAGCCGGGCCACTCGTTAAGTGTTTAATTCCAAAACCTAAAGAATACTAATTCATATTTCGGACTAATTTAATCTAAAGTTTTGTAAAATTCTTTGAAATAGTTTAAGGAGCACCCACAAAAGACAGACATACAGACTTACTGAGTAACTGACAGATTGACAGACATTTTGTAGAAACATATTTTTTTTCGAATCTCTGATCTTAAAGCGTGAAAATCCATAGAAAACCGGAGTTAGGAAATTTTCACTAATCTAATACTTTCTTCTTGAAAAGATAAGCAAGTAAAACTTCTTGTAAGTTTCACTTGCTGTACTGCTTATAAGTAAAGCACTTCTTGTAACTAAGTAAAGATACTATGATTAAGTGCATTAAAATACTAACTAGTTGGATGTGCCAATCCCAAAGCTTTCTTCTACCTCATACGTACACTTTAATATTTTTAAAAATAGTTACATATGTTAATGCTTTAATAATTTTAACTCAATACTATACCAACTTTGAATTTCATCTTAAATATCTGCTTCAGTCAATTAATTGGAGTAACAAAGAGTTTCCGTCTCTGAACGAGCCGGAAGAAAATAGAATGAAAGGCAGATTTTTTTTTTTAATTCAAGGAGGACATACTTGCAATACCCCCCAAAAAAATCATACACAAAAATTTTAGTTCAGCTCTATGCGTAAATTCATAAACTTTTTGATGATAAAATAATGACAATGGGACTGACATATATCTCTGATACCTAAAACGTGTAAATTCATCGAAAACCGAAAGTCGAAAAATTTCTGATTACAGTACTTTCTTTTATTAAAGATAGAAGAAAGTAAAAGCATGCCTTTTCCCTCAGAAATGGAACAATGTGATAATTTGGTCGATTGATTTGCGGTTTTCACTAAAACTATTCTTTATGTAGGTATTTTCGTGAAAATAAATTATAAAGATAAATTTTAAAAAATGCCGATAGAGTGCGCTTTAGAATTTGGAGTAACGAACAACTCTTTTTTGGCATTATTTCTTGCATCTTATTAAATGCTTTCGTAAGCGTAGACTTAAACTTAAATTTTGAGCTCAAAATCTGAATATTTGGCAGTGGTTAAGTAAACAAATTGAACTGTGTCCAGAGTTAAAACTGTTGTTGGTAACTGGTACTTCACCTTTTTCATACACGTATAAAAACATTTCATGTTTATTTATTTAGAACAGGTATCACAAATAAAAATTAAATTAAAAAGTTGACATGTTTCGGTTCATTCATAAGAACCGTATTCATAACACATAAAATCAGTAGAAAACTAAATGACACTGGATATAAATATAATTTAAAAACCCAAAACAAAACATTGCGCCCCCTATGATCGTGAATAGCCATTGCCACCGCGGCATATAAATATAATAAATATAATATAATATAATAATATTAATAATATTATTATATTAATATTATATTATTATATTATTATCATAATATTAAATTTAATATATGATCAAAATTTATTATATTTATATGCCGCGGTGGCAATGGCTATTCACGATCATAGGGGGCGCAATGTTTTGTTTTGGGTTTTTAAATTATATTTATATCCAGTGTCATTTAGTTTTCTACTGATTTTATGTGTTATGAATACGGTTCTTATGAATGAACCGAAACATGTCAACTTTTTAATTAAATTTTTATTTGTGACACCTGTTCTAAGTAAATAAATATGAAATGTTTTTATATGTGTTCAGAGGGTTCAAATTTCAAATGATTATAAAAAAACACAAAAATTGGTCGATTCGTTTGAGGTTTTCGCTAAAACTAATTTTTAAATCAGCATTTTCTTCAAAATAAATTTTAAAGATAAATTTCACAAAATGCCGATAGAGGGCGCCTTAGGCTTTGGAGTAGCGTACAACTATTTTTAACCGTTATTTTTTAAATCTCATTAAATGCTTTCAAATGCATAGACTTAAATTTTGGTCTCAAATTCTGAATCGTTGGCAGGGGTTAAGAAGCGCAAACTGAAGTGTTATCAGGAGTTGAATTTTAACCCTCCCCCCTCCTCGAACACAATTCAATTTTTCGCTACTTAAACAAATAAAATAAAAGGCATGTGCAATTAATAGTACACCAGACTCGAAAGGGTTAATAGTTGATAGATGTTAGGCTTTAACGGATTTATTGTAAAACTTACTATTTTTTATTCCTCTGAGCGTCTTGCAAATGGGTAAAATTGTATTGTTGTTTTCTCTGCGTTTTCTTTTAAATGCTCAGAAAATAATATTCTTTAAACCTTATTTAAAAAAAAATTTCGACAACAAATATAAATGGAATACTAGAGAGTATTAATCATTCTTCTATGTACTGAAAATTCATTAAATATATACAGTTATATTATTTTAAATTTTGTATATATTGGAGGGAAACCTGGCGCTTAGTGAGCGGAATATTACGTTCCAAACACTTAGAAGGTTAAATTAAGATATTTATTAGTAGTTACACTTGTGTAGTACAGCTATCTATTTAAAACAGCTGAAATGCAAATGAAGAATAATTGAAATCACAATTCAGATAGCGAAAGCGCTTGGAAACTTTTGTTTTTGGTAAAAAGTTTTTACAAAACACTTCTCGTATCCATCACATACAGTTTAAGTATATCAGGCCTTTCTTTTTCAACCTGCGTTAATACATACATACATATGCGTATATATATATATATATTATACACATTTTTTGACAAAATGTTGCTACCAATGCACTAAATTCCACTACCTGCATTGTGAAATTCCAAAATTTTGATAGATTTTTTACGTACATAAGTATTAAGAAAATTTTTTCTATTTATATTATGGAACTTAAAAGAGTCATTTTCTAATATAGACGATGAAATAAATGACAATAGTCTGAAATAGAAGTCTGGGATAAAATGTACAAAATTCAATGTTCGGAGATATTTCATTAATAAAGGAAAGAATAGAAATGCACTCTTCTAATATTAAAATTTACTTATTTATTATTTTTATTAAAAGTCATTCCTTGCGAATCAAAATAATTTCGAAATGAAATACTGTGATTCAGATTATTTTGCAATAGATTACAAATGTTTTTTTTATATAAAAAAAACTGAATTTTCCTCTTGACAAGATTATCTTATTTCATCAGCATAAAAAAGAAGATTTTATGATTCTGATTAAAACGAAAATCTGTTTTAATGTTTTAAGTTTTAGTATTTTTATTTTAAATTAAAATTTTCTGTTTTTAATATTGATGTATTTTAATTAAAAAAAGATTTTTAAGCATTTTTAAAGAAAAGTTAATTAACATTTAATACAAATAATTTCAACAAATGGATTTTAAAACTTAAAGAACTGTTTAGGTAATGCAACAAAATATTTGAATACTCACACACACACACATACATATATATATATATATACATACATAAAACTATTAATTGTATTACAATATATGAACCATTGAAATTAATAATTTATAACACATTGAACATGGAGGGAAAAAATAAAAAATGAAACAACTAAAATTATCCTTAAATAGTACATTAAATCCCAATATATGTATGATTAGATGATATTTGTTACTATTAATGGAAATACATATACATATATGTACGATACATATGTTCAGACGTAATATTCATACCAATGCACTAAATTCCAATATCGGTCTCATGAAATTTGAAAATTTTGATTTAGAAAAAAAAACAGAAAATCTCGTAGATGAAATCAATGAAATTTTTATCGAATCAGAATGAAAATACAGAAGAAAAATAAAAAATAAATTCAAGATATTTATATTGCTTAATTTTTAAGGGAATTAACAATAGGATTTCTCTTACTATATACATTGCGAAATTTAAAAAAAAGAGTCCGTTTCTAATAAAATTGATGAAATAAATGGCAAATGTTTGAAATAAAATGTAGTCTGAGACAAATGTAGAAAGAACCCAAGTCATTAATAGGAGGTATTTCATTAATAAGGAAAAGATTGAAATACACTCTTTTAATATTAAAATTTACTTATTCAATATTTTTATTAAAGGTTATTTCATTCGTATAAAAATAATTTTGCAAAACTGGTACGGTAATTTGGATTATTTCACTTATTCCAATAAATCACGAATGCCTTTTTTTTATATGGAAAGTTTAATTCTATTTTGACTATTGAATGATGACTATCTTATTTCATTACTATAAAAACGAATTTTTTAAGTTTCTGATAAAATTGAAAATCTGTTTTAATATTTAAAGTCTTGGTATTTTTTTAATCTAAAAGTTTCTGTATTTAATAGTGATAAATCTTCATGAAAAAATAAGCATTTTTAAAAGAAAAGTTAATGAATTTTTAGTATCAATAATTTTAATAAATGAATTTTAAAACGTATACAGCTGTTTAGGGAATACAACAAAATATTTTTCTCCTTAATTAAATAGCGAAAAAAAGATGTTTTACAAAATTAATAATGTTAATAATATAAAAGTAATATAATATGTATTACAATTAAAAATATCTCAATTTATTTACAGGATATACAGAAATTGCTTTCAATCTTTTCAGAAAAAAATTAGGGAATGTCGAAAGACAAGTGCTGTATCATTCCAAGCGGGCAATACTGTATTTAAATTTAAAACTGTTTCTGGTATTAAGAGCAGACATTATCATTAGACACACAAAAGTACCAGGTTGATAATTTTAAGTCTATGGAGGTGTTATTTTCACATCGTTTGATAAAATTTTAATACTTTTACATGATTTTTGGCATAGAATAGGTGAGGATTTTGTTTATATTTTCTTTATATTAGGAAAATTTCAAATTCAGAACAGGCTCCAACCGGTTTTGGAAAGCTAAAGAATTTTTTTAAAATCTAAAATCAAAATGGAAAAAGTAAAAACTATCGCGGCTATACATCGTACTGAGCTATCCTATGATCTTAAAAATATCAAGTAAAAATATTTAAATTTGAGAAAGATATTTGAAAATAACGCCCCCATAGACTTAACATTATCATCCGGGTTTTTTTGAGTGATAAGTGTAGGCTCTTAACCGAACATTCTTTTGATAAAGAGAATTTATGAACATTTTATAGAAATTTAATAACATACGCTTTTTTAAGTCACTTATAATGTGCAAAAAATATATCACATACAGACTCACACAGACATTTTCTAAAATCCATAAAATCGTGTTCGGGCACTTCTAAAATGCATAGATCCATCAAAAACGGAATTTGAAAATTTTCACGAATCCAAGACTTTCTTCTTGTGAAGACAGAAGAAAGTAAAAAAGCACAATACGTATTCTTCTTTTTTAGCTTATATTTGTGAATTATATACCCCTGAGGGTTTACTATAAAAGGTTTTCTATTGTATTTTCATGCATCTGCTTTTCATTTACTTGGTAATCTAATTTCCATTTTCTACATTACAAAGATAAATAGTTTAGTTAGTATTTTTTTTTCAAAAAATTATGAGTATGCCCAGTATGCAGATCTTCCTTGTAAGTACAGAAATCCATGGATATAATTTAGAAATCTATGTATACGGAACCTGGCGATAGTTTTTTAGTAAAAGTAGTAAAAGAAACATCCTTATAACTAAAAAACCCATGCACATTGACAGACGAACGGCAAAAATATCTTTCTAAAAATACGATTTTTGGAATCTCCAGTGTCTGAAATGTGTAAATCCGTCTAAATTTATTTTTTGATTTTCAAAACTATTGGCAACATTCAGCCTACACTACGAGTGATGACTAAGTAATATAAATTTAAGCTTGCAAGCTGAAATAAAATTATTCATTTCTTTCCATATTAACCATATGCTATTCACTTCGTATATGAAAAGAATTTCCAATATAAATATGGAAATAAGAAAAAACCAATATCATATCTCAGAAGAACCTATATTAGATTTAGACAGCATCCCATTCAAAAGCCATTTTGCCAATTTCAAGGAAGAAAAAATACAATCTGCCTCTCGAAAGAAGTGTGCATGTGTTATATATGTATATATATATTATTTTCATACAATAGTGTACGAAAAATGCATTCTGATATCATTTGAATATTTATTGATATAAGGCCCAAAGATATAAGAAACTGCACAAATCTGTATTTTCAAGAATTTTATAAGAAAAATAAATCAAAGCAAATATAAATAATTACAAAGGAGAAAATAAATAAAAATATACAATAAAGGAGATATGAAAACTATGCTACTATGTCAAAATCATTAATATTATTTTTTTAATGTTAATATTATTGTTTTAATGTTTGGTATGCAATTTTATTTCTAAAATACATTGATATTTTGACATTTATTTTTTTAAGAGAGAATAACCTGATATGAGTATCTACGTTGAGTTTAAGTATCCCCTAACATTTCAAAAAATACACTCCCAATGATTCAATAAGGTATACTGGCGTAAAAACGATACGTCGAGGTTCTACAAACTTTCACGGTTTAGTTATAGATATGGGACTTTTAGATAAGGAATTACAAACAAATATTAGACCTGACTTATTACCTATGTATACAAGAAATAATATTTTAGCAAGTGGATAATAATGCATGCAAACAAAACTATAAAATAAGATGGAATAATGAAATGTACTTTGTTGTCATGAAACAGTACGTTTAAAACGCTTAAATTAAAAAAAAATCTAAAAAATGACTGACCCCCAGGGGGATACCTTCTTTAGGTATTCACGGGCTTCACAACCCCGGGGCACCTGAGTGATCTTTCTCCTTTCGTTTTCCTCTTACTCCTCTGGTCTTCCTTTCCTCTTTGTTTCACTCTCGTTTTGGTTTCCTCTTCGGAGGTGAGGGCAATTCTGTATGAGCCGATGTCACCCTGCATATCGACTCATGGAGAATTGTAAACCACCCACGTGTTGGCCGTGCGTGGCGACCCGTGTCCCTGGAAAGGGGGATCCTGGTAGTTGAGGGAATCCAACACACTACTTTGGCCTCTGCTTCAGGTAGACGGGAGGTGCATTTGGTCCCGTATGCATCAATCGGCTGGTCAGCTGACTTTCGTCACTGGCTCTAGGGATCAAGTGATCGAGCAACTACTAGTCATCTCGTTAAGGGTGGAGACTGACATAGGGTTGTCTTGTGACCGTATGGGCCCTGGTTAGCACTGGTGCACGAATGTGCATCCCCTTGTAGGGCTCGGGAGAGGATGGTGCGGCCGGGGTCTGAATTCTATTTTTTTAAAATATGGATGGAAACACTTCTTTTCCTTCTACTTCTCTCCCTAGTGGAGAGCAACAAACTGCTCTGTCTTCTTCATTTACTCACTCTTTTATTGTGAAACGTACTGATAGTCACTCTGATTGCTCTTTTAAAAAAACTTCACCGTTTCTTATCTCTAAAACATTTCAGTCTGTCTTGGGAGATGGTCATTCTCTCAAAAAATTACAATCTGGCGATTTGCTGGTTGAGGTTTCTACAACCAAACAATCACAATATCTCTCTAATTGCACTACAATAGGCACTTTTTCTGTTTCCGTACAAGTACATAGAACTTTAAATACAAGTCGCGGAGTAATATCAGAACCTGATCTTTTATACTCAACCAAAGATGAACTTTTAGTAAATTTAAAAGACCAAAATGTCATAGATGTTCGCCGTATCACTATCCGTAAAAACGAGCAAATAATTCCCACTAAACATATTATTCTAACCTTCAATAGCACTACTTTACCACCTAGAATTAAAGCAGGATATCTAAACTGTAAAGTCAGACCCTATATACCAAATCCCACCCGCTGTTTTAAATGTCAGCGTTACGGTCATACTAAAACAAACTGTCGTGGATCACGACCTGTGGACCTGTGCACGTTGTGCAGAGGTCGGCCACGACAATACCTCATGTGAAAAATCCGAATGCTGCGTTAACTGTAAAGGAAATCATACAGCATATTCCCGCAAGTGCCCTAACTGGAACCGTGAGAAAGAAATAGTTACTATAAAAATTACTCAAAATTTGTCTTATCCTGATGCCCGTAAACTAGTTGAAAATAGAACCCCATCTGTCGGAATTACCTACTCCAGCTTACTGAAGAAACAATCAACATCCGTAAGACACACGGCTACACAAACTGATGTCTCATACCCACAAAGTAAATCTACCGTAACACAATCGACAAACACCCCATCCTCTGAACCAGTAAAAATAGTTGACTTAGAGAAGAAACAACAGAAATTGACAGCTCTACCCAATAAGTCATCTCAACCCCAAACTAAGACTAAAGCTGCCACGAATACGAAAATAGCACAGAAACCAGATATCCCCAGAAAACAGAATCTAAAAAACTCCCTATACAAACAACTAAAAAAACCTCAACTCCAGCCTCTTTACAATGGAAGACTGTGGGGAGGGGGAAGAAAAATTCTGGAATCAGCTCAGTTATAAAAAATATTAAAGATCCAAAGCAGTTGCAGCATTACGTGGATGAGGAAATGGAATCAGACCCCTGTAGCAATGACTCGGATGATGAAAATATTGTATTTGAAGAATTTGTGCCTGATAACTTAGATACACAACAATCCACTTCTGCCAATTC
Organism: Maratus speculifer; assembly: GCA_964019185.1. Taxonomy (NCBI): domain Eukaryota; kingdom Metazoa; phylum Arthropoda; class Arachnida; order Araneae; family Salticidae; genus Maratus; species Maratus speculifer. Next base: position 1,003,208 of record CAXHSM010001659.1, read on the forward strand.
TTCACAAACTGCCTATCCAAGATCATTACATTCTAATACTTCCAAAATACCATCTCATAACAGGAACGCACAAATTACAACTAAAACTTCTTTAAAGCAAAATATTTCAAAAACTAAATCTACTATATCTGCAATACCCCCACCAAAAAAGAACAAAATCTCAAAAAGTCAGACACATTCACAGGAAAAAGGCAAAAAAAATCAAAGTATGGAGGATGACGATGCTATGGACCTTCATCCCGAACCGGATGAAATACTGGACGACGGAGACAGTAGCATGTCTACTGTTTCTGATCAAAATGACATAGATACTCATATTTAACTCTCGTAATTATGAATAATATCATCTCATGGAACTGACGTGGTTATGTTAATAAATATGACGAAATCCGGGACATTCTCTCTGACCATCAACCACTCTGCTTAGCTCTACAAGAAACCCATCTAAAGCCAAAAGACAAAGCAAAATTGCGCAATTACGCTACTTACAGGAAAGACTTCATTGGTAGTGATAGGGCCACTGGAGGAGTGGCTCTCTTCATTTCTCGCACATTACCTCATTCGCTTATCAGTTTAAATACTAATTTACAAGCTGTTGCTGTCCGTGTCCATATAAACCGTCTTATAACAATATGTACAATTTACTTGCCACCAAACCAGTCCATTCAGTCAGCACATCTAGATAATCTCATTCTCAAACTCCCCACTCCTTTTATCATCACTGGAGATTTTAATGCTCATAACCAACTCTGGGGCAGTTCTGATAACAATCAACGTGGAGAAATAATAGAAAAATTAATTTCTGACAATGGCTTATGCCTACTCAATAATGGTGATCATACCTACTTCCATGAACCTACACGCACTTTTCATGCAATTGATCTTTCTATATGCTCCCCATCAATATATCCATTTTGGAACTTTTGGATCTCAAATGATCTACACGGCAGTGATCATTTTCCAACATTTATTTCTTTGACTACTCCAAGTGCGGATTCCAATAATTATACTAAAAGGTATGTATATGACAGAGCCAATTGGCCAACTTTCACAGCACTTGCGAACATCACAAATAACGTGATAGAGGGTGACATTGACAAAGCACTTGATAATATAACTCATTGTATTATCAATGCTGCTGATGCTAGCATCCCTAAAACTTCATATTTTCATAAAAACAGAAAATCTTGGTGGAATAGTGATTGCCAATTAGCAAAGAAAAAACAACAAAAAGCTTGGGGTATATTTCGAAGGTACCCCAACAACACTTATTATATAGCATTTAAAAAAGCAAAGGCAGAGGCTAGACGAATAAGACGCAAAAGCCAGCGTGAATCCTGGATTAAATATGTTTCAAGCATAAATTGTAACACATCCAGTAAAGAGCTTTGGAAAAGGGTGAAAAACTGCATGGTTCTGTATTCTGAAAGCCATATTTCAATTTTAAAACTGAACGGTCAAACCATCACTTCTACCAAAAACATAGCTGAGACAATAGGGAATACCCTAGCGTCTATTTCAAATTCAGATTCATACCCTGAACCTTTTTTATCCTATAAAAGACAAACTGAAAAGACCAGTATTAATTTTAATAGTCATAACTCATTTTCATACAACAAACCATTTATTTTATCAGAACTTTTAAAATGCTTACATGACAGTCGTTTATCTGCTCCTGGACATGATGGCATCACTTATGTCATGCTCAAGCACCTCTCTCCACTTTCTCTTAATAGTCTGCTTTCTTTTTTTTAACAGAATATGGACAGAACACATTTTCCCTAATGCTTGGTGCAGAGCCATCGTTATTCCTTTTCCTAAACCAGGAAAAGATGCTACTGATCCTAATAATTACAGGCCTATTGCCCTATCTAGCTGCCTTTGCAAACTTCTCGAAAAGATGGTCAATTGCCGCCTCATTCATGTCTTAGAAACAAACAACTGCCTTGCCGCTTTTCAAAGTGGTTTCCGACGTGGTAGATCTACTATCGATAATTTAATCCATCTTGAACACTACATTAGAACAGCTTTTCTTAAACGCAGTCATTTGGTCTCAGTATTTTTTGACATGGCGAAAGCCTATGACAGAACATGGCGTTATGGAATACTCCGCGACCTTTTTAACTTGAACTTGCGTGGGAACCTTCCTATTTTTATCAAAAACTTCCTTGCAATACGAATTTTCCAAGTTCGTATTGGGGGAACTCTGTCTAGTTTTTATGTACAAGAAGAGGGTGTACCCCAGGGTAGTGTCCTGAGTGTCACCCTCTTTGCTATTAAAATAAATAATATTCTGAATCAACTACCACCATCTGTAAAGGGTGACCTATACGTTGACGACTTTCGTATTATGTGTATGGGACAGGATATACGTTTTATTGAAAGACAATTGCAAATTGCTATCAATCACATACTGACTTGGACTAATAAAAATGGTTTTCTTATATCTCATGACAAAACTTATTGTGTGCATTTCTGTAGACGTAGAGATCTGCATCCTGATCCTGAAATTTTCATCAATTTAACCCAAATTCCTGTTGTGGACAACGTTCGATATCTAGGGCTGATTTTTGACAAAAAACTAACCTTTTTACCACATATTTTACAATTACGGACAAGATGTGAAAAATCGCTTAATTTACTTAAAGTACTTTCAAATACCTCTTGGGGAGCAGACCGCACCTCACTTCTCAAGATTTATCGTGCTGTGATTCGCTCAAAAATTGACTATGCCTGCCAGGTTTATGGCTCTGCACGAAAGTCTGTTCTTAAGAAACTTGACACGGTGCACCATAGCGCACTTCGTGTTTGCTCTGGTGCATTTCGCACATCACCAGTTTTAAGCTTATATGTTGATTGTAACGAACCTTCACTCTACCATATTCGTGAAAAACTTTCATTAGATTTGTTTTACCGTATCCTTTCTCATCCCGACCATCCACTTCATACTCTAATTTTAAATACTGACAATGATATTCATTACCAGCATCGCCCATCTTGCATCCCACCTTTTGGTGTCAGAATGAGAAGCATAACCAACAATAGCCCTCTGAGTAACATTGAGGTGAGTACTTGTCCACTGCATATTTATCCTCCTTGGCACCCACCTGATATTAAAACCCTTCATCCTTTTAAAAATTACGATAAAAAGAATTTACCTGCTGCTGCTTTTAAACAATTATTTGCTGCACATCGTGCAGATTATAGGAATTTTACCGATATTTATACGGATGGCTCTAAGAGTGGAAATAAAGTTGGTTGTGGCGTTTTTTATAATAATGTTTCATTGAGTTATCAGCTTCATCCCTCTGTTTCTATATTTACAGCTGAATTAATCGCAATAGAGAGAGCCATGGTACACATATCTAATCATCGTAACACATCCTTCATCATATATACTGACTCAAATAGTTCTATTGACGCACTTAAATCTTTTAAAAGACATACTTATGTCACTGCCATCCTGGATTTTTATATTAAATTGACTAGACGAGGTTACAATATTTTATTTTGCTGGATACCTGGACACATGGGTATCCCTGGTAATGAAAAAGCAGATGAGGCGGCAAAACTTGCTCTTAATCCATTATACCATAAAGTACCATTCTCAGACGCTAAACTGATTATAAACCACTTAATTCATAATAACTGGCAAGAAAGTTGGAATTTAGAAATCAATAATAAACTACATTATATCAAACCAATTATCTTGACCTGGCCTCCGAACTATCCAAGAAAAACAGATGTTCTTCTGACTCGTCTGAGAATTGGACACTCTAGGATGACTCATAAACATCTTTTATTAAGGGAGGATGCACCCATGTGTCCACACTGTCATTTTGATTATCTTACAATTCATCATATTTTGACGGACTGTCCGGGTCTCCGGCACCTTTATAGACTCTATTTTAAAACTTCATCACCACTATTGACAAACCTCATTGGGGAAACACCTCATGGGGCACTCTTTGCTTTTTTAAAACATGCAGGCTTTTATTTTATGATTTAGGACCTTTATAAACTTTAACTTTGACATTCCTTTTTTGGCAATCTGGATGGAAACCCCATCCAGATTCCTTTCTTGATATTAGCACCTTTACAAAATACTTGTCTTTAATTTTTTTAAATATGTTTTTACAGTTTTCCGACTATATCTGGATGGGATACCCCATCCAGATAGCCTTTTCTATTTCGTTTGTTTAACCCCATATTTTTTATATTTTTTGTCTTTGTTTGGCGCAGCATGTCCCTAAAGGGATTTTGCGCCATTAAACCCTATACAACCAACCAACCAACTAAAAAATGACTGCTTTTATTTTCCAGATATCAGATCATTATTCTCAGCTAATACGAAAGTATTGTTTAAAAAATATAAAAACTTCATTTGACTACATTAGTGTTTTAATAAATTGTTGTTTACATAAATTCTTTTTCGTTTTGTTAGTGAAAACTGTAAGAAAAAAATGAATTTAATGTAACAAACAAAAACAAGAGAATGTGTAATATTAAAGTTCAAAACCAGCTCAAAATCACTCGGAATGCTCGAATTATTTGACGATCGATCGATTCATTAATTTTAAACGTTAAATTGAATTATTATCATTAAAAAACATTTTAACGGAAAGATACCGCTTCCGCAAACGGAGTTTTCCTTTCTTTTATTTACAAAAACGGAAAATCAACCAACGGAACTGTAAATGTCAGGCAACTTTGCTGTCAGTAGTTAGACCGTGAATTCACAGATTTATTTTTAACAGTGAGTATTTGCTCATGAATTTACGTCGATGTGTCCGTTTAAATTTTCTTGTACTTGCATTTTCTTAGTTTTGAACTCTCTTTCATGATCTTTTTTCTTTCAACTGCATTCTCCATTTGCTATCTTCCATTTCTGTTTGAAACTTCTTTTCTTAATTTTCTGCTTGCCATTTCATTTCTTCCTGTTCTGTTTGTATCTGCAGTTTCTTCACTTTTTTTTCTTCTTCTCCTTTTTCTTTTCTAGTTGCCACAACTATTTATAAGCGATCCTTTTCAAAATTTTCGTCGTAATCCTCCCAGATTTTCATCAGCTTTATTAGTACTGGAATTCTCGGTTATTCAGGTTGTTCAATTCCATATTCTTCACACTCCCTCAACTTTATACTTTTTTATATAACATAGCTATATTTCATATAAAACAGCATTTTTATATAAATGCTACCTTTTCTAATTTTTAAAATCAGCTCTTGCCTCGTGGTCGTGAATTTGCATAATGCGTGCTTTCAAAACATGTATAACAAAAATATACTAGAAAGTGAGTTAATTTAGTGATCACATTTCTCTTAAAGAAAATAAATGAAGTTTAAATTAAAATCCTACACACATACACACACACACACACACACACACAGAGTAGCATAAAAATGATTGTTTTTGTTTTAATTTATTTATTGGTTTATTAAGTGCTTTTTTAATAAATAGTTTGTGAAGTAAAATTTATAGAGCGTACGTTAGTCACAATATTTAAGATTTGTACATGTAAGATTTTGGCTTACATGAAGAAGCTTTATTTATTTATTTATTTTAATTTATGATTTAAGAATAAAACGGAAAATTTCCATGCATTACAAATTTTTTTTGTAGGAGTAGGCAAAAAACAAAAAACAAAATGATTACTGCTAAAAAAAGCTACTGGTTGTTTAAAATGCAATTAAATCTTTTACAACGCTTTGTTAACTCTTTTATTTTATTTAAAATTGGTCTTTTCTCTGTTAATTAACGCATTTCTATTGATTTCATTTAATTAAAAGGAATAGAACTCGGCGTTAAAAAATCAACTAATTCGCAAGAAGCGTTACTTAATGAAGTAGTCGTGCTCCTACTTTTTATTAATCAGTCTAATCTGGTTGAAATACACAAGAAAACTTTTTTGTGAATACTTAAGTTTTCTTTTAACAATTAAACTTAATGAAGCTAATTTATTTTTCATCAAGGGAAGAAAGTGAATAATTAGTTACTTTAAAATTGTTAAACACGGAATAATAGAATAATTAGAATAATTATTTTCTTTAAATCGCATAGTAAAATTTTTCAACTAATGCAATCAATAAATTCGTGTAGATGTTAATGATTTATTTAAAATAATAAAGTAATGCTGAAAAATTAAAGTGATGTTGTAAAAAAAAAAAAAAAAAAAAATGCTGTTCAAAGTGACTTTACTTTCTTACTTGCATAGTTTTCAATCTGTTGTCATTCTGTTTCACTTTGTTTCTTTTTTGATCTGAAAACAGTTTTACTGACCTATTCAAGGGGACAATATGGCTTCCATTTTTCTTGATTTTATTATTTTAAGTAATTTTTATAATATAATGAAGCTAAAACGCGGGAAACGCTATTAAAAGGGATTCATTACCAACATTCGTGAATACTGAAATTTGCTTTATGACACCCAGCAAAAGTTTGACGGTAACCGTTATGTTTGTAAAATTTCAACCGCATGAGAGTTGGAATAAAACTTGCAACTAACAAATGTTAGAGGTGTAGCAAAATGTCAATGTACAATGTAAAGGTTAAAGGTGTGCTACGTCACATGCCGACTGGACATATATGTTCGGGATGAAAGCAGGGAAAATCGATAGCTTCAGAGCCCCACCCGCCCCTGCTTTCAATAAATTTAATTTGTCTAATTTTTCTGTTAAATTTATCCGGTTTCAATTATTCTAATTATTTTTTCACTTTTCTATTTAGAGTCCCAGGCTATTCGGGTCGTAAAGTAAAGAATCTTGGCGCTATCCGTATACACTATCTACCAAAAAGTATTTGTACACTTTTAGTTTTTGACATTTTGTCAAATATTTAAAAATATACTGGTCGGATTCTTCTGGAACTTCAGAAATATAAAGATTATGTTTCACTTTATATTTATTTACATTCATTTGTTAAGCGGGTAATTAGGGGGCCGGCAAAAAAACAAAGAATAATAGAAATATTTGGGATCGCCCTGTACATGAAAATGCACGAAACGACTTATCGCTTTAGAAAACAAAAATATATGAATACAGTAGAATATGTACACTAATTTTATGAGAATAGCATGTATATTTATGGCGATAGAGCGATTTTTTTGAAAAATTCAAAAAATTCTGGTATGTTTTTTGTTTATATCATGCTGGGTTTTTGACCAAATTTAACGCAAATGTTAGAAAAATTGGCAAAATGCAGTAGAAAAAATGTAGCGCAATTGGAATATAAATATATTAAATATTTTATGAAATATGAGTAGTTGTATAAAATAATTTTTATCTGCGCATGCGCGAACTAGAAAGACATTTTTTTTACATCATTTAATAGTCAATTCTATGGAGTGACTTATAAAAAAAATCCAATCAAATATCGTGAAAATTCAAACAGATATCATTATTTTAGTGAGATGTTTTTACTCTGCTCTCTAAAAACGGCTGAATCTTAAGGGATTCTCCACAAACTGACATTTTTTAATAAGTGACTTTAAAAAAAAACTAGTATTGAATTAATACACTATCTAATACAATATTGCTGCTAATAAGTACTTGACAATTGTGATAGAAAAGAAAAAGAGCTTTATTCACATTCAGGGCCAAAACTAAGAGAGGGTTGGGGGAAAAGGGCATGTGCCCCGGGCGCTAGGATGAAAGTGTCCCAAATGTACATTTTGTTTGGCGATTTTTTCCATGTCTATGTTTAGCGTGATATTGTCAAAATCGTCCCATTCAAAGCATTTCTCCTATACCAAAGCATAGAAGAATCTAATGATGATGGCATAAAGATCCCGCATAAAGCAGATTTTTTTTTTTCGTTTTGATTCGGTTTCACGATTTTAAGGTATCATTTTTTTAAAACAAAGCAGACTACTTTAATCAATATTACATATTTTAAGTTTTAAAATAAGTAGGCTATTAATAAATTAGAAAATTTTTCTTTGCAAATACTTTTGCAGATGCTTTGCAAAGAAGAAAAAGGAGGGGGGGGGGGTTAGTTCACCAAAATTCATTGAAATATAAATATATTAAATATTTTCTAAAATGTTCTATGTCATGCAATATTTTCAACCAAATATAAAGCCACATTCAGAAAAAATCGCAAAATGTAGTAGAAAGAATAAGGTGCTATTGAAATATAAATATATTAAAAGTTTTCTAAAATATGAGTATTTGTATGAAATATTTTTTAATCAGCGTATGCGTGAACGATAAAATTTATCATTTTACATAATTTAATATTCAACTCTATGGAGCTACCCATAAAAAAATCCGATCGAATTTCGTGGAAATTCAGAAAGTTATTGTGGATAGGAGTGAACTGATTTTCAATTGGTCTCTGAAAGCAGTTGAATGACGTCAGATTTTACGCAAATTGCCAAATCTCCATTTACGTTTTTTACTGGTGATTTACTTCTTTTCTTAGATAATTACCAGAACGAACCTATTTCAGGATAAAAATAATTATAAAAAATCGAAGCATTTGTGTCAAATCTACCCATTGATACATAATTGATAATGGCTCTTATGCAAATGCCGATATCTGCGATCCTGAAATACGTCAAGTTCTCCACTGTTAAATGTGGTGTCGAAAACAACACTGACATCAATCGCATGCATGATGCCAAGAAGAACAGAGCTGTCTGATTTTGAGAAAGGTGTGATCATCGGGTACCACCGAAATGGCCGATCTTTAATCGACATATCTAGCGAGCTTAATTACCCCAAAACGACTGTGGCTTATGTGATTAGAAAATGGAAGCTGAATGGTGATTGTCAGAATGTGGCCAGAGTAGGCAGACCGACGAAACTGGGAGATAGAGACCGACGGGTTCTGTCTAGAGAAATTTGGAAGAACCGCAACCAACGAATGTTACACATACGCCAAGAATTTCAACAAGCTTCAGAATGTGTTGACCCAGACCTGAACCCAATAGAGAACCTCTGGGACGAGTTGGATCGTCGAATTAAGGCGGGTGACACACGCCCAAAATCAGTAAAAGAGCTTACCTGCCTTGTGCAAACAGAGTGGAATAAAATACCATTAAATGTAATACAAGGACTAGTTGAGAGCATGCCAAGGAGAGTCGCAGCTGTAATTGCCTCTCGAGGAGGATCTACGAATTATTAAATGTGAACAGGGCCAAAACCAGGCAAACGTGGATTTTGAAGGTACCCCTTTCCCCCTCCTTCGCAAAGCATATTTACAAAGAAAATTTCTCCAATTTATTAATAGCCGACTTATTTTAAAACTTAAAATATGTAATATAAAATAACGTATTCTGCTTTATTAAAATACTCCAATTTGATACTTTAAACCGAATCAAAAAAATTCTACTTTCAACAGGATCTTTAAGGCCCTTGTCCCTGCCCGCGAAGACACTACTGAGCTAATGCTATTCCTGTGGCCAGGCATTTTTCTTATAACTCTTTCGCATTTTGAAATTTTCAATTTTTTTTTTTTTTTTTTTTTTTTTTTTTTTTTTTTGCATTGGATAGCGGAAGTCTCTCTCAAAATCGCTCCTTGACTACTTTTTCGATTTGAGTCATAGATATTTTTTATAAAGTTAGTTTCACTTTCAGAACCGCTTTTGGAAGTGAAAGAAACATTATAAAAATTTCTACGCCAAAATTGAAAAAGTAATCACGGAGCGATCTTGAAAAGGACTTCCGCTATCCAATGCAAAACATATTATTTAAAAATGTCCAAATGCAAAAGAGTTAGAAAAATGCATCCCCATAGGAATAGCATTAGCTCGTGAGCATCTTCGCGGGTAGGGGCAGGGACCTTAAGCCATCATAATTAGATTTTTTTATGCTTCAGCATAGCCCAGATATAATAATTTTAACAATATTATGCTAAAAATAGCCATGAAAAAAATCGCCAAACGAAAGATACATTTGGAACACTTTCATCCTAGCGCCCGGAGCACATGCCCTTCTCCCCCCTCTCTTAGTTTTGGCCCTGAATGCGAATAAAGAACTTTTTCTTTTCTATCACAATTGTCAAGTACTTATTAGCAGCAATATTGTATTAGATATTGTATTAATTCAATACTAGTTTTTTTTTAAAGACAGTTATTAAAAAATGTCAATTTGTGGAGAATCCCTTAAGATTCAGCCGTTTTTAGAGAGCAGAGTAAAAACATCTCACTAAAATAATGATATCTGTTTGAATTTTCACGATATTTGATTGGATTTTTTTTATAAGTCACTCCATAGAATTGACTATTAAATGATGTAAAAAAAATGTCTTTCTAGTTCGCGCATGCGCAGATAAAAATTATTTTATACAACTACTCATATTTCATAAAATATTTAATATATTTATATTCCAATTGCGCTACATTTTTTCTACTGCATTTTGCCAATTTTTCTAACATTTGCGTTAAATTTGGTCAAAAACCCAGCATGATATAAACAAAAAACATACCAGAATTTTTTGAATTTTTCAAAAAAATCGCTCTATCGCCATAAATATACATGCTATTCTCACAAAAATTAGTGTACATATTCTACTGTATTCATATATTTTTGTTTTCTATAGCGATAAGTCGTTTCGTGCATTTTCATGTACAGGGCGATCCCAAATATTTCTATTATTCTTTGTTTTTTTGTCGGCCCCCTAATTACCCGCTTAACAAATGAATGTAAATAAATATAAAGTGAAACATAATCTTTATATTTCTGAAGTTCCAGAAGAATCCGACCAGTATATTTTTAAATATTTGACAAAATGTCAAAAACTGAAAGTGTACAAATACTTTTTGGTAGATAGTGTATTTTGAATTGTTAATAATGTACACATTTAATTACTAAAGACATTTTCATATAAGCATCGCGTACAAAATTACTTTCATAAAAGCTGTTTTAAAGTACACTTCCATAATCTGATTTGACAAGTCTATTATCTGTATCCAACCGAAAATATTTGTGTAACATGTCAAAAAATCTAAGACTTAGATGCTAAAAGACGGCAGAAATAATTAATAGTTTTATCAGTTGTTGATACCAAGTTAAAATGTTGAAAGAATGAACGGTCTCACTTCAAGTTGTTTTTGACAGTTATTATTGAGTTGATTCGTTTTAACCCATAATAATTTTTATCTGTTTGTCTGTAAAGTTGAAATGAAGATATTGCATGTTAGTTTATATCTAATACAAAAAATATCTGTAAAAGAAAAGGTAGTGTTATGTTCTGAGAAAAATTTCGTTTTTTAAAATAAAAAATTGCTTTTTTAAATTATATTGAGATTTATAGCTAACATATAAAAATATTTTTCTATATAAATCTGTATCGAATTATGGTTATTAATTTCAACAAATTTACTTTTAATCAGTATAATAAAAATCTAAGTCATGTGACTGTCCTAAGCCGTTCCCGGGAAACCATAACCGATCACTTTTCCTATGCCAGATGACAATTTTGGCACTTTAAGTGGTCACGCAGGTGATAAGTGGCAAATATTATTCCATCGCTACAATTTGATCTACATTATAATAAGCCGAGTAATGTAATTATCATAAACAATTGTGAGATGAGTTCATTGCATTTCATGTGCAATGCTTTAATTTTGATTAAGAAATCAAAATTGCTTTTTCGAATAAAACAACATAAAAGTTATCATAATCGCAAAATTTTATTTATGCTTTTATATTAGACGGGTGCTAATTTCGTAAATAGCATTTTTTAAACTTGCAATTTTTTCCTAAGAGTAATTTGAACAATACCCTGAATTTGAAGTAAATATCATAAGTTGTGGAATTATTCAATACTTTCCTTTTATTTTCGTTTAAAAAATGGAGAAAAGAAAAGAAGACCAAGAATTTTAAATATTTTAAACTTTAGTTAAAGTTTTGTATTGTGCAACAGGAACAATGTTTGGCAATTTATCACTCATCACTCATAAAAATATTTTTTTTAAATTTATCTATCAGAATCTTTTGATTTGGCGAAAGATTGAGCAAGAAAATCGAATTAAAAATAAAAGTTTTTCTATATAATAAATTTTGCTATACATGAAATTACTGCTATAGTAAATTTCTTAGCACAAATTTAAATTGAGACTAAACTGATCGCCAAGGGCGGCAAGTTTGTTAATAAATCACAAGAACTGAAATAATTATCAAAGTGAAAAAAGTGTTCTTTTCTGTATCAGAACAAGATACCTATTGACTAAAATTGCTTTTGAAGTTTGTTGCACTATTTCTATAAAGACCGCCTGCGGATCTTTTCGGGAAACTAGATGATTTCCAAGAGATTAGCTATTTTTGTTTTCTTTAAGACTATTATAATTAGGGGGTATGATCATCATTTGAGGAATACTTTGGAAAGTTTAATACAACAAAAATCATGATATTACATATATTTTAAAAATTGTTATGCTATTAAAAATACATGCATTTGAAACATACTTAGTACAATTTAATTGCATATTTCCGATGTAATGCTTTTATAAATTCAATAAATCTTAATATTGCATTTCAGAGATAAATGAGTATATTTTTTTTATTATTTCATTTCATATACATATTACGAATAGGATCTTGTAGTATCCACACAAAAAATAATCTTAAGATTATCTGAAGAAATCGCCACTTTCTAAAAAATTCTAGAGAAATTTGAAAACAATTGCAGACTTAGCTTTATCTTTAAAATATCTGCAGATTTTTTAAAGATATTCTTAAAAATATCTGCATCATGGGCCAAATACCTTCGGATTTCCGGTAGATTTTGGGCCAAAAAGCTATAGATTTTCTACAGATTTTTTTTTAGTGGGGGATCGTTTACAAACATAACAAAAAATAATAACTTGATTAAGTGAATAATATTATAAATTTAGGAAATAAAAAAAAGGTTACTTTAGGCAGAACTGACATTGCATACGATGCGGTGCTCTTTTAAACTACCATGTACACTATATCGCGAAAGATGACCGGCCACATGTGATTTTAGACATTTTGTTAAATAGCTACACAAATACATGAGGAATTATCCTGAAACTCTAAGCGTGTAAAAATAATAGTACAATTCATACATTTCAGTGAAGATTTTTTCCCGAAACTCTATACGGGACCGTCAACAAATTGAAATTAAATTTTGGATAACCCTGCCATAATTAATGTAGCAAGAGCGCTATAATTGTAGATTATGATTAAAAGGCTTATTGTTATATATTGTGTTCTTTTTTATGTGGTATGTGTGTGTATATTCGTAGAGAAATTATTGTTCCTATAAAACCAGTCCCAAACTTTGCCAAGTTTTTTGCTTATAATTTGCAGAGTTTTTAAAATAAAATAATCTTCTTTTCAGAAAATATGACAAACAACATTGTACTAACACCCTGTCATCAAAACTAAAAAATAATAAAAATTTTAAGAAAAATAAGCAGTTTTACTTAATAATTTTTGATTGTGCATGCGCCTACAATATCAAAATTTCATTTGCATATTTTGTTAGCTAAATGGATAGAGCAACTTCTGTAAATATTCCAAAAATATAGCTTGGAAATTCTGTAAGTGATTATTTGTAGAATCAGCTCCATTATTCCCAAAGAGAAGTAAAAAGATGTGGGGTTATATCCATATATTCATTGATCAATGACAATATAGAATACACAATTTGGTAAGTACCCCATATGGTACGTTGGATAAAACCCCTCATTTTTCTATGAGTATATTGCATAATTTGATTCTGATCAACCCAACGCATTTATACAACACACTTCATGTTAAAATTTCTTAATATCATGCATGACAATTGTTGCAGTATTTTTATTTTGGAAATATCGTTTTTAAAATTCTCCTTTTGTGTAATATAAAAATATTTTGTGTACTTCAATGTACAAAAATGCTTTTGTGTAATAAAAAAGTATTTTTTTATTTTATAAAAATTAATGCCATATACAAATTTATTTTTATTTATGAATTGATGAAATAAATCAGTCTATCCTGATTATTTTTTCCCTAAATTTCTATCCTTAGAATCATATGTATTTATCTATCTATATATATATTCCTAAATTTGTTACTACAGAGATAAAAACAAGAAAATATTACACATTCCATAATTTATATATTATTTTCTTTAAATAAACATTTGTAAGAAAACAATATTAGTTTGGCTTCAAAATAACTTCAGTCAAGTCTATAACCGTATTTCAATTCAAGATTGTTTTTCCAAATAAACTATAATAATAAAATTTACAACTGTTTATTTCTGCAAGATAAATTGCTTGATCCTTTTGACACATTAATTTTTAAAATAAGAAATCCAGTCGCTGTCTCAAAGTGTATTTTCATGTCTTTTCTATAATTTATTTTAGACAGTAGTATCTAAAGTAAACGTACTCCCTAAAACATCGAACACTAAGACAAATTTTTAAAGTGTAATACCTTGTTTTGCTGCAACAATAAAAAATCAGCTGCAAAAATCACTCTTATTTCTATTGTTAAATATATTTTAAAAAGCAAGTAATATCTACATTCTACTACTATATATTTTTCACATAATGCTATTTAATTACATATATCTTCTCGTAAGTAACATTAAATGTATTGAAATTCAGTAAAAGTTTATTTCACATTTTTTAACGCAATAATTAAATGGTTTTTACATCGTACTTTACCATTCAAATGCCTTTTTTGCAGGAAACATTAAAGAACATGTATAAATTGTATATATTTGTTATATGAAATTATATTTATTAATGGTATAAATAATTTAAATCAGCATAGATGATAAAAGTTTGGAATCATTCATGGAATTGCGTTCGTTTTAGGTAGATTTCGTATTACTATACTACTCATTGTGGTCGCTCCTATGTTGGAATTTCTGAAAAAAATTTTCATTCTACAACGATCATTACTCATAGACTCCAAAACAACCATCTGTAAAAAAGTTTATGTATATATTTATTTATCTACATATCTACCTATCTATCTATCTATCTATTTATATTTATATGTATCACTTTTTTATGGACATGATAACTTCTATAATTCTGCTCAGATCTTCTCTAAACTTTTACATAAAATCAAGAGGCATAAAATCTCGGTTAAGTTCGTTAATCGACAGAATCGTACCAAAGGGGAGGAAATAGGGAAGGTTTTTTGTGACAACAGAAAACTCCGCATAACTTCCTAACAAAAATAGATATTTAATCGGTTTAAAATTTAAATTATTTCATTACATGGGCAAAAAGTTAATCTATGGCAGATATTTGATAAAGTTAAAAATGGGGGTTTTGGGAGAAAAAAAATTAATAATTTCGTTAACTTTTAAGATATCAAATCCAATTTTTTTTAATAAATATTCTTAATATTATTTAAAACTTTTGCATTGACAAGGTTTTGATAAGAGCAACTTTTACTACAAAATAAGTATTTTCAAATAAACAGCATCTATATTCTACTAATATGTAACCTTTACATAATGCTATCATTTAACTAGGACGGAAATCAGTATGATTAGTCTGAGCGATATTCCTGCGAATATAGATTTAATGATTTGCAATAAGTAAAGAAAATGAGATGCTACCTTTAATTGACCATATACTGCGATAAATTGAAATGATGAAAATAAGCAAATCACAGGATTACAAAATCTTAAATAGAAAATCATATATACCGTTTAAAATAAAGGAAAAACAAACATAGCATGTGTATGGACAATATACGAATCGTAACACGATAGTAATTGTTACCTCTACGACTCTAATTGTTACTATTTAATATCTTTTGATAAACTTTAAATTTTAACAGATTATGTTACTCACATTTAGTACCTTTAGTACTCATATTGCTGCGACAAAATCACAACACCTACGGTGAGAAAAAACATTAAATCTAAAACAATAAAACGTATATGAAAAAAATCAACAACATTTTAATTTTTCTATCTTCGAATAAGAAAAAAGGCTGTTGCCACAAAATACATCAAAATTTTGTTTTTTTTTTTTCAATTTCTTTTTACATGAGACAATCACATACGAGCGTGCAAATAAAACATAGTATTAAAATGTCAATTCAACTCAATGTTTCTTTTCTTTTTTTCTCTGCACTGTTCATTGCTGATCGCGTGAATCCCTAACATCCTCCCACCTTCTGATTACCTTGTATAATTAGAACTAATTCTAAACTTAGAGGAATTGATCAAAGTCACTTGTTATAAAATCAGTCTTTCAGAAATTTTCATGAGCTTTCCAGCTCTGCTGTGCCTAGGCGATTCCTTGCTTGAGAATGCATCCAAAATTGTTTGTTTAGTACTTTCACTCGGTTGTGGACAGTCTTTGGTTTCGGACAGTCAGTGGTCGAAGCTATCTCTAGTGGATATATTCTTTGTACAGATCGTAAAAGCTCATGTTGTGATGTTTGAACTCTTACGAGTCGAACTTTCTTGTCTCTACCAGGTATAAGTTCTGTGATTCGACCTAAAGGCCAATCAATTCGCTTTTTATTATCTGATCCGATCAATACAACATCACCGACAGCTATAATTTGCTCTTGGTGTTTCTTCTTTGCTCGTTCGATTAATGCACCTAAATATTCTTACCTGAAGCGACCTTTTAACTCTTTTTGCAATGACTGCCGATATTTCAATCTCTTACTTAATGATTTTTGTTCCACAATATCCAGGTCTGGGAGATTGCATTCTTCTATACTTTTTAGAAACATAGATGGGGAGATGGGTTTGACAATTGCGTCTTCCGAAAGGTATGTTAACGGTCTTGCATTTATTACACTTTCCACATCTGTTAAAATTGTGTTCATTTCTTCATAGGTGAGGTAAGCATGGCCTAATACTCTTTTGAGGAGAATATCTTTCATTATTCTGATAAGTCTTTCCCAAAAGCCGCCCCGCCACGCTGCGGTTGGTAGATTAAATTTCCAATCAATGGCATTGACAGAACTGTATTTTCGTATTCGTGACCAGTCTAGGCTTCTCAATAAATTAGCTGATCCAGTGAAGTTCGTGCCGTTATCGGAATAAATGACAGCACATCTTCTTCTCCGTGCTATGAATCGCCTTAGTCCCATTAAAAATCCTCTGTCGAAGCAGCGGTCACTGACTCTAAATGCACTGCTCTGTATATTGCACAGGTAAATATCAGTATCCAACTTTTTTGCATTTTATTCAAGTATAACGGACCTGCCATGTCTATACCCGTAATCTGAAACACGTTAGCATTATAGCTTTTCAAACTATTAATATCCGAAATAAATTGTGATTTAAAATATTTCCGAAATTTTTTTTCTGTTCATTTGTCAACATTCAAACCTTTTGGATATTGTTCACAACGAATAGATTACATCTTAATGGTAACCACCACAACAAATTTCTAGTCCCATTAATGTCAGAGAAATCACAATTTTAGAAAATCTTGCCCCTGAAAAAATGGAGGTTGGTTTGAAATGTCCATGGTTGTTAGATTAAATAGTATTTTCTATAATAATGCTGGATAATTATCCTCCTCACTCCTTACACAAATATCACGAGGGACTACAAAAACCAGCTTAAAATTGCTATACAACATCTCCAAAGTTTATCAGTCCGTATGTCGATTCTTATGATAGCCACGCATTTAATTAAAAAGTTCAAAGATAATTTAATAATTCTACACGCATTAAAATCAATTCAAAGGTTGCTGTTTATTGAATCCTCTAGGCGACATTAGGACTGAAGAGAATAAATAGAATAACTACACCGGAAAAAATAAATGAAAACATTAAATGCTATTCTTGAGTTTAACTAAAGGGAGTACTGTGCAAGAAATTTCTTTATTATAAGAGGAAGTAAGTCATTCATACTTAAAGAATATTAAATCAGCTTTTCCCAACCAAGATGTACTAGTCTTGAATACAAAAAACATCCTTTTCCTGTAATACATGTCGAAAATGCTTCTCTAAAAATAATATATTAACTAGACATCAAATATTCCATTTGGTTAAAAAATCTTTTAAATGTGAAATTTGTGGTAAAACATTCATTTAAAGTAATGATTTAAAACGACATATTATAACTCATTCCAAGACACCCACCACATATAAATGTTATACAGACATTCTAGAAAAAATTTATTAAGAGTTCACATGAGATCTCATAACAAATTTCATGATTGTGAAAAATCTCATTTTTAACAAGTCTGCTTTAACTTAACAAAATCATCGCCGAAAGAAATATAAATGTGAACCCTGTTGTATTATATTTTACTTCGATCTTGACACTTTTATTTCATAAAAAAGTTCATTACAAGAAATTTCAAAGAAAACATTGCATCAAAACATTTGATGTCAACTGCAAGTTTATTCATCATTTGATTAAAATATATAAGTGAAAAATGCAAACTTTCTCCAATCATGTAAAATAGTTGTTTTTCTGTACAGTTTTTAAAACATTTTGTATTTTTATAACTTTTGAGAATGATTAATAAATAATGTGTAAGTGAAAAAAGCTTTTGTCTTTTATTTTTTGTTTTAACAACTTATGAATTTTAATAATTATTTCACGATATTGTAAAAATTTTACTAAAATTTTAACTATTTTTTAAAATTTCTTATCAAATAAAATTAGAGTTCACATTATTTTAATATATATTTTTTAAATATTGAATTTGTATATATACTGAGATAATATTTAAATACCTTTAATATATTAGAATTATTTAATTTTAAATACCAAGTTAACCGCCCGGAATTATAAAACACTTATTTTACAAGATTTTGTGAATTTTTTTTCTAAAAAGATTGAAAACAATATCTGGATATCCTAAAACTAAATTGAGATAATTTTAATTGTATTACATATAATATTAGTATTATTATTAACATTATTGATTTTGTAAAATTTCTTATTTTTTCGCATTTTAATAAAGTGAAAAAAATGTTTTGTTGCATCACCTAAACATTTCTTTAACTTTTAAAATCCATTTATTTAAATTATTTATAGTAAAATTTCATTAGTTTTTTTTTTTTTTTTTTTTTTTTTTTAATGATGAAAAATCTTTTTTTAAATTAAAATGTTTCATTATTAAAAACAAAAACTTTCAGATTAAAAAAACAACAACTAAGTCTTAAAGTATTAAAACAGATATTCAATTTAATCTGAAGATTAAAAAATTCGTTTTTATACTAATGAAATAAGATATCCATGTCAAGAATAAAATTAAAATTCCCGTATAAAAAATGCATTCGTATTTTATTGCAAAATAATCCCAATTACCGTACTATTTTTGAAAAATTCTTTTTATACGAATAAAGTAACTGTTAATAAAAATATTGAATAAGTAAATTTTAATATTAGAAGAGTGTTTTCCTATCCTTTCCTTTATTAATGAAATTCCTCCGATTAATAACTTGGGTTCTTTCTACATCTTATCTTAGACTTCATTTTACTTCAGAATTTTGTGATGTATTTCACCGACGTCTTTATTAGAAAACGGTCTCTTTAATTTCGTAATGTAAGTAGAAGAAAATCTAGTTCATTAATTTCCTTAGTATTAAGCAAGAAAAAATTTTGAATTTAATTTTGAATTTTCTTTTTTTATATGATTAGATAAAAATTTCACTTATTTCATATTCGAACTTTTTTTTTTCAAATCAAAATTTTCCGATTTAATGTGACAGATTATGGAATTTGGTGTGTTGGTATGAATATTATGCACAAACTGTAGTTTGCATTATGAGTAAGTATACAGAGTTTATATGTAAGATACTAAAAGTTGTGTAAGACATTATGTTTAAAATACATATATGTACATATGTATACACACATATATAAAAAACCGTTAATTGTAAAACAATATATAAACAATGGCATTTAATACTAAATTACGCCTTCGAAACAAAAAAAAATATATATATGAATATGACTGAAAAGCAGAATCCTCAGGCCCAAAAATACTACAAATAATGTGTGCGATTTCATCTTCGTATAAGCTATGAAAAAGCATAATAATAGAAATTTTGGGACTACCAACACACATAAAACCAAATGGAGAACAACGTTAAAAATGAATCATAATATCATTATTAAAATGAATAGAAAACGGAAAAATAAATACCAGACACGTGGTTACTGATAAAATACTATAGCAAAAAATAATTTAATTTGACAATTCTAACCCAAACTTAATATATACATATGTATGTTTGTGTGTATATGAATGTAATGTAAGTATAACCATTTATTGTAAAACAATATATAAACCATTGAATTTAATACAAAATTATGTATATGCATAGGGTGAAGCATATAGTTTATATACATTAAAATAAATATTGAGGGATACGAGAAGATTTTTGAAAAATGTTTCTATCGACAATAAATCGTCTAAGCATTTTTGTCACTCTGGATTTGATTTCAATTATCTTTTACTGCTATTTCAGCTGTTTGAAATAAATAGCTGCATTACTCGAGTATGACTACAGATAAATATGTTAAGATAAAAAGAAAATTTAGTAGGGATGAATGGGGTACATTGGACAAGGGACAAATTGGGATAAATCCTTTATCTCAATATATCAATGGGCAAGAATTCGTAAAAGAAAATTTAGAAGATGGGCTTATTATTACCTATAACCACATGTGTTTGCAAGTAACACTCTAGATAAGCAACTATATTTTCGAAGCTAGAAAGTATTTTTTCAAAGTCATTTAATGATTAGGTTATTTTAAAATTAATTCATATTTTTCTACAGATCATTTAAGAACATCAAAATACAATAAGGATTTTTTTACAATTCTTTAATGGAATGTACCATGTTCCAATAATAAAACCTTTTTTTTTTTGTTATAATTTTTATTGATTCTCGAATTTCAAATTTATGGGGATTCATTTGCCGAGAAATAATACTTGCGCTATTATAATCAACTGACTTTACTTCATTTATGGAACAAAGTCTTTATAAGTATGTACTTGATTTATTATATTTAATATTAGGTGGAGTTGATGCTATTAGTTGATCATTATTCTTCTTGAGGAACTGTTTTAACCTTTCAAAGATGATTGGAATGTATGTAATTTTTCAGTAAGATAGTTTGGTGGTCCTTTCTTGATCAAGATTTGGTTTATTAAAATTATCAATAATCTTATATATTGTTTTTGGCTGGAAAACATGATTTGGCAATTTGAATTATATACTGCCTAGTCTTATGAAATTAGTAAACAAGAAACTGGACCCAATAGACCCCATTAATTATGCAGGTGTATACGAAATACCTTTTCTGCTAAACAGCAATCAACTCAAATATTGTGTGGGAATGACTGGTCGAAAATTCTGCAAAAGGCTTAAAGAACATAAAAGATATATTAAAAATAATAAAACAAGCACATCCTTATCAAGACTTTGTTCCATAAATGAAGTAAAGTCAATTGATTACAACAGCGCAAGAATTATTTATCGGCAAACAAACCCCCATGAATCTAAAATTCGAGAATCAATAGAAATTACAACACAGAATAATCATCTATGTAACGATAATTTATCCTATTTTATGCCTAGTGCTTGACTTTCTATGCCTATTGCCTAGTGATACACTTTCTAAGAACAGAAATAAATTCGAATGAACATTTAATTTGATCTCTATACTCCAGAGGAACCACTACTGTATTTATATGCGAATTTGATGAAGTTCCTTTTAAGTAAAGGCGGGATTTACTTTTAGTATTGTATCATGTAAATTTTGTATCGTGTTAGTTTTGTCTCTTAATGTTTCCCTGATGATGAACAAGTTTTATGTTCGAAACTGTAGGAAATTGATTCTACTTTATATTGTAAGTAGAACGTAGTTTTTAATTAAAAATTTTTAACATCTATTATACACAGATGTGTCGAATTTATTGTGTGTCCTTTGCAAATTTTCACACTAAAGACAGTAAAATAAGCAAAAATGCAGGCTTCTCGTTTCACTAATCGCATAATATCTGTCTAAATCCCGACCATATTCAGTTAACCCATTAACGCCCAGCGTCCTCTTTTTAGGACGGTTATTAAAACAGCATGAAAGCGATTTTCCCACCAGTAAAGAGGAACATAAATATATACCTTTTTTTCACGAGAAAGAATCCTCGATAAATTTAGATAAAAGTTAATTTTCTTTTAAAAGTGGTGGGAAATACAAAATTTAAATTTTAGCGAAGAAAATAATTTGGGCTTTAATAGGTTAAATTAGTTGTTGTACTTGTTATTGAATTGTATTATGTGAAATTATACATCAGATGCAAAAATTACTAACAATTTTAAAACTAAGAATTTCAATAGATACCATTAAATCTAATGCCGTTAAACGAACAGTTTTTGCTTAAGCGCCTATAAATAGATTCTTGATTTTCCAAAAACGGCACATTAGGGGCTTTATAAATCCAGAAATCTATCTCTCAAAACGTCATGATTAAAAAAAAAAAAAAAAAAAAAAAAAAAAAAAAAAACAATGCAATTTATTTTGGAGAAAACATTTCAGTAGTTGTAAAAAATGTTCAATAACTACCGAAAAATGGGTAAAGAGAAAATCAACTTCTTGCAATTTCTCTTATTCATACTAGCAGAGAACACTGCAGAAATTGTAAAAAGTTTTCAATAACTACTGAAAATTGAAATAAAATACAAATTTATTTGTTATTTAATTTAATAACATTTTTAAAACTTTATATGCAAATTGAAAAGAAAAATATTTTGTTATACATGACTTTTGCATGGGTAAATGTATAATTTTCTCAATCAGATTTGTTGCTAACATTGGTGTCACACAAAAACACATAATGTAACTTTGTGAATATAAATTGACAATGGTTACAAAAGATAAATTACTATTCCATTAAATTTATGAAAAGTGACTTTAAACCCAATAATCGAAACTTTCTCCGCGTAAAAGAACAAAGCATATAAAGAAATGAAAAAAAAATGAAAAATCTAAAATTTTATTCAATTAAACGAACAATGTATGTTTATTAAAATATTTAGAAACGACTCTAACCATTTTAATGAAACGTTTTTTTCTTTGGATGGGAAGGAGGGGGGAGTCTAAAAAGAAATCTCTCTATATGACATCTACTAATATAACAATTCTTCATTACTTGTTTAAATCGCAAGTGATATTTTTTGTAGAAAGCAATAAAATATGTACAAAAATCGTCAAAATTGTACTGCATTATCTAAAATGTATACGAAATAATATGTGTTCAGTAAAATAAACGATATCATGCTAACAAAAAATAGTTTATAATGTGCAATCGAATCCACAAAGAAAACTAATGCGTGCAATAACATAATTCCCATAATATTATTCTAATAATAGTACTAAATTCCGAAAATAATGATTTTCTACGAATTTTAAATGTATAAGCTACAAATTTACAACGGTGAAACGGCTGTAGATGATTTAATGAAATTAAGGACTGTGAATTCTGTGTGATGCGGAATTTTTCGAGGCCTAGAAAAATTTCTCCAGTAGAGAATATTTTGCCTTGAAGCAGCGTAGCTAGAATGGGTGAACCTAGGGCGGATGTAAATGGTGTCACTCTCACTTGCCAAGGTGTCACCCCCCCTTCCCATTCCTTATGTTTTTTCAATCACAATTCCACATTATTACAACAAGTGGCCATATTATTCCTTATTTACTTTTTGCCCTCTTCCTTAAAAAAAAGAAAAATAAACAGGAGAAACTCATCACTCAACTAATCATCCGATTAAGTCAAAGCGGTGTCTATATGTAGAAGTATATATCTTTCTTTTAAAGTTTGATCTCACAACCCATTCGTTGGATAGGTTGTTTTATGTTCTCCGGTGCATATCTTATATAGAAAAAAAATCACATTCTCAAACAAAAGGAAATCAACTCTGCTGCGCCGTGCACTAGAATTTTCTTTTTATTTCAGAAATCTTTTCAAAAATTTTATACAATTATATATATATATATATATATATATATATATATAAACTTACAAAAAGAGATTGGGTGTCACCCCTTAGAGGGTAACACCCGGGGCGGACCGCGCTCTCCGTCCCTCGCTTGCTACGCCACTGTGCCTTAGACAAGTATTTACTCAATGTCCATGAGATTTGAAATTATGTGAGAATCTTTCCGAGTTATCATATTTTCGTCTTACATAAAGTTCACTTTATAGAGGAGTTTACTCTAATTTCGTGTATTAACGTTGTAAATTTTAGTTTATACATTTAACCATTGGCCTACAAAGTAAAAAATAAATAAAATTAAAATGTAGAAAATTTGCGAGAAAGCTTCCAACTGCAGTTAAATTTTTTTAGTATTTATACAACTATGGGGCTGTGCCCCCCTGCAATCTATGCTCGCCAACCCCTCATTCAAAACATCCAGATTCTAAAAGCATGCTAATTTCATTAGCTTTAAAATGATTGGATTATAGTTTAAAAGAAAGGTGCTGATCACACTGTTATAAACTACAGGTGACACATTGCACCTTTTAGGGATGAAAGGCTTGTCTCACTGGTGACACCCCTAGGAGGGCAGAATGGCACCCTTAATTAGGGCGAAAAGATGGCACCCCTAATCCAGAGTACCTAATAATAAAAAGGAAGTATAAACTGACTTTTGTCCCGCGAAGGATTCAAACCCATAATGCAAGCTCAACGCTCTAACCGTTCGGCCATCGAGCTCACCTTCAAAATTTCCCTGAAATGTTCAAATGTCCTGAAATTCAAAGATTGCTTTATATAAAAAGCTCGGTAAAAGTTTTCTATCCAAAGTTTTAACGAAATTGGGATAGCGCATGCGCGGTGATAGTCTTCGTAGGGAGAAATTGCTGTTATTATCCACCAGTGACGGCGAGTTGAAGGGGAGGGAAACACATCACAGAGCATGAGCAAATGACTAAGGGGGGAATCTTCCAATGGTATGCATTGTGGGGCACCCTAATTAACGTGCATCACCCAGTGAGGGATCAAATAACACCCCAAACATATTTTCAAGCCCATGGATTTCAAATGGTAACACCTTTTCATCCCTGGGCGTCAAATGCAACTGGTTTGTCACCTTTATTTTTAACAGTCCACCCTGTAAACGAGTTTCTATTAATTTTCCATTTTGAAAGCCAAATTAGCCATTGTTAAGAGATACAAAGTCTGGTTTCGTCTTTAATTTTTTAAAAAAGGTTAAAATTTAAAAAGTAAGCTGTTGTGAAATAAATTAAGTACACCGAGTTAACAGTAAATTATATAATGAATTAATAAAGAGTTAAATATTTTTTCCACAGTGCTAAACGATATCCAAAATATTGCAAAGATGTAACCTTCTTAAATTTTTTTGACGCATTTTGTGTGTCCATGTATCTACATGTTGTGAGGTTTGATTGATAATGTTACTCTCACAAACTTCTTGTGGTCTTGAATAAAATTTAAGATCCACACATGGTATACAATGATGTTTTGATTCAGTTATGTAAGAAACCTTCAAAATTGTTGGTTTGTTATATCTTCGCTTGTCATCATATTTAAAAGTTATAAAATGTAAAATATATTCTTGTGCCTCAATTCTAGTTATTTCATTCAACATAAATTTTAATACCATAATTTTTAACACATGAATTTGTTTGTCTGTTAAGTACACATAACTATATTGTTACGAATTTGGTAAATAATAAATATTTGTACTTAAAAAATAATGTAGGTAATCCAATTAGGGTTCTGTACATAAACAAATATTTGTTTTTACTGCATTGGAATGTCTGAATTTGTTGATTTTCTGTAAGCAAGCAACCCTATTAGTTTTCATTGGATGTCTATCGAAACTTGGCGAAATTTGAGAGATATTACCAAAGTGGTGACACTTTTGGTAACTAATTTGGTCATCAAATTTGACCAAGTATATATCGCCAAGTTGGCGACATTGGGTGACAGATCCAGGGGCCTCCCCTCGTGGTATCTCCGCATATTTTCATTCGTCCATTTCTAAATCGTTACTTTTTTATGTAGAAGCATATTCATTTAAAACGCCTGTAGATTATAATTGAATTTAGCTCTGAAAATACGATTTTACAAATATATTTAATTTATCAGATTTAACGGTATTTTTGCATTTCAATTAAATCCATTTTAAATGTCGTATCCATTGAACTCATCTAGTAGTCGGAAGGTTAAGTACTAATATTATTTTGTACATTATTTATATTCAAATTTACGGAACTTTTTGCTGCAAAATAAATGCAAAAACAGATTTTTGAGTCACAGATTTGTTTGCAATAGTATTTTACGTCATTAAATTGCATGCTTGAGGAAATATTTGAAAAATTAAGATGCAAAGAGCATTTTAAAACTTCGTTTCAAAAATTTTATATTTTTCAAAAGATTTTAAAATTATAGCAAGATTACAAATCTCTTTTGAGGTGATTATGTATATACTTCTGATAAATGTATATTGGCACAAAATTTCAAAGTTCTATCATGAAAATAAAAAAAAAAATGTTTCTTAAATGTTTCCAGTTCCCTTGATTCATTATTTAATACCGAATTTTTTACAAATTAAAAAACAATAAGCCCTTATAAGAGTGATGAGAGCGTTTCGACCCAAATGACTGCTTTCTACCACTAAATGTTATTGATATTTATCGCCTTATTTAATCACAGAACATCTGACCTATTAAAAAAGCAAATAATATTATTAATGTTTAGCGAAAACAAACATTTGGGTCGAAGCTCATGCTTATTATAAAGATTTATTCAATTATTTTAAAAGAGCTGTATATTTTTAACGGATATTTGAACCTTCTACGTGATAAGTGAAAATTATTAGAACATTCGTGATTGTAACTCAATGGGTGAAGCTATGATTTGGATTGTGGAGAGATAACGGATTCTATTGAAGCACAGTTATGTTAATTAGAACACCAACATGAATGATAATTAGATGAAGATATCAAGAAATTCGC
>CAXHSM010001660.1:0-79000 GCA_964019185.1 Maratus speculifer
AGAACTTTCCTATTACGCATGTATTCAATATTTTTTTGGAGGAGAGGAAATATCCAACAATTTTTTTTTAAGCAAATCGTAATATAAATTTATTTTAGACTAAAATTTGACAAAAAGACAATTTTTACCTAATTTCAGGAGCAGGAGGGCGGAGGGGTCCATGTTCCATTGTCATTGAAATAACTTATTTTAGTGGTTGCACAATGAAATATAAAACAGAAAAAACATTAAAAATTTCAAAATTTTAGTAAAAATTTACAAATTTTTGTATTTTTTTAATTTTGGGTCCTTTCAGATAATAGGTCCTCTACTGTATTTATATAGCTCATGTAAAAGAGAGCTATATAAATACAGTAGAGTACAGTGGATTGGCAGTGACCTTTTTAATTATTTATGCACTTAGTGCCCCTTGCTATTATTTTTGATGCATTCTTGCTATTCATTTCCTTTTCTGGTTAAGAAGGGAAAAAATTCATGAAATATACTATTGATCATGGAAAATAAATGTAAATTTCAACATTTGGTTACTGGAAAATATTGCAAAACTTGTCCACTGATCTTATGAACAGGGATGCCACTTTTCTGCCGAACGATAGATTTCAGCTTTTTTTTAATTTTCAAGAATCAGCAATCACAAAATAACACAATGGTTTTCATCATCAATTGTGAAATTAAGTGATTTTCACTGAACGATTGAAAAATAAAACAGCTATTTCCACCAAACAAATGCTAAATAAAACTATTTTTGTTTGCAAAATCAGAGTTTCCCCCAGGGTTAAAAAGGGGCAGATCGCTACTGTTCTGAAAAGGGCACTTTTTACATTCTTTAGGGCACTTTTTTATTTTTAAGGGCACTTTTATCAAGTTGAATTTAGAATCTAGTGGTTCAAAAAGTCTTAAAAAAACAGAAATTTTATCAAAAAATTGAAAAAAAGTAAATTTTATTAAAAAGTTGCGAAGAAAAGGCAAATATTGTTAAAAGACCGCGAAAAAACGGTTAATTTTGTTAAATGATCGCAAAAAAAAGCAGATTTTGTTAAAAGATTGCAGAGTTTCCCCCAGGTTTAAAAAGGGGCAGGGTGCTACTTTTCTAAAAAGGGCACTTTTTACATTCTTCAGGGCACTTTTTTGATTTTTAAGGGCACTTTTATAGTGTTGAATCCAGAATTTAGTGGTTAAAAAATCGTGGAAAAATAGAAATTTCATCAAAGAATCGAGAGAAAAAAAATCCAAAAATTTCGTCAAAAAATTGAAAAAAAAAAGAAAAAAATGTTAATGTTGTTAAAAAAAAAATCGTGTAAAAACGGCCGATTTTGTTAAACATCACAAAAAACAGCAGATTTTGTTAAAAGATCGCAAAAAAAGGCAGATTTTGCTAAAAAGAATCGCAAAAAAAACGACAAATTTCATGATAAGTTCGTGAAAAATCGGCAAATTTTACTAGGAGATCACAAAAAATGGCAAATTTCTTCAAAAGATTGCAAAAAAACACCAATTTTGTTACGTTTAAACAAGAAAAAACGTAAATTCCGAAAAAAAATTCACTTTTAAGCATTATTTTTTTTTTTGTGCCTCTTTGACGAAATTTGCATTTTTTCACTATCTTTTGACGAAATCTGTCGTTTTTTCGGGGTATTTTGAGGAATTATGTGTTTTGTGCAAATTTTTGGCAAGATATGCCGCTTTTTTCTGAATATTTTCATAGAATGTATTGTTTTATTGTGGTTTTGGACGAAATATGCAATTTTTTTGCAAATCTTTTGTCGAAATCTGCCATTTTATTCTCGATTTTTAGATGAAAGTTGTCGTTTTTCGTTATCTTTTTGCGAAATTTCACGTTTTTCACCACTTGTTTCACAAAATTTCCATTTTATCGAGATTTTTGGACGAAATTTGTCGTTTTTTTTTCCACGATTTTTTAAGAAAATCTGCCTTTTTTTTCGGGATTTTGTGACGAAATTAGCCCTTTTTTTGCAAATTTTGTTGGAAATTAGTCATTAATTCACGATATTTTGATGAAATTCCACGTTCCGTAGGACGCGTAAGAGCTTTTTTTTTTGCATTCCGTCGCCGATTTTTTGCGTAATTTATGCGTTATAGCGCGTTTGCATCATCGCTGAAGAGTTGCGTTTTTTCTAATGTGGGGCAAGAAGGGCACTATTTTTCAAACTAAAAGGCAGGAGGGGCGGTGCGCCCTCCTGAAACCCTCTGGGGGAAACTCTGAGATTGCAAATAATGGCACATTTTGCTAAAAAATTGTGAAAAAAACAACAAATCTTGTGAAAAGATCGCATAAAAACGGCAAATTTTATTAAAATATCGGAAAAAATGGCATATTTTGTTAAAAGATCGCAAATAATGGATTATTTTGTGAAAAAATCGCGAAGAAAATGGCATATCTCTCGAAAAGATTGCAAAAAACAGAACTTTTCACAGAATTTTACGTTTTATTGTGATTTTTAGACGAAATTTGCTGTTGTTTTCGCAAATCTTTTGACGAAATCTACCATTTTATCGCGATTTTTTTTATGAAAGTTGCCATTTTCCGCGAATCATTAACAAAATTTTTCATTTTATTGCGATTTTTGTAAGAAATTTGTCGTTTTTATATGATCTTTTGAGGAAATCTGCGGTTTTTGGGGATTTTGTGACGAAATTAGCTGTTTTTTCGCGAATCTTGCCGGAAATCAGTAGATATTTCCCGATTTTTTGATGAAATTATCCATTCCACGGGATGCGTAGGAGGTATTTCTTGCGTTCCGTCGTAAATTTTATGCGTAATTTACACGCTGTCGTGCGTTCAGATCATCGCTAAGAGGCTGCGTTTTTTAAATGTGGGGCAAGAAGGGAGCTATTTTTTGAATGAGTGACAAGAAGGGCGCTAGTTTTTGGATGAGGGGCAAGAGGGGTGCTATTTTTTAAACTAAAGGGCAGGAGGGGCGGAGCGCCTCCCTGAAACCCTCTAGGGGAAACTCTGTAAAATACAACAGTGGTTTTCGTAAAAGGATTGTGAGATAAAAAAAGAAATTTTTATCAAGTGTTCACGAAATAAAATCAATTTTTGTCTGATGATTGCAAAATAAAACAGCAATTTTGGTCAAATGATAGTGAAATAAGACAATGATTTTTGTAAGATGATTGCAAAATGTGGCAGTAATTTTGGTCAGGCAATTGAAAAATAAAACAGCAATTTTCATGAAATGATTGCAAACTAAAGCAATTATTTTCATCCAACGATCAGGAAATAAAGCAGCCATTCTCGTTAAACAATTGCAAATTGAAATAGCGATTTTTGTCAAATGATCGCAAATTAAAACAGCGATTTCCGCATAATGATCTCGAATTAAAATGCCAATTTTCATTTAATAATCACAAAATACAGCAGCAAATTAAACAATTTGTTAAACTATGCGAAATAAAAGAACAATTTTCATCAGATGATCGCAAAATAAAACAGCAATTTTTGTTAAATGATTGCAATATAAAACAGTGATTTTCGTCAAACAATCTTGGTAAAAAAAAAAAATCAAATTTTCGCTATCTTATGGATCAGTTATGGAATAATCTTCGAATCTATTGTTTGCTTATAAAATTTCTCAGCTTCACTGCATCTGTTGCTGGATTATCTTAATTAATCTAAAATACTGTTAACTGAAGAAAGATCAATTTAAATTTTTATGCACAATGAATTAATAGCATATTTCAAACTGTTTGACATCTAGAAAAATGTGTGTTAAAGATTTAATTTTTTTTGATTTCGTTATTTCTTTCTTTTTTTTTTAAAAAAAAGGGTTAAAAAATAATTTTTTATAAATTTAAACCTTTATTCAATTTATTATAAACAATAAAGTGTACAAAATTCATGCATAAATGTTGTAAAAAATGTTGTAAATTTTACTTTATGTATATATTCCTCTTTTTTGTTATTTTTTGAGTGGTATCCCTGTATGAAAAAACTAATTAAATTTCTCAGTCAAAGAAAATCCTAAAATTCAATCAGTTGTAGGAAAATATCTCTAAATTCTACTGATAAAAAAAGACTAAACAAGCTAAATCAAAATTCTTTTCTGTGAACAAACCAGGGTTCGTTGATTTAAATCGGCTTGATTTTAATCATGATTTAAATCAACTGATTTTTTTAAAAAAATCATTGATTTAAATCAGTTTTTCTTTTAAGTTATTTTTTAATAAATTTCAGATAAAAAAAACAATGTGCTTTAATATAATTTAGTTTTATATACCATATATATTCAAACAACTTTCAGAAAGATAAAGCTTAAGCTTAGTAAAAAAGTAAAATAAATGTAAAGTTTAGAAAAAAATGCTTTCAAATTTCATTTGAATCAAATTATAAAATAATCTTGCAACGGTAAAGAAATCTTAACAGAAATATACTAAATGTTTGAATATTTACTCATTAGTATTTAGAAAAACTTTTGCAAGTTGAGGTAAAATAAAATTGTATGACTTTGTGTGCTGTACTTTGGTGAAGTCTGCTATATAAGGATTTGCGCAAAATCTGAATCAGCAATTGATTTATTTATTTAATTTAATATAATTGATCTCAGCCCTTTAGAATGGTGGAAGGTATTTTTGTTGCAGTTATCGAAAAAGCTCATAGTAAAAAGAGAATTAATGATCAACTAGCTTTTTACTGCAATAGATTTATCTGCTTCAATCGAACAAATGTTTTTTGCCTTTGGTTTGATACTTTCAGAAATTAAAAATCAACAGATAAAACTGTTAAACCGTTGCCATCGAAATGCTCAAGGCCAGAGGACACAAATTGTGAGGTATTCACTAACTAACTTTTCAATTATGTTGGAATTCACACTAGAAAATTTTGAATGACAATTTACTTTTATTTTATTTGTGGAATATCAATCATCGTATAAAACACTGAACCTACTGATTAACTTATGATTAATTACTTCTTAAACTTAAACATACACATGAGAATTTGGAATCCCCCCCCCCCCCCCCAATAAAAAAATATCCAGATGCGGCAACACTGTCGCAATCCTTCTCTGGTTGAATTTTTATTTAGGGATTCCAAGTTCTTATTAGTGAGTTTAAATAGTTATTGTTTTATAAGTTGATAAATATTCCACAAGTAAAATAAAATTGCTATTCAAAATTTTCTTGTGTAAATTCCAACACTACTGAGAAGTCAGTCGATTAGTGATGACATCTCATTTTGTGTCCCCTGGCCTTAAGTATTTTGATGGCAGCAATTGAACTCATTTTTCTCAGTCAACACTTAAAAAAAGTTAAAAACTTCCAATTTTGTTTAAATTTTTTATGTGTTGCAGATGTTTTTTATTTTAATTAAAATATTGAAGGTTGAATTAATTTTTGACATCTGATTTGTAGTTTTTCATGCATTTTGTGCAATCAAGATTTTTTTCATAGCCTAAAATTTTACCTTGAAATAATATGAATCATTTATGTAAATTGTGTAATATTAGTAATAGATAATACTTATAATATGCATGTCTATGTATGTAAACTTTATATTATTTAAATTAAACAAAAAGTCATAAAATAATAATTATGTGTGGCAATTTTTAAAAAAATCAAAAAAATCTGATTTAAATCAAAAAAATCCGATTTAAATCAAAAAAATCCGATTGTTTTGATTTTTATTAAAAAAATCAAAAAAATCACGAACCCTGGAACAAACTACGAGAATCATTTTTTAAAAATTCCTGCTCAGCAATACTTTTTTTTTTTTTTTTTTTTTTTTGTCTCAACATAAAAGTTCCTCTGGTTTGATTTCATAGCTGTTATTCGGCAGCAAATCTCACTTTCTTAAAACTGAATTGTGTCAAAGCTTAAGTCTTCATTATTGAGCAAGGTTGGTAAAAAAACCGGGTTTTTTTTATAGAAACCAAAAACCGTGGTTTTTTTTGGTTTAAACCAGGTTTTTTTTTGGTTTAAACCGGGGTTTTTTTTAAATATGATTTCCTATTACAAATACATGCATATTTATCAATAAAAATAAATATTTTTAAATATATAAGTAATAACTTGATTTAAAAGTATTTCTAATCAATGTATTTATTTAATATACAATTAGTTATGCAGAAAATTGAAATCATTTAAAAATTAAACAGGTCAAATCCATGTCAATTCAGGCAGGGGGGTTACCTTCATAGTCTCAGAAGTTCTTTAATTGAACATATGTTAAAATTCAGGAAAAAATAAAACTCCCGTATTTTTTGGTTTTCTCTAAAAAAATTTCTCGACCGAGATACAGGGCGCCAAAGATGGCATCCCGAGCACCTTTTCCCATTTGCGATTTTCGAAAAAAAATTTAAAGTGCTCTATCTCTGAAACGATGCAAGATATTTCGTTGCAGTTTATTTTATTTTAAAGATAATATTTTTCTGCTTAAAAAGATGTACTCCATTTTTAAATATGTATTTAATTATTTTTACAGCAGCTTTCTAAAAAAAATTTTTTTTAATCAAAAATAATTTTTTTCTCAAAAATGCCAATCTCAAAAATTTTGATTTTTTTACAGTTAGTCAATACCATTGAGTACTACCTTCACTATAAAGGAGAACTTCCACTTTTGAGTTTAACAAGTTTTAGAAACATTTCAAGAATTTAGAGAATTTTATAGGAACTGCATGTTAACAGTTCCAGTAAAAGTCTCAATTTTTGTTTACTTGCATCATATGTAGCCTATTGCATATCCTAAACAAGTTAGAAATTACACGTTAAATGTGGTAAATGAGGTGCATTCGTGCTATGACTAGTTTTATAAATATTTAGATTTTGGTGCAATAAGTATTAGACTCTTGGGAAAACTGGCATAAATGCAAAATGTATTATGTTTCTATCTATTAAATTCAATAATACGGAAGCAATATGAATTTATCTTAAAAAAAACGTAATCACCAGGGCAACCTAGAATCATTACCTATCATGGGATATGATTGAATTAACTATGCGTGATAGGATTTAATAAGATAAACAATCATCTATTAATAACATAGTGATGGGCGTACCTATATTGCACAAGCTTTGAACAGCAAGAAATTTCATTTGTCCAACCAATATCTCTAAAACATCTGCAAAATATTCAGATTCACAATTTATAAAAAGGAATTTTTGTGGCCTGTCTATATGACTGTGAGTGGTGAATTGCAAAGGTCAATGATATCAGTTGTTTATGAAATTATCGTTAACTTTATGCTCCCACATGTATCGGCTGTTGGATATAGATTTCCACCTGCAAGACAGTAACACCACCACCAGTGTTTACTTCCTATTCACAATGTTTTAAGGATTATGGAAGCCTCAGTCCCTGTTGGTTAAACCGGAAGGCATCACTAAATATCAAAGGAAGATATAAATGCAGTTCAACAAATTATAAAGTCTATGAATTTCTAATTTCAGTTCTAAGCAGAGTACACTGGAAGTAATATGTTTTGAAAATTATACATTTATTTTGTAAACTTTAGTGTATGTTTTTTTTTTTCTTTTGTAAGCCATTTTTAAAGCTGTCGGTTTCTTATACTTATTAAGAAATAAAATGCTATGTCAAACAAGACTAAGATTTTGATTTCCCCAGACCAGTATATGATTGTCATACAGGAACTGGTAAAATATATGACAAGATTTTACATGTGTTTTGATAAGTTGTCAAAATCAAAAGTGGAAGTTTTTCAATATAAGGAAGGCAGTAAGTACTCAATGATATTAATCAACAGCAAATAATAATAATAATAATAAAGATAAAGAAATAAATAAATTAAAAAAAATTAGGATTGGCTTTTTTGATTTTTTTTTTTTTTTAATTAAAAAAAAATCAGAAAGCTGTCTCAAAAAATATGAATACATTTTTCAAAATGTAATATATCATTTCGAACAGAAAAATGTTGTCAAATGTTATGAAAGTCAAATTAAAACTTAAAAAAACATACTAATAAATGTTTTATTCATTTTATTAAATCCTATGATGCATAATTAATTTAATCATATCCCATGATAGGTAACGATTCTAGGTTGCCCTGGTAATTACGTTCTTTTTAAGATTGATTCATATTACTTGCATATTACTGAAATTAATATATAGAAACATTATAAATTTTGTATTCATGCCCGTTTTCCCAAGAGTGTAACACTTATTGCACCAAGATCTAAATATTTATAAAACTAGTCATAGTATGAATGCACCTCATTTACCATGTTTGACGTCTGATTTCTAACTTGTTTAGGATATGTAATAGGCTACATTTGATACAAATAAACAAAAATTGAGAGACTTTTAGAGGAACTGTTAACATGCAGTTCCTGTAAAATTCTCTAAATTCTTGAAATGTTTCTAAAACTTGTTAAACTCAAAAGTGGAAGTTCTCCTTTACATTGAAGGTAGTACTCAATGGTATTGACTAACAGTAAAAAAATCAAAATTTTTGAGATTGGCATTTTTTAGAAAAAAATTATTTTTGATTAAAAAAAAATTTTTTTTAGAAGGCTGCTGTAAAAATAATTAAATACATATATCAAAATGGAGTATATCTTTTTAAGCAAAAAAATATTATCTTTAAAATAAAATAAACTGCAATGAAATATCTTGCATCTTTTCAGAGATAGAGCCCTTTAAACTTTTTTTCGAAAAATCGCAAATGGGAAAAGGTGCTCGGGATGCCATCTTTGGCGCCCTGTATCTCGGTCCAGAAATTTTTTTGGGGAAAACCAAAAAATACGGGAGTTTTATTTTTTCCTGAATTTTAACATATGTTCAATCAAAGAACTTCTGAGACTATGAAGGTAAAATTTTTTCTTTGGCTGCCTGAATTGACATGGACTATGCCAACATTATTAGAAAAAGCTATGTCTTTTATTTCATAAATAAAATGTTCTACATAATCAAAATTGATACCTTGAAAATCTTAATATACAATCTTTTAACTATTAGCACCATAAATAAATATATGATGCAATTTCATAAATAAAACTTCATATATTATTTTCACAAGGCTATTCAAAATAATTTCTTTGAAATACTTGTTATGTGAGATATCTGATTTTTCTGTTAGAAGACTACATGAATTGCAATAATTTGACACACTTAAATTACAAAAATGGGAAAATACTAGGGATGCACCGAATATTCGGTATTCGGCCATGTTACCGAATATTCGATTAGGTCGAATATGAAACTATTCGGCCTGCCGAATATTTGGTTTGGCCGAATATCAAAGTATTCGGCCGAATCAAATACTTAATAAAACCTTTTTAAACACATTTTTAAAAACTTCTCACAATTTCTACTTTTAACTGTCAATTTATAAATATATTTAAAATAATTAGAAAGAAAATCATATTTAAGTAAAAAGGAATGATTTTACATTATTTATTTGTTGTTTGTAAAGTATAATTTAAGAAAATTAACCATGAGTAGGATTAAAATGGTGATTTATGAGAATTCTCATAAGGAATAAATGATGTGCAAATGCAAGTTCCTAAATGTTGTTTAATAAATAATCTGTTTTATGCTTTTCTCTTAATAAAAGTCCTTAAACGAGAAAGAAAAACTTTTGAGAATAGTAATAGCTATCAAGCCAATTTTTGTTCACGAATCCATAATCATAATTAACTTATTGAGCCATAAATATATTTTATTTCATCTCACTCTAGGTCAAACTTGTGTTTTCGTTTGCTGCTTAACAACAAATAAGATACCAAAACTATATTTTCAACTCACATGCTTTCATTTCTGTAAAATATTATATGATGGGAAGGGTGAAAAATGCCATTATTCATAAGAAAAGAACTATGAACTAGCTATTCCTTTACTCAGAATTAAGTTCAAAGTATTCAGGGCTTGAACTTCAGGGCGGAATTCGCGCGCAAACTTTTGAAATCCCCCCCCCCCCCCCAAAAGAATAACGTGGACGGGAGGCTCCCGCCCAAAAAATTTTGCATTTTGAAACTATGATCAACTCCCACGGCCGTTTTGTGAATTTTATGATTTTTTTCGTGCGAGTAATCGACACATTTTGCGAGTTTTTTTACAGCGAAAAATCATTGAAAATCACGATTTTTTCCGCGACTGATTGACAAATTTTGCAATTTTTTTCTTGCAATGATTTGACGAGTTTCGTTGTATTTTCCGCTGCGAAATAGAGGTGATTCTGTTCGGAATTTCCATTCCCCCCCTCCCCTACTAAAAAAAGAACGCATTCCATTCCAAAAATTATGAAACGGTGATGCCGCGGACGCGCTATTGCGCGTAAATTACTCAAAAGATCGGAGATGAGACACAAAAGAAATTCAGCTCTTACGCGTTTCACAAAACGCATGATTTTGTAAAAGTTTGCTAAAAAACGGGAAATATTGTTGAAAGATCGCGAAAAAACACTAATTTCCGGCAAATTTCGTCAAAAGATTCACGAAAGAATGCCTAATTTCGTCACAGAATTCTGTAAAACGGCAGTTTTTGTCAAAAAGCTTGTTAAAAAACGTCAAATTTTGTCCAAAAATCGCGAAAAACGACAAATTTCGACAAAAGATTTACTATAAATGACAAATTTCCCCAAAATATCACGAAAAACAACAATTTTCGTAAAAAAAAATCGCGATAAAACATCAAATTTCATCAAAAGATCGCCAAAAAACGGCAAATTTCCTCAGAAAATTCACGAAAAAACATCAAATTTCGTCCAAAAATCGCAAAAAACGACAAATTTTGACAAAAGATTCACTATAAACAACAAATTTCCCGAAAATATCCCGAAAAACGGCAATTTTCGTAAAAAAAAAATCGCTATAAAACATCAGATTTCATCCAAAGATCGCGAAAAAACGGCAATTTTTCTCAGAAAATTCACGAAAAACCGGCAGATTTCGTGAAAAGATCGTAAAAAACGACAGATTTCATCAAAAAATAGCGAAAAAATGCAACTTTCATCAAAGGGAACCTCTCCCTCCTTCCTTTCCCCCCCAAATAATATAACGGGGAGTTCATTTTTCTGTTCAACAAACTAATTTTCCTGCTTCAATATATATATATATATTTTTTTTTTTTGTTACTCTAAAATCAGTTTCTGACAGCTCCAAATCTTTCTGAGTGAGCGCAATTCCTGAAAGCAGCCATATATTAAACAACAAGTATCTCTTTACTCAACAAAGTATTCATTTTTTAAGAAAATCTTTTTCAATGAATTTGACTTGCCCCTTTTTTAAAGAAATGCAAACAATAGTGATACTTCTTATCTTCTACACTCAAATAAGTATTATTTTATGATTAAATTTGTATTTTGCACATTTAAAATACAGAAAAATAACATTATTAATTATAATCATTAATTATAAATATAAATTTATTAAATTAATTAGAAGTTTTATTAATTATTATTAAAATAATAATTAGACCTGTGACAAAAATAATTAGCACCGGGAGGGAATTTACCACCAGTAAAAACTAAACAGTATAAAAGTTTTTTTTACATATTTCGCATAATTATTCTGAATTGTTGATAAAAATTGCTTCAGTGAAATTTTTTTATGTCTGTATTCTGGTAGTTCTTTAAATAGCACCAGGGCTTGAATTTCAGGGCGGGACAGGCCCGTAGCTAGGGGGGTGCCAGGGGCGGCTCAGCCCCCCCTGAAAATTTTTGAGCCCCCCCCCCCCCCTGAAAAAGATTTCAAGGTCACTAAATAAAACTGTTTAAAAAATCAAAATGAGAAATCGGCCCGAATCCGGCCTGTGCAAATCTTTTGAATGTCTATAATCGTACATTATGATGTTTTGCAATCAATATAAATTTGTATATACTTAAAAAATTTATCTAGGTTATTCGGTTTATGTTTAGCAGAAATAAAACAAACTTTTGAATCTAATCATCAACGTTCATTATTTATCGATTTCCATTTCAAGTTGAGCAATCTTTTCTGAAATGGAAAAAAAGTACTTAATTATGATCATAAAAAATATTTTTGCTTTTAACAATCAACAGTTTGGTTTGGCAAATTATCAACAGAAATACTTATTATCTTAACCCCCCCCCCCCTCCATTTGTCGGCGAGGTGAATGAGTTATTTATGGATTTGTAAATTTAAATCGTTGGTATTTTGTAATGTGCATCCTATCTAGTTATTATTGGTATTATTGTCTTCTACTGCTAGTATACATGGGTGACGTATGTGTGGCGCCATGATCAGCCGGCGCCAAAAACCCGGTAACGCATTATATATATATATATATATATATTTTTAAGCAAATGTAGAATTTAGCTTGGCTAGGATCCAGGAAGTGTAAATGACTCTTTTTTTATTATATATTTTTTTATATTTATGTTAATAATTGTTTTTTCTTGTGTGTGCGGTTTAATTAAAAAAAGGGAATGCTTAAATTATCAATTTATTTTATAGAAATCTGCTCTTAGTTGGGGAGGCAAAGTTTTCATTCGGTCAATGAGGTGTCGTATCCCCCCCCCCCCCCCCCCCCCCCCGTTGTTGGAAGTGATTTTATGATTTTTAGTCCGTATTACGCAATCGGATATCAGAAACTCAACAGGCGTGAGGGTTATTCTTTCGATCTTCGGTGACTTATCAGGCAGGATGAATGCCGATGCACCTAGTGACATATCGAAGGTGAGCGATAGAAATTTAAAAAGTACAAATTTATCAGAGTACCCAAAAAATTCGGATAACAGGAGTTTTCAACCAGATTGGATGAAAAAATTTAAGTGGCTGGAATATTCCAACAGCAGAGATGCTGTATTTTGTTATCCTTGTTGACAGTTTCCTCATTCGGGGACTAAAGAAAATCCATTTATCTCAGCTGGTTTCCGGAATTGGAAAAAAAGCATTGTCCAAGGACAGAGGGTTTCAAAAGCATGCTTCGTCACAGAATCATATAATATCAATGAGCATGTGGACAGAAAGAGAAGAACGTGAAAAGATGAATTTGAGTGTGTCATCTTTGGTATGTAACGATGTTCTAGAAAAAAAACCGATATTATGTTCAATCTATTGCAGAAATCGTACAATTTTTAGTTATAAATGAACTTTCATTATGTGAGACGTATGATATAGATGAACACGAGGAAAGTAGTTTATTTCAAAACCTTTTTAAATACACAATCAAAAAGGACAATAAACTTGCAGAATGTGTCAAATCAGTGCCAATTAATGCAAAATATACTTCACCTGAAATACAAAATGATGTAATACAAATCCTTGCTGAAATAGTGTCAGAAGATATATCAAATGACATTAACAATGCTGATGTTCCCTGGTTTTCGATTTTGGAAGACGGAATGCGTGATAGAAATAATAGAGAAAATGTTGCATTGGGAGCAAGATACGTAAAGGACGGGAAAATAAAAGAATCAGTTATCGCAATAAAAACATGTTCTGACTTGGATGCAAAAACATTTGCTGATTTAACTTTAAAGATCCTTCATGATTGTAATTTAGATAATTCTAAAATTTTGAGTCAATGTTTTGATGGTGCTTCAGTCATGAGCGGTGAAAAAGGAGGGGTCCAAGCTATATTGCAGAAACATCTTGATAGAAATATCCCATATGTACATTGCTGCAGCCACAGACTTCATTTAGTAATTATAAAAGCAATAAATGATGTAAGTGAAACCAAACAGTTTTTTGATCAGTGTTCCATGCTGTACAACTTTTTGAGAAAAGGTAACATATCTAAGAAATATGAAGGTCAATCCCTTGTTCGTTTATTAGAACAGCGATGGAGTGGACATTTACATTTTACAAAAATTGGGTATAACAATTATAAAAAAATTCTGAATACTCTAGAAGAAGTAAAACTGGACAGAAAACAAGATGGTGTAAACATTGCAGAAAGCACTGGTTTGTTAACGATAATGAAAACTAAAGCTTTCAAATTCTGCTTAATATTTTTGAAGAGAATTCTTGAAACGCTAGATCCTGCAAACCAATTATTGCAAAAGCTAGAAACTAGTTTAACTGATTCTTTAAGAATTGTAGATTCTACAATAGATTCACTTACTTGTTTAAGGTCAGATGAAATTTACGAAGAAATTTTAAATTTGATGTACACTGAATTTGTTGTTGAGGAAGAGGAAGAAGAAATATGTTAAAAAAAGCGAAGAAAAACCACTTCTACAAAACTCAGAGATTATTTAATTGTAGAAACTACAAGTGCTAGCTCAAATATTGATGAAACATTGCATCTAAAAGCTATTTATTTTGAAACTTTAGATATAGTATTAAATGAAATGAAAAGGCGGTTTAATAATAACGATAAGTTACTTCTAGCGCTGTCAAGTGTAGAGCTTGATATGGATTTAAATAAAATGAAGATATTAGAAAATTATAATGTTAAGCTTCCATCTAAAGATGAAATAATTGTTGTAAAGAATTTCATAAAAAGAACCATAGAAGAAAATCCAAACACCATTGTATATAATGAACTTTTTAAATATAGGGTTGCATTTGAAGACACTTATAAACTATTAGCAACTGTTAAAACTTTTGGATGTAGTACTGCAATATGTGAATCAACATTTTCAGTCCTTACAAGAATAAATCGTCCACAAAGACTAACAATGTCTCATCAAAGAATGGCCGATTTGAGTTTTCTTGCGTTTGAAAAAGAAAGAACAGAAACAATCAATATGGAAGTTTTCCTTAAAAAATTTAATGAGAAAAAGAATAGAAGACTTCAATTGTTTTAAAGCAGGTGAACTTCAATTTGTTGACACTACTTTATTCCTTTTAAATCTACTTTTTTCAGTTTATGTATTTAGTATACACTACAAGGTTAGTTTTCACATTTATAATGCTTATATAACCATTCGTATTTATATATCTATTTAACTTAAATATTTGTGGGTATAAAGGATGAAGTATTAAGCAATAAAAGATAATATACTCAATGATTTAATGAACGTGATATCCCAATTGAGACTCACGTGATGATGCATGGAAAGAACGAGGTGTTCTATAGATTTCAGCGATGGCGAGTTTGATGGATTTTTAATCCAAAGCTCAGGGAAGCTTATTTATTTTAAATATTATTCAGTTCTACTGTTATCATTGAATGTTACTTGCATATTTTATGTCTATTAAACCCTTTTTATCTTATCAAGAATATTAGTTTTACTTAAATCATAAGCTAATCACTCAATATTCCCACAAGTTTTGGGGGCTCGTTGCCGAGATTTGAATGATTTCGCTGATTTATATTTGAATTTGAATTTCACGATGAAAGCTATTTTACACTAAGAAGATCTAAGTGTAAGAAAAATGTTTTGCTTTTAAACTAATACGTATTATGTAAAAAAAGGAACTGTTTGTTATATGTGTAATGATTAGAAATTATCCGTAATCAAGCCTGCAAGATAGTGCACTATATTGTTTTGTTGAAGTGTAAACAAAAATTATAATGTCTGTTCTGAATAAAGCTAGAAAGGCGGACTTGTTAACATTGTGTGATGACCTAGGTATAGTTGTGCCTCAGAGTCCAAGAATCATTGATTTGATAAAGTTGGTGACTGAATCGAAGGATTATGAAGAAAATTTTGTAAAAGTTCGACTTGAAGTTATTGCCGCGGAGAGAATAGAAAAAGAAAGACTAGAAGCAGAAAAAGAAGAAAGAAGATTAGAAGCAGAAAAAGAAGAAAGAAGACTAGAGGCAGAAAAAGAAGAAAGACGATTAAGGCTGGAGGCAGAAAAAGAAGAAAGAAGGCTAGAGGCAGAAAAAGAAGAAAGAAGGCTGGAGGCAGAAAAAGAAGAAAGAAGACTAGAAGCAGAAAAAGAAGAAAGACGGCTACGGTTAGAAGCAGAAAGAAGATTAGAAGAAAAGAAGATGGAGATGGAGTACGAGTTACGAAAAATTGAACTTCAAGGAAATATGACAAGTACAAGTGACGGTTCGGCTGTAACTGGTTCAGGTAAGCAACCAGATTTGTCTAAATTAATGTCACACTTTGATGGGAAGGGTGATATTAGTATCTATTTAGCTCTATTCGAGAGACAGATTTCTAGGATGAATATAACAAAAGAGAATTGGGTCATGCACTTATTAAGTTTAATGCCGCTAGAAATTGCTAATGTTATAACTAGAGAGCCAGAAACATTAACAAATAACTACGATTATGTAAAAAACTTGCTGCTCAAAAGATTCAAATTGACGCCAGAAGAATTTAGGCAAAAATTAATGTCGCATAAGAAAGAAAACTCAGCCACTTGGCGCGATCTAGCATTTGAGTTAAGGAATTATTTAGAAGAATGGATTACCGGTCTTGATGTGTCGAATTTTGAAGATTTAAAAGAATTAATACTGGTAGATCAAATCAAAAGAAGATTACCGATAGAAATGAAGGAACATTTCATCGATGATCTTCCCAAAATTAAAAGTGTTGATACATTAGTTTGTAAACTAGATGATTACGAAACAGCAAGGCGTAATATTAAAACCATGAATAGAAATTCACACCACTTTGAAGAAAGAGAGCCAAAAATGCGCGAAAACAACAACACAAAACCATGGTTACCATATCAACGTTATAATACTTTAAGAAGACAACAATTTAAAGATAATACAGATAATGTAAATGAATTTTCTTATTTAAATGAAAAGAACAGGGCACAAATTATGTGTTTCAAAAGTAATCGTCTTAGCCACGTAATATCGCAGTGTAATAATGGGAATAATAAACAAATAAAAAATGACAGCCAAAATCGGAGCCAAAATCCGCGATTATCCAACTACAAAGAGATGAATTCCGCAGTAATCAAGCAAACTAACAGTGCCAAATCAGATTACATGAAAAATATTGATATTAACGGTGAAAAGACACAGATCTTCTTCGACACTGGAAGTGATATCAGTTTGGTGAGTTACGAATATTATACGAAAATAGGCTCGCCAAGATTATTTTCAAATAATATCTTTTTGTCCGGCATAAATAAAATAGTTGTTTATCCAAAAGGATACTTCCCATATGAATTTAATATTGATGGTTTTCTAATCAGAACAAATTTGTACGTGCTAGAATCTCTTGAATATGATATTTTACTGGGATATGATGTCATTAGCAAATTAAATTTGGCGATAGACGAGAACGGAATTAAGATCGTTGGCAAACGCAATAGTATTCAAGTAGGTTACACTAAAGTTCAGAAGAATTCTGATATAAAATTGAATCATGCTGCCAAAAATAATAATGAAATGAAAACGTCTACGTTAGATAATTCACGTGATGAAAATGTTATACTTGCAAATGATAATAATGCAGGAGGTAATCACTTGATTAATTTCGCGAGAGTCATAGAAGAAAATGAAATTGATTTGAATCACGTGAGAAATTTGAAAATTAGAAAAGAAATAAATGAGAAAGAAGAAAATTTAATTAGTAAGAAAAGATTGAATGAAAGAAACGAGACATCACAAACAGGACGAATGAATGACCTAAAAGAAAAACGCAATTTATGTGCACGCGCCAATGAAAATAAAAATGAAACGAGGAAAATTAAAAAATATTATAAACGGAAAAATACAAGGGAAGAAAGGAATATTGAAGGAGTTAATGCAAATAAACAGAAATTTATCAGAAATTACAAGAAGCG
The DNA here is from genome assembly GCA_964019185.1 of Maratus speculifer. Classification (NCBI taxonomy): domain Eukaryota; kingdom Metazoa; phylum Arthropoda; class Arachnida; order Araneae; family Salticidae; genus Maratus; species Maratus speculifer. Next base: position 17,587 of record CAXHSM010001660.1, read on the forward strand.
TGATTACAATGATAGAGATGAAGAAAAGAAATATTATTCGAGAAATAATTTTGATGGAAAACGTCACACATATGAAAATTGGAGAAACAGCAAACAGAAATATTTAGAGGTACAGCAAACAGAAAGAAAATATGAAATTTTTGAAAAAGAAAGGGCTGAACCGTGTGAAAAGGATACTTTTAAATTTAAAGGCAAAAGAAGCATAAAAACAAATTTTAATGGTCCGCGTAGAAATCTATATTTTTGGAGTAATGGTAATTATAGAAAGCAATTTAACATGATGAGAAAAGTACCTAACAGATATGAATTAAATGATACCGAGTTAATCCAAGAAATGCAGTATGGAACAGGAATGAAAAGGAGAAAATTCCATGGACCTAATAAAAACATTATAGAAAAATCACATGATCATTATGATGCAAAGAGGATTGGAGACCATGGTGGACAAGATATCCACTATTGCAAAATACGTCAAGCCGTGGGGCAGCTGGCGAGGTCGCCAGGAACGTCAGGATGACCGAAAATGTGGGTATAAAGGATGAAGTATTAAGCAATAAAAGATAATATACTCAATGATTTAATGAACGTGATATCCCAATTGAGACTCACGTGATGATGCATGGAAAGAACGAGGTGTTCTATAGATTTCAGCGATGGCGAGTTTGATGGATTTTTAATCCAAAGCTCAGGGAAGCTTATTTATTTTAAATATTATTCAGTTCTACTGTTATCATTGAATGTTACTTGCATATTTTATGTCTATTAAACCCTTTTTATCTTATCAAGAATATTAGTTTTACTTAAATCATAAGCTAATCACTCAATATCCCACATATTTTATATTGTTTCATGTATCCATTAAAGCATACTTCATTATATTTTTCCAAATTGGTTTTAAAAAAATTCCATTTGTTACAAAAGTGTGTTTGTTACATGTACTATTGTTTGTTTTTATTACATGTACTATTGTTTGTTTTTATTTTGTTTTCGTGTTACATGAAAAATGCAGTTCGTTGCAATTTGGTATTTTAGCATTTTGCTATAAAGCGTTTTTTCTGAAGAATTTTTTAATCCTGTTTTGCTTCTAGTATAAAATAAAGTTTTAAGTATTCATATTTTGCTTTGTGTTTGAAGTTTGAGTCATGGTATTTCAAATTAAAGAATTTTTTTAATAGTATACTCAATTGCAAATATTTTTAACATTTGACAGCGCATAAAAATAATTTTAAAATTCTTTATCTATGAGTGAGTTTGTTTATGCTTTTATTATATAACAATAATTGAAGTTTTTTTTTTTTTTTTTTTTTTTTTTTTGTTAAAAAAAGATAATGATTAAAAATGAAGATTACAACTCGTTTTAAGTAGGAGAAATGCGAGCATTTTAATTACTTTTGACATATTATTTATATTATATTGTATCAGCATTAGTTATATACTGAAAATATTTATTCTGTAGCGTTTTCTATTACTAGCATAGATCAAACTTATAATTAATTTTATCATAAATATTATCTTATGATAAACATTTTGTTGTATATTGGAATATTTCTAGTTTAAATTAAAAAATATATACGTATATAGTCCTTGATTTATCAATGGTAATCAAAGAAAAATGCCAATAGCCAATTCAAATGTACATGCTTTTAATTTTTGAATGAACACAGTAATAATTTTAAATGCAAAATACAACTTTGTTTTTGTTAATGTTTTTATTGTAAAAGAATGAAACTTAAGCTTCCTTGAGGGCAGATTAAAAAAAAAGATTAAAGGTTGCAACTATTTCGAAACAAGTGAACTGTAAGGTTTTTTTTACTTGTTGACATCATCATTTATTTCACCAGTATAAGTATTAGAGATCGAACGCCAATTCTTTTGCGTTTTCGACCAAAATTCTGAGTTTTACGAAAATTCGTTTTTGACGAAAATTCTATAACCTATATATTTAAACCTATGAACTTCTTTTTTTATAATTATCTGTCATGAATTACTTAAGACGCGAGTGCAAACTATAAAGATAGCAATGCATATATATGACTAACTTTTTCATGTGCTTTTTTAAAAAAGCAGATTTAATGTTATTAGAAAATTTTAATTCGAAAATGCAGAGGCATTTTAATTACTCTGTCAGAAAGTTCTAGTATGACAGATAGGGCCGTAGTTAAGGATGTGCTGCCTCAGCCCCCTCCCCCTCCCCTAACCCTTAAAGCATTTTGAGCCTCTCTTAGAAAAGATTTCATGATTACTCAATGAATTTCTTTTTTGAAAATCCAAATGAAATTCTGTTCAAAAATCTAATTTAGTTTTGAGGCCTTTTCAAAGTTTTGTAGAAATACTAAATTATAACTAAAATAAGTTTCAACTCTCGCTCTTCCTATTTGCACATACGAAGCTAAGATGATGTTTAATTTTGCATTCGTTATACACTCGAATTTTTCATCAGCTTATTCTTCTCTTAGCTTAAAATCAGGTTATTACAACTGTTTAATAAAAAACATAGTACATACAATATGAATATGCACTAATTTATCTTTCTACATCAGAGTGAGAGAAAAAAATACATGAGCCCCCCCTACATTTTCTTGAGCCCCCCCCTATTATTCACTTCTGGCTACGGCCCTGGGGCGGGATGGCGGGATTCGCGACCAAAATTTTGAAATCCCGCCCAAAAGAATAACGTGGACGGGAGGCTCCCGCCGAAACAATTTTGCATTTTAAAACTATGATCAACTCCCATGACCGTTTTGCGAATTTTATGATATTTTCGTGCGAGTAATCGACACATTTTGCGAGTTTTTTTTTACAGCGAAAAATCATTGAAAATCGCGATTTTTTCCGCGATTGATTGACAAATTTCGCAATTTTTTTCCTGCAATCGATTGACGAGTTTTGTTCTATTTTCCGCGGCGAAATAGAGGTGATTCTGTTCGGAATTCCCCCCCCCCCCCTCACAAAAAATAACGCATTCAATTCCAAAAATTATGAAACTGATGCCGCGGACGCGCTATTGCGCGTAAATTACGCAAAAGATCATAGATGACACACAAAAGAAACAGCTATTACACGTTTCACACGACGCGTGATTTCGTAAAAGTTTGCTAAAAAACGGCAAATGTTGTTAAAAGATCGCGAAAAGACGACTAATTTCCGGCAAATTTCGTCAAAAGATTCTCGAAAGAATGCCTGATTTCATGACTGAATTCTGTAAAACGGCAGTTTTCGTTAAAAAAGGTCGCGAAAAAGCGTCAAATTTCGTCCAAAAATCGCGACAAACGGCAATTTTCGTAAAAAAATGGCGATAAAACATCAGATTTCATCAAAAGATCGCGAAAAAACGGCAAATTTCCTCATAAAATTCACGAAAAAACGGCAAATTTCGTCAAAAAATCCCGAAAAAACGGCAGATTTCGTGAAAAGATCGTAAAAAAAGACAGATTTCATCAAAAGATAGCGAAAAAATGCAACTTTCGTCAAAGGGAACCTCTCTTCCCTTCCTCTCCCCAAAAATATTACGGGGAGTTCATTTTTCTGTTCAACAAACTAATTTTCCTGCTTCAATATATATATTTTTTTTCTTTGCTGCTCTAAAATCAGTTTCTGACAGCTCCAAATCTTTCTGAGAGAGTGCAATTCCTGAAAGCAGCCATTCATTAAACAAAAAGTATCCCTTTACTCAACAAAGTATTAATTTTTTAAGGTCTCTTTCAATGAGTTTGACTTGCCCCCTTTTTAAAGAAATGCAAACAATAGTGATACTTCTTATTTTCTACACTCAAATAAGTATTATTTTATGATTAAATTTGCATCTTGCACATTTAATGTACAGAAAAATAATATTGGTTATAACAATTAATTATAATTATAAATATAAATTTATTAAATTAATTAGAAGTTTTATTCATTATTATTAAAACAATAATTAGACCTGTGACAAAAATAATTAGCACCTGGGGGGAATTTACCGCCAGTAAAAACTAGACAATATAAAAGTTTTTTTTACACATTTTGCATAATTATTCTGAATTGTTGATAAAAATTGCTTCAGTGATATTTTTTTATGTCTGCATTCTGGTAATTCTTTAAATAGCACATAAAATAATGGTTGGTTTTAAACATTTTGTCTCCCTTCCAAACAGCCAAACTCCCCTCCATTTATAAATGTTGGTAGGGAGACTCCCCTCCTTCGAAAAATTGAATTTCAAGCCCTGAGCACATAAAATAATGGCGGATTTTAAAAAAATTTTCTCCCTCCCAAACAGCGAAACTCCCCTCCATTTATAAATGTTGGTAGGGAGACTCCCCTCCTTCGAAAAATTGAATTTCAAGCCCTGGTATTTGTACTTTATATTGAAAAAAAAACTGCCTTGAGTTATCAAAAAAGGACAATTAAGAGATTGTAAAGTTTTTCTTCGACCATTCTTTCATTATTTGTCTTTGATTTTAAAATGTTTGTTTTAATTCGTAGAAGAAACTATGAAATTTAAAATTTTATTAGTTAAAATCTCATAATTGTGCTGAATAACTCAAGGCAGACTTTTTTCATTATTGAATGTTCTTATAAAAACTATTGTTCATCAAAATGCAATTTTTTTTTAATTATTATGTAAAATTGTTTTAAAAAGTAACATTTTAATACCTTTAAACTTTGAAATGTAAAAAGCATTTGGAAAGCCGAATATTCGGTATTTGGTTCAGCTGTTGGCTGAATATTTGGTATTCGATCAAAGTATTCGGTGCATCCCTAAAAAAATATATTAGATTTGTTCTAAAAAACCAATTGGTTTAAACAATGCCAACACAGTTAGAAATATAATAAAATCATAGTGCAAAATCCCCATTCCCAATGTAAGAATGCAAGGAAAAAAAAAAAAAAGGGCTTAAACCAATAAACACAGAGAAAAAAAGTCAATTATTCATTAGCATACATAACAAATATAAATCAATGGAGAAAATTACTTAAGAATGTCATATTCTAGGCTTTGAGGAATGACAAAATCCTTAGTAAATCTTAACTAAATCAAGCAATTTAAATAATAAAAGTGCATTTTTAGCTTGAGTCTGCCCTTCTGGCTATAAATATTTTATAATTAATGGTTATATATATATATATATTTATTTAAGCCATTAAAAAAAGGAAGAAAGAAAATTAATTTTTTCTAACCGGCTAATTTTTAAAAAATTGGTTTTTCTGCCATGTAGATTTATAGCTTATACAAAAAGTGGGGTTGATTAAAAATATTTGTCATTTTAGAAATTTATTAATTCATAATTTTTCTGCAACTTTGCTTGTAGCTTCTGCATAACTCTTGGATTTTGCATTTTACAATGTGTAAAATAAACAAAAAAAACCAGATTGAAAAAAAAACCAGCATGGTTTTTTTTTTTTTTTTTTTTTTTTAAACCATTGGTTTAAACCAAACAACCCTGTTATTGAGAAATTATATTATTTGTTAAATTCCAACTCAATAATAAAATGTTTTAAAATTAGTTATAAAATATTTTCAAGATATGTAATTTATAATTGAAGTACTTCACTATATGAATGCCAATTTTGGCTTTGCCTGGCTTTTTTTCAGCTTTGCCAAAAAAAAGTGTGCAATAATTGTGTAATGATCTCATCTCACTTAATCTGTATATAATGAGTTACCAGATTAAAGTATCTGGCTTGACTTTTTGCCCAACGCTATTGTTCTTGATCTTGGGTCATTCCAGGCATAGCCATAGCTAGAAATGAACAATAGAAGGGGGGGGGGACTCAAAATTTTTTTTCTCTCTCTCTGACGCAGAAAGATAAATTAGTGCCTATTCACGTTGTAGATACAATGTTTCTTATTAAACTTGTAAGAATTTCATTTTATACTAAGAAAAGTATATGATAATGAAAATTTTGAGTGTATAACTGGTGCATAATTAAATATGTTACCTTCATATGTACAAATAGAATGAAGGAGTGTTGAAACACTTATTTTAGATACAATTTAGTAATTCATTAACTGTGAAAGGGCTCAAAACTAAATTAGATTTTTGAACATAATTTCATTTGAATTTTTGGAACAGAAAATCATTTAGTGACCTTGAAATCTTTTCCAGGGGGGCTCAAAATTTTTTAGGGTTGGGGCTGAGCTGCCCATACTGTCCCCTTAGCTAGGGCCCTGATTCCAGGTCAGATAAACCAAAGAAATTCAATATTCAACCTGACCATTTCAGATTTCCATGAAATTGCCAGGGATCATTCTCTATGATGATATGAATTACAGCGTTAGAATTCCTAAAAAAAAGTCAGGACCAGTAAGCATGAGAATTTACTGGTCCGCTATATAAAATTCTATTAAATAATTTTAACACTTAGAGTGGCCTCCTCCCGTACCCCCCCCCCCCCCTCCTTGGAAAATAAACCAATCTTACTTTGCATTAATCCAAATTTTTCAGCATAATACAATGTAAAATTATAATTTGCTAAAAATTAAAAAGAGAAATTTTCTGTACTTTTTAAAGAATAAATGTGCAAGATACAAATTTAATTATAAAATAATGCTTATTTAAGTGTAGAAGATAACAAGTATCACTATTGTTTGCATTTCTTTTAAAATGGGGCTAGACAGGTTTATTGAAAAAGATATTTTTGCTGAAAAAAGCGATATTTTTGTTGAGTAAATGGGTATTTTGCTTAATGAAATGGTGCTTTCAGGAGTCACATTCCCTCAGAAAGATTTGGAGCAATAAAAATCTGATTGGTAAGCAGGAAAATCAGTTTTTGGAGCAGCAACAACAATTTTTTAAGCAGGAAAATTAGCTTTTAAAACAGAAAAATTCTCTCTCGGCATTCACTTTTTTTTTTTTTTTTTTTCGTTCTTTTTTGTCCAAATTTCCGTCTTTTCGCGTTATTTTGACGAAATCTTTTGTTTTCGGGATTTATTGACGAAATATACCGTTTTTCGCGATATTTTGTTTCAAAATTTATCTCGATTTTTGGACGAAATTTGCCGTTTTTTCGCGATCTTTTGAAGAAATCTACCTTTTTTGGGTTTTAGGATGAAATTAGCCATTTTTTTTCGAGATTTTTTGACAATATTTGCCGGAAATTAGTCATTATTTAGCGCTTTTTTAACAAAACTTGTCTTTTGAGATTTTTTTTGACAAATTTTGCCGTTTTATAGCTATTTTCGGGCAAAATTTGTTGTATTTTCACGATTTTTTGAAGAAATCTGCCTTCTTTTGCAATTTTTTGAAGGAATCTGCCCTTATTTCGCTATTTTTTGAAAAAATCTGCCGTTTTTCGAGATTTTTCTTTGGGCGGAATTTGCCGTTTTTTCGCGTTTTTTTTTTTGAAAAAATCTGCTTATGTTTTGGGTTTGGAATAAAATTAGCTATTTTTTCGAGAATTGTTTAACAAAATTTGCCTGAAATTAGTCGTTATTTCGCGATTTTTTAACGAAATTTGCCGTTTTTTCGCGATCCTTTAACGAAATTAAGCGTCTCGTGGGACGCGTAAGAACTATTTTTTTGCGTCCCATCGCCGTTTTTTTGCGTATTTTACGCGCTATAGTGCGTCCGCGGCATCGCTAAAAAAAAATCTTATGTGCGATCGGTTGTGGTTTTTTCAAGCCCTGAAAAAAGGCACTGGTCCTGCGGACCACTAAATTTTTCAGATTAGTGATCCGACTGAATTATCGGTGGTCTCAGACCAGCGGGCCAGCAAGGATTTCGAACGCTGAATTAGACCATTTTTTTTTTTTATTTATTAAATTTTGAAAAATCGTTATTTTTTGATATGCATAAATATTTTCAATTTTGAATTTCTTAAGTTCTATCAAACGGAAAATTTTATGACCACTCATTTTAAAGAAGAGTTTGTAAGGTTTAATTTGATCGAAACCGATCAAATTAAGTTTATATTAATATATATAAATTTAAAGATTTACAAAACTGATCGATAAAATTCACAATTTTTACGAAGCTGATCGAGAAAATTCATGATTTTTCCACGTCGGATCAACAAAATTCACGATTTTTATGAAACTGATCGACAAAATTTGCAATTTTTACAAAACTGATTGACAGAATTCGCAATTTTTACACAGCCGATCGATAAAATTTGTGATTTTTACAAAGCCAATCAAGTTTTCCTCATATGATTTTTCCACAGCTGATCAACAAAATTTTCGATTCCTTTGTGTCTGATCGACAAAATTCGCGATTTTTACAAAGTTGATCGATGAAATTCACAATTTTTCAAAGGCAGATCGAGAAAATTTGAGATTTTTATAAAGCCGATCAAGAAAATTCAAAGGCAGACGATGAAATTCGTGACTTTTCCGAGACAGATCCACAAAATTCCAGATTTTTATGAAGCCGATCGAGAAAATTCACAATCTTTTGGCATGTGATCGACAAAATTAACAATTTTTATGAAGCTGATCGATGAAATTCACGATTTTTCATCGCATGATCGATAAAATTCTCAATTACTTTGTGCCAGATCGACCAAATTTGCATCTATAATGAACCTGATTGACGAAATTCGTGATTTTTACAAAAGCGATGGACGAAATTCACAATTTTCACAAAGATGAGCGACGAAATTTCAGATTTTATTTAAGTCTGATCAACAAAATTCACAATTTTTACAAAGTCGATCGAAGAAATTCACGATTTTTACGAAGTAGATCGACAAAATTTGTGATTATTCAGAGACTGATCAACAAAAATCACAATCTTTCTGTGCCTCATCAACAAAATTTGTGATTTTTATGAAGCTGATCCAGAAAACTCACAAATTTTATAAAGCCGATTGCTGAAATTCATGATTTTTACAAAGCCAACTTGACGAAATTTGCAATTTTTTGCCCTGTAACCCATAAAATTTGAAGTTCTTCTGCACCAAATCGACAAAATTTGCAACTTTTACAACCCTGATCAATGAAATTTGCGATTTTTGCGAAGTCAATTAAAAAATTCGTAATTTTTACAAACCTGATTGACAAAATTCAGGATTTTTACAAAGGTGATGGACGAAATTTGCGATTTTTACAAAGCTGATCGATGAAATTCGTGATTTTTCTTTGCACGATCGCCGAAATTTGCATTTTTTCTGCACATTATCGGCAAAATTCTCAATTTTCCCATGTTCAACCAATGAAATTTACAATTTTTCAAAACTGATCGACAGAACTCATGATTTTTTTCATGTCTGATCGTTCAAATTTGCACTTTTTTTCACCTTTAACTGACGAAATACACATTTTTCTTTTCCAATCAACAAAATTCACCTTTATTTTATTTTTGAGAAAAACACTTTTTTGTGATTAAAGATTCTAATCTAATAAATTTATTTTAGGTGAAGAATGTGCTGTTTTATTTTAATACCCTGGGATCCTTATTTTCTTTGGCATTTCTGGTGTGGGTGGTATATTAGGGATCCAGTGTATTATATCACATTAAGAACTCCTTTGGCTGAAACCTGCAAATGAAACACCACACATTTTTTTTTTTTCTCAAACTGTGTTAATTTTGAACAAACTTGACTCCAAATCTTGTAAGGAGGAAATGGATATGGAGGAAATGTTAATTTTTTGGTCAGAAAGAGAATTTTAAAATGATAAAAAAGTTACATTAATAAAAAGTGGTTCATATTTCGGTTCTTTCCCCTACCGTACTTACTAGCTGCCATCTATTATAGCAATACCTTTGCATATTTTATCATAATTTTTGTAATCATTAATTATATAATCAGTTTCTAGTAGTTTAATGTATCTCTTTATTTTACAGTTTCTAAATCATGGCGGCATTTTTACCTGACACAGATAGCGAAGATGAATTACCACCTGGCTGGGAAGAACGAGCTACACTAGATGGAAAAGTCTATTATGCCAAGTAAGTTTGTTGATATATATATGTATGTGTGTGCATGTGTTGTATTAAAACAGGTATTTTCTTATTGACAGAATGAACGTTGTGATTTTTTATCAAAATGTCATTTTTGAAAGTTATCAACAGTTATCCTAGATAAACTAATATCATAGTTACTTTCAAAACTAAAGTAAAAGTTTTGAAAGTAATTACTATATTTTGAAAAAAAAAAAATATAGTTTTATAATTGCAATAACAAAATTTCCTCATAATTTCATAACTATGATCAATATCAATAATGACATTTTCAGCATTTTTACATATAAAAACAGGTACTACTTGATTATCCCATCGACCAATTTCACTAAATTATACATATTGATGATTTTTTTTGTTTTAAATAGCAAAAAAAGAATTAGTAAAATATGGTACTTAGGTATTAACGCCACCACAGCAGAACTTGCTCTAATGCTCCAATAAAGAGCTCACACATACACAAAAATAATGGCGTCAAAAAATGGGCAAAAAAAAAAAGCACTAAAAAGGTGCTAAAACACTAAAAAATGTCGTTAAAAATCAGCAAAAGAACAAGGCCACAAGGAATCCAAAAGATAACTGCGGTGGCGTTAATACGCAAGTACCTAAAATGCTAATAAAATACATTTAAAAAGTCTAATTCAAAATCACTTGATGATATGATAAATGTGTATCATTTTTAATGTAAATGAATTTGACATTTATGATTGTCCATTATTTGCATTTAATCTTATAATGTGATGATCGTTTTCTGGTGTATGGAATAATCGAGTAGTAGCCAAAAACAACTGAAAATTAAAGAAATGTTAAAAATTACAATAGTGAGCTTTGAATTTAGTAAATTTAACATCTAAAATAGAAAATCAGATCATAAAATTCACTTAATAAGAAATAATACAGGAAAATTACTTAAATTATCTAACAACTGGGACTTTAAGGGATATATGAAAAATTGAACATAGAACAGCAAAAAAAATTTTGTCCAAATGATACTGAGTTACACAAAGTTATCAATCTTATCATTTTCGTTAATTGATATTCTGTCAAAAAAAAAAAAGGTTTAATTTTTATTGCTTATTTTGAATAAGGTTTTAATGTTAAGGATTTTTCATTTTATCTCTTTATTACAAAGCTTCTATTAATAAGCAAAAACTTGAAAAACAGATACTTTTCTCTAAAAAAAAAAAAAAAAAAAAAAATCATGTTACATAAAAAAAATATACATAAAAGTCCTGACAATTATTTGAAAATGCAGTATTTTATTTCATATGAGTGATTTAAGCATAAAACATTTAATAAACTATGTGCATCATTCTAACAGTTGTAAAATAAGGAAATCTGTGAAAATGAAGCTTATGTTTTTAAGAATTCTGTATTGTTAGAAAAAACTATTAAAACTAAATAAGCTCTATCTTTAAATGCATAAAGATATTTTTATTCTTCTAAATGATGTACAGAAACAGGATGAAACAAAAAAATTATTTCATTATATGAAAAATTTGATAAAATACCAGTATAACTTTTTTTTTTTTTTTTTTCTTTTAATAAGAAATAGTATCTATTATTGACATTTAATCTTAAAGTTTATGCCATTTTTTGTTTTCTTAATTATAATCTTTTTTATTTCTTTTTTTCAGTCATGTTACTAAAAGTACTCAGTGGTCTCATCCTCGTACCGGAAAGAAGAAATCTGTAGCTGGAGGTAAATTCATCAAATAGCTTTGCTACTGTGAAACCTCCCTGTGTGACCAATTCCTTTAACGATAATTTTTTTTTTTCATGAAATGCAATTTACTCCCATAGGCTCAATACTAATTTTACCTCCATTTAGAGATCATCTCAGTTGAATTCCCTTCATGAGCGACCAATATCTTTGAAGAAAAAGAAACAAATTTCGTTTTTCCCTGGTTGCTTGAAAAAAGGTTTTCCAGAGAGCATATTATGATATTACTCATCAAACTTCTAAATTAAGTTTTTTTTTTTGTAACTTTTAAACTTTTTTGTGGCTTTTTAGCACGGTTGGAAAAAAACCGTTTTTTGGTTTAAATCAGGTTTTTTTGGTTTAAACCGGGTTTTTTTAAACATACTTTTTTATTACATATATATGCATATTTATTGATAAAAATAGACATTGTTGGATTATAAGAAGTATAACTTCATTTCAAAATATTTTAAATTAAATATTTATAGTGAATTATGTAGAAAATTAAAAAAAAAAAAAAATTCATATTTTAAACACTTATTAGTAAACAGTCTTGTGTTCAAAGAATAAATTACTCTACACAGTCAAACAGTGATACTTTGAAAAAAATTATAAACAATTTTTTGATTACTATAATAAACATTCGATGCAGTTTGATGACTATAATATTCTTTTCTACAATTTTTTTTTTTTTTAGATAAATCTAAGATACTTCTTTGTGGTGGTTACTCGATAACCCCCCATATGTTTAGTTTAATTCATTTTTATTAGCCATTTTATTTCATATCACCTTCCTTTCATTAATGTTCTCAATTTAAATTTTATTTCGATTTCGTTTATTTTCATTTCGTCGCCTGTAATGTTTTCTTTCTTACTTAGCTTTCGAATGTTCCAAGCCGGTAAAATCCTGTTCGAAATCATTCCTTCCGGTTTTGGAGATCGTTCGAGAACATTCTCGCTTGTTCTTTGGGTGGAACTTCCGTTTATTCGGACACACCCCTAGCCTATCAAATTCGTTTCCACAGGTGACGTATTTTAAGTCATTCAGCACAGGGCCACCTGCTTTGGCCTCCCCTCTTTAGGTGTTTATCAATTCTCTTTTTATTAAATTCATATTTCTCCATTCTTTGCATCGTAACTTGGCTTATTTTGTCACCCCCCCCTCTTTCGCTCGCTGCCAAATTGGCGTATTGTGGGATTCCTGTAACCTTTTCTCTTTTTCCCCTGGGCTCTCGGCCACCTGCGTCAGTTGCGCTGCTAGACACCTGCCGTAATGGATGCTGCCGGATGAGTGGAGGTTTTGGTGGAATTTCCGGGGCATGTGTGCGCCCCTCGAGACCGTTGCGTTCGGTCATCATTTCATGCTTCTATGTACACGCCAGGATGTCAGCGAAGTTGATTCTTTAATGCAGCGAGAGGCAAATCCCCTTCAAAAGCATCCAAAAAATTATTTTGTTTTGTGCCTTTCTACTTATACAATTTAGATTAGGTGACGTCATGAGTCTCCTATTTCTTTGCTCTATTGATGGCTTTTATATCTAAGGTAGAATGTCGTCGTGTGTCTTCTAAATAATATTTTTATTCATCATCTCAATTATCAATAATTCTCTCCAACCAACGTACGTGCTCAATTCTTCAATAGTGTTTTTTTTTGTTATGAGTTCTATGTCCTCTGAAAAATAAGCAGAGGTGAAGAATCTTTTCGAGAAGTGAAGTCAATTTGTTTACTTAAGGAATTTATACCATTACTAGCGGACCCGACAGACGTTGTCATGTCACCAATAGACGTTGTCCTTCTTGACACCGACTCCAGAAAATCAAATAAATGTACGTAAATATGGTAATACGCACGATAAACACTACGCTCTTAATTTAATTTCTTATTACAATTATGTAAGAAAATTATTTTTCACTCCTCAGTATTTTTTGAAGACGGTTCAATTTTTGACAGAAAAGTTTATTTTTCTCTTTTTAGTTAAAAGTTAACGATTTTCTGAAGTCAGTTAATCAAAATTATAATACAGGAAATATTATTGTAAAGCATACACGTTTGTCAGGAGTGGGGTTCGAACACGCGATCTCTTTCTTCAAGAAGCTGATCTTAAATCTGGCGCCTTAGACCGCTCGGACATTCCGTCCGCATTTTAGTAATCGAACTTATTTAACACTTTTAATTAGCGAAAAATCACTAACTATTAGTTTTTGCCGAATTACTAAAAAAGTACTGAATCAATTTCGATGAAATGTGAATCTAAACCATTCTCGAATCCACTGGAACACACACACAATATATCATTAAATCGGTCCAGTCGTTTAGTAGGAGTTCAGTGACATACACACGCACAGAAGATTTATATATATAAAGATAATAAGTATCGGTACTACTTAGTTATCTCGTCAACCATAAAATGATCGCCAAACTATAAGATTAAATGTCAATAATGGATGATCGTGAATGTCGGATTCAATGACGTTAAATACAATACAAAGAGTTTTAGAATGTCATTAAATGATTTATTTTGTACTTTTTATTTGTATTTTTTGTTAATATTCTGCTAATTAATTGTTTTTTCTGATTTCAATTAAAAATTATGTCAATATGTAAAATTTGGCAATTAGTATGGCGATTTGTACAATTTGGCGAAATTGGTCGACGGAACCTAAGTACCTAAATATTTATAAATGCATGGTTGCATATTATAATTAACTTGATTATCCCATCTATCAATTTTGCCAAATTGTACAAATCACCAATCTCATAGCCAAATTATTCATATTGACATAAATTTCATTTTAAATAATGAAAAAACAATTAAATAGAAAAAATATTGATAAAAATACAAATAAAAAGCCGAAATAAAAATAACTTGATGTTTTAAACAGGTGTATAATATTTAATGTCATTGGATGCGACATTTACGATCATCCATTATTGGCATTTAATCTTATAATTTGGTGATTTTTTTTTTTCTTTTCGCTTTACAAATGAGGAAGAGTTCAATAACCTGTTTTTTTCCCGTCAACCATAAAATGATCGCCAAACTATAAGATTGAATGTAAATAATGGATGATCGTGAATGTCGGATTCAATTAGTATGGCGATTTGAACAATTTGGCGAAATTGGTCGACGGAACCTCAGTACCTAAGTATTTATAAATGTATGGTTGCATATTATAATTAACTTGATTATCCCATCTATCAATTTTGCCAAAATGTACAAATCACCAATCTCATAGCCAATTTATTCATATTGACATAAATTTCATTTTAAATAATGAAAAAACAATTAAATAGAAAAATATTGATAAAAATACAAATAAAAAGCCGAAATAAAAATCACTTGATGTTTTTAACAGGTGTATAATATTTAATGTCATTGGATGCGACATTTACGATCATCTATTATTGGCATTTAATCTTATAATTTGGCGATGTTTTTTTTTTCGCTTATTTGGCTATTAGTATGGCGATTTGTACAATTTGGCGAAATTGGTCGACGGAACCTAAATACCTAAGTATTTATAAATGTATGATTGCATATTATAATTAACTTGATTATCCCATCTATCAATTTTACCAAATTGTAATTTGGCGATGGTTTTTTTTTGCGCTTTACAAATGGGAAAAAATTCCATAACCTGTTTTTTTTTTGGGGGGGGGGGGGGGGTATTCAATGAACGATATTTTGATTTAATGTAAGGGTAGACATCATTAAAGGCCTTTTACAAAAAAGTCAATGACCAAATCCTAAGCCCTGGAGACCAAACTGGTCGCCAGGGCGGAGTACTGAACCGATTTCGATGAAATGTGAATCTAAACCATTCTTGAACCCACCGCATCACACACAAAAAATTTCATTAAAATCGGTCGAGTCGTTTAGGAGGAGTTCAATTACATACACACGCACAGAAGATTTTTATATATAAAGATGAGCATTGAAAATTTCAGGTTTTTGCGCCGAAGACATCGCCAAATTAGGAAAATGTGAATTATCTCACGAACTACTGGATTTAAACAAATTTGCTTAGTACCATTCGATTCAGAATAAAAAAATGCACTAAAATATGTTATCAGTTGAAAAATAACTACAAAAGCCGATTTTTATGGTGGAATTTTTTAAAAGTTCGTTCTTTTTTCTACTCATCTTAGGGGTGGAATTTTCGAAAATCCATTTTTAGCGACACTCGATGCTATAAGAAGTATTTTTACCCCAATTTTCAAGATTTTTGGTTCGGTAGACTTTTTTGTGCTATGATTAATACGAAATCCTGACTTTTTTAAATATATATAGCACTTTTAATTAGCGAAAAATCACTAAGTATTAGTTTTTGCCTAATTACTAAAAAAGTACTGAATCAATTTCGACGAAATGTGAATCTAAACCATTCTCGAATCTACTGGAACGCACACACAGAATTTCATCAAAATCGGTCCAGTCGTTTAGGAGGAGTTCAATTACATACACACGCACAGAAGATTTTTATATATAAAGATTTGGCCCACAAACTCATATTTAAAGTTTGAATATCACTGGGGCCTTCCAAAAGAGAATACAGGCATATCTCTGTATACTATTTTTCTTCTAATATATTTATATGTGAAAATACATATATTTAAAGGATGTTTTGAAGGAAATGATAATATTTTCCTATTTTTTGAATCATGAAAAAATTTTGTAGTTCATGTTGTCAAGAAATTTAAAAATGTGTTATGATGAAGAATGTTGGTTTTGTTTGGAATATATCAATTTAAAAAAAAATATCTTCATTTGTAAAGTTTTTACTACAAAGCAAATGTTTAATTTCTGCAGGGATGCAAATTAGTCACTTTTCTCACTTTTAGTCACTTTTTTGAAATTTTGTCACTTTTAGTCACTATTTTTTAAAAAAGTCACTTTTAGTCACTTTTTTGACTAAAGATAGGCTGTGAAAGCAGTATTGTATTTAGAAGCGTTTCTCTGTGAAGGATTTCTTTGGCTTATAGGTAAACATTGTAGAATTCCAGAGTGGAAAATTGTACTTTTTGACGAATGCCATTATTCTCCCTCCCCTTTCCTTTATGTAAAGTTATCCCGTAAGTATTTACTTACATGGATTATAATGCTTAATTTTTCTCACAGTATATGAAATAAGTTTCGAATTAACTCCCAAATTCATGAGTCCTGTGTTAACTCGATTGGCTGCTGAATCAATCATTAATATAGGTAAGTTTTTTCCTAAGTTACTGATGCTTCTGATTTGATTATTGGTGTGCATAGTTTCTTTCATGGTTGGCCCTCAAGATGGGAAGATTTTACTTAAATACAGAATGAAGTTGGTCTACCAAATCAAAAGTTCCTAAAGCATTGTTCATCCAGATGGCTGACGATGGAAAGTTCTTCAAGAATACTTGAGCAGTGGAATGCTATTAACAAGTATTTTTTGAAATTCATTCCTATGAAAGATTCAAAACTCATGTCATCTGCAAACAGTGTTCGAAATTAGCGGTCGTTAGTCGTCAAATGCGACTAAACTTTTGCATTTGACGACTACAAAATTATTTCCAGTCGTCAAATTTGACGACTAGCTTTTTTAAAATTTTTTGTCTAACTTTGAAAATTTCATGTTCCTACTTTTTTTTCCCTTGCTGCACCGTGGTATTTGTTAAGTCGATCACTATTCAAAAAGATCGAAAGGGGTGGGGATACGTAGAACTCCTATTATAGAAGCCTTAGGGGTACGTGAAGCGCGATAAATAGCAATTCCCACATGCTAGTATTCTGGAATTCTATTGTCTGCGGAAAATCCCCTGGACTTGTCAATTACAAACACAATAGTAACCAATGATAACCAATGACTGATGAAACTGAGCAACACCCCACAAATTCTTGCACCAGTTATTTGAAAGTGATAGTTAGTAGGAAGTTTTTTTTTTGATAAAGTGAAGTGCCATTTTCAGGAAGTTTGCAAGCTAACAAGCGCAATGTCAAAACGCAACATTTCTTCATATTTTACAATTGCATGTGCATCTAGTGCTAAAAGATTAAAAACGGATACAGAAAAAAATGATATGGAAGGTAGTAGTGAAGAAATCAACCAGGAAAAAAGTTGTAAATCAACGAGAAAAGTTGTAAATAATGCCACGTTTTTGAAGTGGAAAAAAGAAAATCCCTGGCTCACCCTAGATCAAAATTTAATGGTGTGCACCGTGTGCAAGGAATTCGCAAAAGCGGAAGACATCAACTTCGTAAATGGATGTCCAGCTCTGCGATATGAAACGGTAAGTAATTTTTTTTTCTGACAATATTTATTTTCTTATACTAGTTTATTTTTATGCACTTAATTTTTTTAAAAAAGAAACTACATCTGTCTTGATCGATTTTTTGAAATTATAACATCAATATTCTTTTATTCTTTCTCGCTTCTATTTAGTTTGTAAAATATGTAACAGCTCTTGTTCAAAAATGAAATCAATTATATTAAGGCAGCAAAATAAGCAGTTATATTGCCTTATCGCCTATAGTGGGGAATAATGTTCAATCAAAGTATTTTTTTTTTTTTTAAATTAACATTCTGTATTTTTGTACTGTCTTATAATCCTATAATGAGCCTGCGTATAGTTCTCCTTTTTATCTCCTTGACAGAAAAAAAAATAATTTACAACATCGTTTTATGTTTTAAAAGATAACTATATATTGATTGAAATCTAAATTAGTGCCTTTATAGACCGAATAAATAATAAAAGTACTAATAGTAAAATAAATAACTTCTGAAGCATAAGAATTTTCTTGTCAATGATCTCTAAACTAAACACTTCTCCTTCGAAACTGACCTTTGATCCGAAAGAAAAACGCAGCTGTCAGCAAAACAGCCGCTAACGGGAAGAGTAATATTCATTCTTACGTTCTCTCCTCAAATGTTAGACGGCTGCTCGGATCGGAATTAATAAATCCGAACACTATCCGTTTCGTTTATATTTTCACATTTAACGGCCCGGCCATCAATGAAATAGTCTGCCCTGACTCTGTTTTTACAGAAGAGATAAAAATAAATAATAATAATAATTAATTTTTTTTTTTAATTCAATATACATTTTTTCTGATTACTATACATTCTCGAGGCAGAAAATACACAATAGCAACATTAATAATTACTTAAACGTTTAGACTTTTCAATGTTCAAATAAAAATTTGTTAAAAAAATTAATTTGGTTTAATCGGTTTGGTTAAAAAAAAAAAAAAAAAATCAACTTTCTCAGCTGTATAGAAAAAAGTAGATCTATGAAAATATTTATTTGTAATTTATTAAGGTCTCAAATTAAATAGATCTGTATTTTGACACATATCTTAATTTCTTTTCGTTCCGGAAACAGAAAATTGCAGGTGATCTTATACAGAAACTATGTATTCAAATTAGAGGTCTGCGCATGCCGACATTTCCAGGCTCGAGCTCTGCCCAGAAAAAAAGTTAAAATTTCGGCCCGATTGATATTCTACAGAACATTGATAGAGGGATTACTCTCATGAAGGATTCTGACCAAAAAAACTTATCTTAGTCTTTTTTTTTTTTTAGCAATGTTTATAGTCTTCGTTTACACAGAATTGTCGAAGGCCGCGATATTTATGACTGTTTGTTTGTTGTATGTAAATGTTCCAGTTATCATTAATATTTATAATCTATATTCCATATAATAGAGATATAAAAATCTAAAAAAAATGGTATGTGGTAAAAGTAAAATCTTCTAAGACGGAATCGCATTGGAAAGAAAAAAAATACGTTCCTTTTTAGCAGCTGTAAATGTTTCATTTTTTTTTTTTTTTTCCTCGCGTATTACTATATTCATTTTATGAATGAAAAGTTTAAAAGAAAATTCTGTCAAAGGCAGGTTTTTTTTCCCATGTGTTTAACTCTGGTTAAATAAGCCTAGAAATCTACGATTCTTCAATAAAAATAAATTTAATGTTTCATTGAAGAATAATGACGACTTAAAAGTATATATCTTTTTTCCACAAATTTTTGGACAAAGCCAAATTTTACTGATTTTTGAACAGATTTGGCCACGTCAAGAAAAGAATTTTCATATGGGATAATTCAACAGGAACTGATTATTTTGGTCCGTGAAGACTGGGAAGAATATCTCGGCTTCGTATGGAAAAAATAAGTTAGACCTGGCCCGAAAAGATTAGTGACTAGGCCGGCCCGAATTTTCAGAAAAAAGGCCTGGCCCGCCGTTAATGAAAATCGGCCCGCGTGCCGGGCTTGCTCTTCGTGCCGAGGTTTCGCCCTTGCAGATCTCTTATTTAAATGTTGTTTTCCCTTTCTTTTTCTTCTTCTTTTTTTTTATTTACAAAAGAAAAATAATTTCACTTAAGAATAATGTGACAGTTGATGTTTTGAATAGAATTTCCGAACCGATGACACGGAGAACGGAGAAGGAGAAAATGCTATCGTCGTGCGATAACGATTGTTTATAAGCTCTTGTTGCATATTGATAGTATGTTTTAGCTATAAATTTCAATTATGAATAGTAAAATATATTCAATACACATTAACACCTCGGGAGCGTGGATTTTTCCCACTATTGAGAGGTAAACATAAACAAATATGTAAGTATTGGTTATCACAAAAGTGTCCACTAAATAAAGGTGTCTGTTATGGAGTTTTTAATGTATACATAGTGGTAGCGTTATTAAAGCAAAGAAAAGAGAGTGCCAATTGTTATTTATTTTATTTTATTTTTACATTCTTATACCTTAATGACAAAAGTTGATTCAAAAAAAGTCTTTAATTTTTAAAGTGGTTTTTAAAACTATCTATTAAATATTTACCACAAAGAGATACCTGCACATGTTTTACTTAGTATGTTTTTATTTACTTATAAAAAAAATAATATACACATACATATCAAAATTACAGGTTTCATTAAATTATTTTTAAAATATTTTAGAGTTCTAATCTATATTTAGAGCATTAGAATGGTTACTTAGAATTATAGCTTTTCGTATTATTTTATTTTATTAAACAAAATAAACCTAAATATTAAAATTTTGGAGGATATATATAGATATATTAAAGATATGGCTTAACTGGTAGCTAAAAAATAAATACAAAATCCCAGAAATGAGACAAATATTTGCATATGTATTGTTTCATTTATATTTTTAAAAGTAAAAATTTTTTAATGCATTTTTTTAGCAATATTTCATAATCTTATTTTTAAAAATCTGTAAATAAGTTTAAAAAAATAGCAAATTAAGCATTATTTTTTTTAATTAATTCTGATAAAATTGGAAAGGAGGTTGCATTACTTTTTCCTTATTTTCAATAACTTAATTGTTAATGCTTTTCATTCACTAATAATTTGAGATGGAGAGACAATTTTTGGTTTGGAGGAAACCCATGTCTAAAAATTTCTTCTGTGCTACAAATAGTAATTTCATAAAAATAAAAAAAAACTAAATAAATAAATAAATAAATATGATCAGTTTTGAAATTATGATTTTATGTTAAATGTTATGATATGAGTTATGTCTTTAACTAGATACTTAGATTTTTTTTTTTTTTTCTGTAGGTGAATAAACACAGTTTGTCCGCAACACACAGAAATTCATGTGCAGCTAAATTAGCTCAAACAGATAAAATGTCAACGCCAATTATGCGCGCCATCAAAGCAATAGATTCGGATTTGCATTTTAATATGCAAAAACTTTTTAATACTGCTTATCTCATTGCAAAACAAAACTATGCTTTTGAAGACTTTCCAATGCTCTGTGCATTGCAAAAGAAAAATGGATTAAAATTAAATGACACATACCTTAATGGAAAAGCGGCAAAACAGTTTGTCGGATACATTGCGGAGAGCTTACGTGCCGAAGTAAGAAAAGAACTTAAAGATACCGAATTTTTCAGCCTAATAGCAGATGGATCAACAGATAAGTCAAACATACCATCGGAAATTATTTATTTAATTTATCTACATGGTGGTGAAACAAAATGTTCGTTTATTAGCCTTATTGAATGCGAAAATGAAACAGCTAATGGAATTAAAAAAACAATTACGTCGACTTTAGACACATATGCCCCTGAGTGGAAGCAAAAACTGACTGCTGTAAGTTTTGATGGAGCTAGTGTTAACATGGGTCCTATTAGTGGTGTAGCAACACAATTAAAGGAAGATTGCCCTGGTTTGATATCTGTGCAGTGTATAGCACACAAGCTCGAATTAGCAGTGTCAGATGCATTAAAAAAGGTGAAATATGTAGATATTTTAGAAGATTTATTGAGGGGTATCTATTCATTTTACCACCGAAGCCCAAAAAGAATAAAAGAATTAGACGAGGTGGGAGACTTAATGCAATCGAAAATTTTGCGTCATAAAGGGCTTCATGGTATCAGATGGCTAAGATCAAAGAATAATGCTGCTGTAGCAGTTATTAACAACATGCCATGCCTAATTTTACACTTAGAAGACATAGCATCTAGTGATGCAGATAAAAAATTATCTTGTAGAGCAAAGGGATACTTGAAATCATTAAAATCAGAAAGATTTGTGAAATTTATTTTATTTTTCCAGGATATCACTTCAATCCTTTCTGGTTTGTCAGAGCTATTTCAACGGCGATTTTTGACAGCTTCGAAAATAAAACTTAGTTTAAGTGCAACCAATGAAAAGCTAAAAAGATTATTAGTTGAAAATGGTCCTGCATTAGAATCGTATGAAAAAGAGGTATCATTGATAAATGATAACGAAGTGTCTTATAGAAATATGCATTTAAACAGAAATGTGCAGCAATTAAATTCATTTGAAGAAGACAAAAATGCATTATTGAAGAATTTAATCGATTCTTTGGAAGAAAGATTTATTGAAATTAATTGTGATAATGTTTTGAGCAACATTGATATTTTTGACCCAATTAATATTACAGAAGACATATCTTATGGTGATAAAGAGTTAGAAGTTCTCTTAAGAAACCTCCCTCAAAATTTAACAATAGATTCTAAAGCAGCTGTAAATGAATATATTGACTATAAAATTTGGTCTCGTACCAAACAGAAACTTTCATGTGAGACAGTCTGGCAGAGATTTTTGGCAGAATCTTCAAATGAATATCATAATTTACGCAAAGTTCTAAGTTTTATAATGATTTTGCCGTTCAGTACTGCTGAATGCGAAAGAGGATTCAGCCAATTAAATTTGATAAAAAATGATGTGCGTAATCGTTTATCGACAAATACAGTGAACGATTTATTGATGATAAAACTATATGGGCCTGATTTAGACAATTTTTGTCCAGATATATCAATTAAACTCTGGTGGAATGACGTTGCAGAAGGACGGATTAGACGTCCAGATTTTAAAAAATGATTGTTTTCAATAATTATTATTCAGTTTTTCTAAATAAAAAATTAAATGCTTGAATATAATCTGAATACTTCTTTTTTTTCATGTCCAACTTTATTAAAATTATTGGCTAATGCTTAGCTTTATCCTTGAAACTTATATACAGTCAAACATTGTTATATGAGTGCAAGACCCTCAGTCTTAAAACACATTTCACTCCTGGACATTTCTTTTTTTTTTTACTGATATTAGGTTGTGGTGTTTTATTTTTTATATAAATTATAGCAATATTACAATGAATAATTTTAAGAAACTTTCTTTTATTATTTGATAACATTTTTTAATCATAATTTAAGACATTGGAATCTTCTGGTTAATTTCAAAGTGTTTATACTCATACTCAAAAATTTTTTTTGTCTTTGCATAGATGGATGGCTTTCTTACACCCAATATTGTTAGCATTAAATCATTTTGAAAAAAAAAAAAAAAAAAAAGCTCGACACAAATTAATTGCCGTCCCAACTGTTAAGATGGTTCTATTTATTAATTTTATTATTGAATGGTTAATCCCTCCCCCCCCCCCCCTAAAAAAAGAAAGCCTTTTTTTATTTAATGTTAACAATATTTGACTGTAATTATAAATATAATATGTATACAAATGAATACAAGTCTAACTATCAATATTGGGTAAAATTTTGTTTGACTTATTAAGAAGTTATTCCATTTTAATTTTACTTTACAAGACATTTTCATATATAGAATGATTAAGTGCACTTTTCTATTTTTTTTCTTAAAATAATATTTAAAAATACTTATCAGTTTTATAGCTGTTTTCATTTTTAAATCTGTAGAATTTAAAAATTTAAATAATAATAATAATAAATGGCTATTTATAAAGTAGTATATAATGTTACAGTCAGTCTAAAAATGAAATTTAGAAATGGCAACTAGAAATTTTAATTTGACGCCTAAAAAATTTATAGTAGGCGTCATTTGACGCCTGACTTTCATTTCCCAATTTCTACCACTGTCTGCAAACTATAAATTGATTACTCAGTTGCTTAAAATGCCATCAATTAAAGCAGAACTTTTATTTGTACGTTCAAGTGCACTTTTATTCTCCAGTTTCACTGATTTTTTTCAGAAAGATCAACCACTTGTCCATCTTTTGTATTCAGTTGCTGAAAATATTGTCAAGACTCTAATAGGGAGAGTATGTATAGATAAAAAAATTGGTGAAAGAATCAATGTAATTTTTGACTGTAAAAACTTACTTCCTTTGACACAAGTAGTAATTAGTGACGAAGTAAAAATAGCTTTGGAAACATGTGAAAAAGACAAGCTTCAATTTCTAAACAGCGCATTACGAAATCATTACATTGAAGCATGTAAATATGTCATCAATAAAGGTCCCATTTCTAGTTCTTTTATTAAACATTTTAGATTTTTAAAACCAAGTGAAATATTAAAAAAAAAATTCTGCAAACGATCTTTTAACTATTGCTAGAGTGTTACCATTAAATATACCTTCTGATAGGTTAAATGATGAGTGGAAACTTCTTCAGCTTGAAGATCATTCTAAAGCTGAAATTGATTGTCCTGTTGACCACTATTGGAGCTTGTTTTTGAATAAACAGTATGTAGCGGTGGATTAAAATATCCAAATTTAAGCAAAGTGATTAAATGCTCATTAAGTCTTTCTCATGGAAATGCTCATATAGAACGAGGTTTTTCTGTTTCTGGAAACATTCTTACAGAAGAACGTACTAATATGTCAGAACGTACTAAAATGTCAGAACATACTCTGAATGCTTATATCACAGTTAAAGATGCATTGAAGTTATATAACAATAAGCCTGAGCATGTACCAATGACAAGAAAGCTAATAACTCTTGCTCAGAGTGCCCATAAAAGTTATGTTGTAAAAAATTCATTTTTATTTCTATCATTAAGACGCTTAGAAAAAGCACAAATAAAATGTGCCAAATTGCTTACAGTTGCATATAAAATTATATTAAGAATCTATTAAATTCCAAAATGTTTTCATCCAGTGCACTCAACTATCATCAATGGAATTTTGTCGTGTCTTTTTCACTTACTGGAGAATTGTCAAGGACACAACATTCTAGGTGATATGGAATGTAAGATGATAGAAAGAAATATTCAAATGTTCATCAAAAACATGCTTCCATCTATTAAAGTGATAATTCCTTTCAAACACCAATGGATGTCATATGACAATACATTATTAAATTTAAAAAATTATCTCTAGATTATCTCATAATGGCTTTGGAAAATAATTTTGAATTTATTAAATTATTCTGTTATATGTTGAGTTTGAACTAATCTTGCTAACTCATGAGATTGATTTAATCTGAGATCTGCTTTCTGTATCTTAATCAACTTTAACCCTTAAGTCTACCATGTACTGCATAAGGAAGATTAATTCAAACTCAGCCTATGAAAGTAGAATTTATTGAAGCCAAAATTATTTTTTCATATAAGTTACTAAAAAACCATTATAAAGGAATCTCTTGGGAAAATTTCTTCAAAAGATTTAGTTTGTAATAATGTATTGTCATGGTATTATGGAATTTGGAAGGGATTGCTAGAAAATACATGAAAGTATGTATTTTATGAACATTTGAATACAATTTTCTGTCGCCTGATATTTCATACCGCCCTTAATATAGAACTAGCGAGCTACGCCCGCTAGCTGGGCCACTTTTTCCAAACGAACCTCGGTATTAAGCAGTATATAATAAGCAAAAAAATTCATTTAATAAGCAAGTCTTCGTGTTCGAATCCTCAAGCACAAAAAAAAAAAAACTAAATTAAAGAGCCATGGTCCCGTTAAAAATATGTGTTTTCGCAGTGTGGGCCATGTGCACTTGAAAAAAAAAGATTGTGGATCGGAGCTGTGGTCGTTCGCACCCATAGTCCCGTTAAAAATATTTGGTTCTGCACGGTGGGCACTATGCGCCCATAAGACATTTTTTCGTATTTTTTAGTTCATCAGAAGCAGATTTTTATGCAGATTCTGAATATGTAATCAGTTTTTTCTACTTAATAAAAATTGTCTACATGATGGTTTAAGAAAAAACGCGCAAAAAAAACGCAATTAGCGCCGGTAGAAAAAGCGATTTTCGGCTGTTTCTTCTTTTAGCCAAAGGGGAAAAGTTCAGGTTCTTCACCGCAAGGTGGCGCAGTGTTCTGCTTCGGAGCACCGTTTGGGAATTGAGATATTTTCCGTTCCGATTCCCAAGGGGTTTTTATTTCATAACTTTTTTAATTTTGGTCCCATGGTCTCGAAAATGCCCGAAATGACTTCCTCGGAATTTTTCCAATCGAAAGACACCTCTCGCGACTTCCAACTCGCCCGCGTTGCGAACTGTAATCGGCTTCAAGCAGACAGACAGACAGACAGAGGCGCACGGATTTTATTAGTATAGATGGTCTGTCCCGACTATTCTTGAGTAGGAGACATGATGACATTTAATTTTCCATTGATGATGGTCAAATGCATCGTTCAAAACAGCTTTGTAGTTATGGATTTTTAATACTATTTAAATCTATGCATTTTGATACATTTCATTTGTGTTTAATAATTTTTTTGTGATGAATTTAGCTTTAGAATTTTAACTTCTCTTTATTTCCACCATTTTTTCTTAAACATGTTCCTTTTTTTTTGTATAGTTAGTTGCAGTTAAAATATGAGTTTTTCTCAGAAAATATTCAAGGATGTTACCAATCAGCTTTTTAATATCACTATTTGCAAGCAGGTTTTCCATTGCTAATGGAAAATGAAGATTGTTCTTTAAAAATAGAGGTTATTAAAAAGTGATAGGTAGCATCCCTGATATTTTTTGTGACAACAGCCTACTTATTATTTTCAATTTTTAAAAAAATATTATATTAACATTGTATTTTTTGTTTTATATGATTAAAGAAAACTGAGGTTTGATCTTATCTGGTATTTTGGTAGGGGATTTTCATTTAAAAAACATGTATTTCATTTAAATGATTAATTTGCAAATTTATTGAAAAAAATCTTTGTCTTGTACCATTTACATCACTTTTTTTTTTGCTTTAGTATTTTTTTTACATGTTTTAGTCACTTTTATGATACGCTTTAGTCACTTTTTTTGACATCCTTTAGTCACTTTTAGTCACTTTTTTTGGAATTTTAGTCACTTTTCTCACTTTTTTGGAAGCATTATTACAGTTGCATGCATGTCTATGAGAAACAAAAAATGTTTCTATAAAGAAAATATTCGATTTTCATGAAAGAAATACAAGTATTTCATAAATAAATAAATATTAATCTTCAACCAATTTGTGTATTAATTCCTGTGCATGTGTCTGGATTTACTACTCATCATCTGCCAAGGACTTCACAGGATGACTATTGCTTTGTAGTATAATCAGTCGATGCTAGCCAGACTGATATTTCAGTAAGAAGAATTACAATGTAATTTTTTTTTCTTTTCTCCAAGCTGCAGGCAGCTGTTTTTATTTTTGTTCTTCATTATTTAAGTCTTCTTCTCCCTGATACAATTCAGCAGTCATCCTCTTGATGTATGTATGGTTTTCAATAGTTTTATTATTTAATGCATTTATCTCTAACTCATAATTATTACAATATATACATATAATCTCATGTATGCCATAATCTACTACTGTTAAATCTTATAAAGTCTTTAATTACAATAGTTGATGCAAAAAATTGAGAAAGAATTTGTCTTTTATATTCTTGTTATAATATTATGTCATTATTTAAAATTATTTTTCTTGACAAATGTTTCATTCTAATAAGAAAGGTGAAATTGTAATTGATATAAGGTAAACATAAAAATGAGTACTCATCAAATTATTTTCTCTATTGTGACTTCTCTTTACAATGCATGCATGCTTTAACATTTAACCTCTTTTGATAAAAAAAAAAAAAAAAAAAGAAAAGAAAGTGCATGATAAACTTATATATACTAATATTTCTTCTCTTCTTGGTGAAATATAGAAAGTGAATGACTCACCATAAGTAGTATATAATATTTTTTTTGTATACTTTTGAGTGTTTATACTTTGGATCCAAAGATGTTTAATGAGTCATTATATATATTTATAAAAAGCAAATACTTGATATATGACAAATGCAAAAGTGATCACTTACTTAAGTTTAAAAAAAAAAAATGTTTGAAAATTACAAGTAAATATGTTCTAGATATCTTCTATATAGAAATTTTGACATAACTGATTTTTGTTTGTAGATTGACATATTCATATAAATTTCTTCCTTTTTCAGAATATTAAACATCTTATGTTTTATGTTTATTTTGAATGAAGTATAGTATTAAAAGTATTTATGCAATTATTGTCAATCTATATTGAAAGTGTTCAAGAATATTCCTTTATGAGAGTGTAAAATTTCTCTCTGTGAAAATTTGTTATATTCATTTTGAAGATATTTTTATTGAAATATAACATTATACTTTTGCTACCAATTTAACATATGCCATTCTTTTGCAACTTATTATTTTATTTTCTGTGAAAATGTGTTATTGAATAATGCTAAGGATATTCATTTAAGATTTATTGAAAGTTTAAAAGGCTATGTGGTGATATAAGTAAATTTTTTTATGAGAGCCTAACTAATCTCTCTGCACCATTTATATATTTTTTTATTGTTCAATTTTCAACTTACAAATTCATTCAAGTTATCATGTGTTATTTGAAACCATATATTTTATATATAGTTATAGTATGATTCATATACAGTTATAGTATGTTTCATTTTGTTGACAACTAAGAAAATAGATATACATATTATTGTATAATCAAATATTTTGACATATGCTAAAGCATTCTACTATTATAAGTGCATTTTGCACAGCCTAACAAGAGACTCGTCAAAGTTAAGGACTGTTGTTTTGCACATAGACTTTAAAATTTTTTTTTTAAATATATGATAGATACTTCTGGAAGAAATTTTGTATACCTTCCATTTTAACATATAAGGATTACTATCATAACAATAAGTATTTTTCTTTTATTATTTGAACAGCATGTAAAACAGTTATTTATATTCCTATAACTATTTCTGATACATTTATTTTGTGTAATTATTTAGTATATTTGTACATGTGTTAGAAAATATTGTCTCGATGAAAAATTGTCATTTTTGTCATCTCACCAATATTTTCTTTTGGGGGACCCTGGGTAATATGTGGTGGTTACTCGATAACCCCCCATATGTTTAGTTTAATTCATTTTTATTAGCCATTTTATTTCATATCACCTTCCTTTTATTAATGTTCTCAATTTAAATTTTATTTCGATTTCGTTTATTTTCATTTCGTCGCCTGTAATGTTTTCTTTCTTACTTAGCTTTCGAATGTTCCAAGCCGGTAAAATCCTGTTCGAAATCATTCCTTCCGGTTTTGGAGATCGTTCGAGAACATTCTCGCTTGTTCTTTGGGTGGAACTTCCGTTTATTCGGACACACCCCTAGCCTATCAAATTCGTTTCCACAGGTGACATATTTTAAGTCATTCAGCACAGGGCCACCTGCTTTGGCCTCCCCTCTTTAGGTGTTTATCAATTCTCTTTTTATTAAATTCATATTTCTCCATTCTTTGCATCGTAACTTGGCTTATTTTGTCACCCCCCCCTCTTTCGCTCGCTGCCAAATTGGCGTATTGTGGGATTCCTGTAACCTTTTCTCTTTTTCCCCTGGGCTCTCGGCCACCTGCGTCAGTTGCGCTGCTAGACATCTGCCATAATGGATGCTGCCGGATGAGTGGAGGTTTTGGTGGAATTTCCGGGGCATGTGTGCGCCCCTCGAGACCGTTGCGTTCGGTCATCATTTCATGCTTCTATGTACACGCCAGGATGTCAGCGAAGTTGATTCTTTAATGCAGCGAGAGGCAAATCCCCTTCAAAAGCATCCAAAAAATTATTTTGTTTTGTGCCTTTCTACTTATACAATTTAGATTAGGTGACGTCATGAGTCTCCTATTTCTTTGCTCTATTGATGGCTTTTATATCTAAGGTAGAATGTCGTCGTGTGTCTTCTAAATAATATTTTTATTCATCATCTCAATTATCAATAATTCTCTCCAACCAACGTACGTGCTCAATTCTTCAATAGTGTTTTTTTTTGTTATGAGTTCTATGTCCTCTGAAAAATAAGCAGAGGTGAAGAATCTTTTCGAGAAGTGAAGTCAATTTGTTTACTTAAGGAATTTATACCATTATTTGGCCCACGAACTCATATTTAAAGTTTGAATATCACTGGGGCCTTCCAAAAGAGAATACAGGTATATCTCTGTATACTATTTTTCTTCTAATATATTTATATGTGAAAATACATATATTTAAAGGATGTTTTGAAGGAAATGATAATATTTTCCTATTTTTTGAATCATGAAAAAATTTTGTAGTTCATGTTGTCAAGAAATTTAAAAATGTGTTATGATGAAGAATGTTGGTTTTGTTTGGAATATATCAATTTAAAAAAAAATATCTTCATTTGTAAAGTTTTTACTACAAAGCAAATGTTTAATTTCTATGAGAAACAAAAAATGTTTCTATAAAGAAAATATTCGATTTTCATGAAAGAAATACAAGTATTTCATAAATAAATAAATATTAATCTTCAACCAATTTGTGTATTAATTCCTGTGCATGTGTCTGGATTTACTACTCATCATCTGCCAAGGACTTCACAGGTAACTTTACTTTTTCTTCAAATTTATATTTTATAATTTTGTATTTTGTTTGTCATCTTCAAGGTTAAAAGAATATTTTTATTATTTTAAGTGAAGTAAGGATGGTCACTTTTGGGTCGTTTGCTGGCCTCCATTCTTCGTAATGTACCGGTCACTATCACGATCATTTTTGGCCTAATTGTGGGTAGAAGCAAATAAAAAGTGTTTTCTACTCCCATCTCTTCTCCTCACCCACTAAAGTAAACACAACATTCTTGTTTTTTTTTTTTTTTTAGTAATAATTTGAAATCAACATTTTTGGTCATTAGATTCAGCAGATAACAGGGGGGGGGGTAAATTAGATTGGTATTATTAAAATGCTTTAACTAACACCAATTTTCTGAATACTCTTTTATTCAACTTCATATTTTAATTTTAATTCTTAAAGATAATTTCTCCAATAAAAAAAAATTCTATTACAGTTTGACCAAAATCTTAAAGATCATCGAGTTATGTAGCTCCATATTCAAAATCATTGTGCATGTTATGATAGATTTCTTTAAATAATCTGCATTTTTAATGAAAATATTTTATACTAAATACTACATGTTTTTAATCTATTTTATCTTTGATATATTCACATGTTTTAGGCTTTTCATTAGAGCGTTAGAGTATGATTATCAATACATACCGATTTTTATCCTATACATGAAAAAATTGACCTAGACTCACTATATCTAATACTGATATTGCTGAAATAAAGAGTTAAAAGTAGAAAATATTTATATCCGATAATTTCTAGTTCTAAATTATAAAGAAAAATGAGAAAATGTCATTTGATTTTTTTTTTGAAAAAAACCAATTGTTTTTTTTTTTTTTTAGAAAAAAAACCAGTTGGTTTAAACCATGGTGAAAACCAATTGGTTTAAACCATGGTGAAAACCAATTGGTTTAAACCGTGCCAACCCTGCTTTTTAGGCAATGAACGTAATGTTTTAGGAATTAAGACAAATTAGGAATGTCTGTCAATGAACTTCCTTGTCCTGTTCTGTCTGGAAATTCTCAAAAAATGGATAATGTAATGAAACTGTTATTTGTTCCCGTCCAAAAAAATGTTATTTACCATATCTACTCATGTATAACGCACACCCAGTATTTTAGAATGAAAAATGGTGATTTTTTGTATCGCATATAATGCTCACTATAAATCTGACATGCAAGGGTATAAATGATTAAATGAATTTATATAAAGAAAATCAAAACACATGTAACGTCAGGCTAGAAAAGAAGTGGAAATTCTTTTTCATAGACTTGCAGCGAGTGAGTGTCATGATATGGTGACATCACTTGCAAACAAAATACTTGAGAACGTCTACATTGTTAAATAAAAAAATCTGTAATTCTACAAATGTAAAATTGCCGAAATCTGTATTCTTGCTAAAATTTTATCTGTACACTGTACAAAAAAAAAAAAAAAAAAAAAAAAAAATGAGAGAGAGGAGAGAGAGAGAGAGATAAATCTACAAAACTAGTTTTTGTAAATCTATAAAAAATCTGTAGCTGTACAAATGAATCTACCATATTCTCTGGTGTATAGCTCGCACCTCTAAATCGACCTGTGCAGTAAAAAAAGTTCGTGTATAACCCGCGCAGATGCATTGGTGTATAGTCTGCGGGCTATACACCATTTACAAACATATATTTCGAACAGGGTTCAAAATTAGAAGCCATTAGTCATAATTTTTAACACAAATTTACCAAATTTTTTCGTGATGCATAATACCTACAGTAATTTGGCTAAAAAATTAAAATTTTCAGTAACGTAATTTGCAGAAGAAACGCCGTGGCGTTTACGTGTTTTAAGGTAAAATTTTAAGCAATGCAGCGTTTATGTGCATTTTTTTTTCAAACAAGCGTGATATTTTTCCTGAATTTTTCTGAAAATTAAAAAAAAAATCTGTTATAAATTCAAAATTTCAGACATAAAATGTATACGTATCTTAGGTCATTGGTTCCCAAAAGGATCGAATCCTCGGAATCGATCCAAATGCACCAACTCCGAAAAGGAACGATTCCTCGCCGGAAAAGTTCGATTCCTTGAACTCGTTCCGAAATGAAACGACTCTTCGGAATTGTTTCGAAAAAGATCGATTGCTCTGAATTGTCCCAAATTGACATAAATCACGTACTCACGTACTTTTTTGTTCTTTGCAACAGGATAGGGTACGAACTCCGAAAAGGAACAATTCCTCGGACTCTATCTGAAATGAAACGACTCCAGAAAATTCGATTCCTTGAACTCGTTCCGAAATTAAACAACTATGTAAAGGAACGATTCCTTGGAATCGTTTCAGAAAAGACCGACTGCTCTGAATCATTCCGAAATGAGATAAATCACGCACTTTCTTTTGTTCCTTGCAACAGTATAGGGTAGATTTTTTTTTGAAAAAGAAACTAAATCTTAAATGATCTTAAATTCAGAATCGTCAAGGTTGGAAAGATTCCGGATTTTGGATTTTGTACTCTACAAACACAATGGGGTGCTGCAGCACCGATTCGCTAGCAAATTATTTTCTGATGTTTTATTTATAGATTTTTTTTTAGGTCTCCCGTATAAGTCGACCCCCCTCTTTAATGTTCTTTTTTTGTCTAAAATTTCATGACCTATACGTTAGTATATACGGTAGCTATTATAGATCTATCAGCAGGGTTGGGAAAAAATCATGATTTTTTTTAAAAAATCGGATTTATTGGATTTAAATCAGATTTTTTTGATTTAAATCGGATTTATTTGATTTTTTTAGAATTCTATTTTTAATTATTGTGTTTTTATGTTTTTACAATACATGGAGCAGTTTTTTTTTTATAAAACTAACTAAAAAAAGAATAAATAATAATTTATAAAAATATATTATTTATAATTTATAAAAATAATATAAGAAATAATTATGTAGTTCATTAAATACTATATTCTAGTTACTGATTTGTATTAAAAATTGAACATCTAGGCTTTAATCTAAAGCCATTCTATTATTTTGTAATTGATTTGTATAGTGTTCACTCTAGAAATAAAAAGGGCATGGTGCTATTCACTACAAAAGGCACTACTGCAGCAGAAAAGGGCACTTTTGAAAGAAAAAATTGTTATTGCCTTTAGAAGGGAAAAAAGAAAGCAATGAAACACATAATTTTTTAAATATATATATATGAAACCGCACACTTCATTTGTAGTTCCAGAGCATTTGGGGCCTGATGATTCTGCTTTTGGAGCTACAAATTCTATTTGCATTCATTTTATTTATTTATTTTTTTCAGATTTATTCGTTACACTATTTTTTTATTTTATTATAATTCAATTCAATTCTAATTCTTCGTTTTGGTTTATTGTTTTATTGATAAAATCCATTGGTGAATCTTGTCCACTTTTAATGGTATTATATAATATATATATATATATATATATATATTATATATATAAATATATAATATAGCAATATAATAAATCAAGTAACATTAATTTCGAATGATTTTATGATATAGAAATTAAAAATACAATTAAATTAAAACATGAATCAATAGTTTTATGTTCTTTTTCTAAAAGAAATGAAAAAAATCTATCATTTTTGGGCACGCAAATTTAGAAACACTACGGAATAAAAAAAATATTTATTAAAAATATCTGGGTAAAACCAGTGGTGCATTTTACTACTTTTAAAAAGGGCAAGGTGCATTTTGTAAATTTGAAAAAGGGCAGGGTGCTGCACCCTTCAAAAATGGCCTAGAATGAACACTAGATTTGCGCATACTAAATAAGAAATAAATAGGTTGTAAATGAATAGAAAATGGTAAAATTTAAAGAACAAATTAAATATTCATTTAATGCAAGCTATTTATTAAGGTATAAAAATCACAATTAATTCAATAGTTTTTAAGCAAATAGAAATAAATCAGGGATTTATTTGTTTGAACAAAAACACTAATTTTGAAGCTTTGTCCACTCATAATTTATTATGAAGGTTTGGATGAACTAGTCCAAAAGAAGAAAATTGTCTTTATACTCCAGCAGATGAAGCCACGTCTGTTGTTATCTGGTAAATAAATTCAATTTTGCTGATTATCTTTTTACCTCCCATTATATAAAACGACTTCCACCAGTCATAATATGTCATAATATCTAAAACTTTTTTCTCAAGCAATGGTAATTTTTGGAATGGGTCATTTTTTGCTTCAAAATGTGCTACAAAGGTCAGAAGATTTGGACAATTTTCTTTAATGAATGCCAAATCTTCATTATTTTCCTCTACACTAAGTGAAATTTCATTTCAGTTTAAAACAGAGGCACTTAATAAAACTCCAGCAAAATGAAAGCCATTAATAGCTTGTTCATATTTTGCTTTACATTTTTTTAATTCTATCTCAGACTTGACAAGTTCTGAAAGTTAAAAATCAGGAGATTTTATTTCAGAAATCAGAAGATATTTTTGTCAATGAAAACTTGTTAATTTGTTGATGTAAACACCTTTAGTAAAAGTTTGTTTCAATATTGCTTGGTTATTACTGAAGATTAAAAAGAAATGTATCACTCTTACTCAAATAAGGAAAGTATGTATTCTTTACAAGTAGAACACATTTAAGAATATAATATTAAGGATATTTTAACATATTTTTAGTTTGACTAAATATTATAAAAAGAGGGGTGTTTTTTTACTCATTAACTTATATAAAACTATAGTATAGATCATAAATAAGTCTTAATAGAGACAAATTATTACCAATTCAATACACGACCATAGTAACAATAACAAACCTTAAAGATTCATAGTTTATAATGAATCAGGGTGTAATTCATCACATAAAACACTAGTGGTCAAACATACTAAAGAACAATTACACCTGTACTAGAGCTTTTCTCACTGAATCACAGCACATTTGATTGTTAAATAACAGAATATTTAAAAAGTGTGAACAATTAGGAGAAATATGTCAAAAATAAGGAGTATGGAGAAACATCTGAAAATCAGGAGACTTGGCAACTCTGCTATCTTTATCTTATATATTTTCTAACGTTTTACCCAAAAATTTTAAAAATTCGTAAGCTTTGATTGAAAGTTGACAGTGCAATATGGCTAGTTTTAAAACTTGTTCCTTGCTTGCAGTATCCGATTTTTTGGTGAACACTAATGAATTTGTTTAAATATTAACTTGTGAAAAAAAAAAAAAGATTCAAATAATTTAGTTGCCCAGATTGGAAAACGAAAAATGATTTATAAAGTGTTTCTGTGTTTCGCCTCATCGTCTAAAGTTTATTACAAAAGAACAATTAAAGGATTAGGAGGGGGACACCTGGACTTAAGGCCCCTGTCCTCGCTCGAGGAAACGTTCATGAGCTAATGCTATTCCTATGGGGAAGCATTTTTCTAATAACTCTTTTGCATTTTGACATTTTTGAATATATTTTTTTTAACTGGATAGCTGAGGTACATGCTGACAGTGCACCTTTTTTACTTTTTTAGCTCACAGGCTATCATAGCCTGAGAGCTTATGTGCCCGTCCGTTCTGTATGTATGTTCGTTCGTGCATAACGCGATAACTCATGATAAAAATATCGGATCCACTTGAAATTTTGTATATAGGTATATCCTGATAAGGCGCTTTCCTGATTAGTTTTTGGAGTTCATTCAATATGTATAAGAGGGGGAACGGGGGGCTCATGCCCCTCCCCTTAGTTGATATAAATGGGATTTTCATGCAGAATTAAGTTTTCGTTCAAAATTTAGATTAGGATCATTCTGATGAGGCGATTCCGTGACTGTTATTAGGTGTTCATTGAATAAGTATAAATAGGGGGAACAGGGGTTCTAATGCCCCCCCCCCCTTAATTTATATAAATAGGGTTTTTCAAACAGAATTTTCAGATTTCGTTCAAATCTCTGAATAGTTTTGGAAGTTTAATGGTTAAGTATAAAAGAGGGGGATAACTGCTTTTAAATTATATAAATGCTAAATGGGTTTTTACTAAGAATTATCTCATTTGCTCTGAATTTCGGATATAGATTTTTTTATATGATAAAGCATATCTTTGATAGTATAGGAGGTTCAATGATTAAGTATAAAAAAAGAGGAAAGGGGAGAGCTGTTTCCCCTTCTTAATTTTTTTTCGAACGGAATTAACCCTTGAAAATATAAGGCTTTAATGTACAATTAGTATTTGTAGCCTGTGAGCTCAATGCCATCAGTTTAACTGGGCAGTATTCTTTATTGATTTTGGTTGCAGATATTTTTTACAAAGTTAGTTTCACTTTCAAAACCGGTTTTGAAACTGAAAGTGCTTTTTAAAAAATATATCTGCAACAAAAATCGAAAAAGTAAAAAAGGTGCGCTGTCGTGCATCTCAGCTATCCAATGCAAAAAAAAAAAAAAAAAAAAAAAAAAAATTAAAAAATGTCAAAATGTGAAAGAGTTATTAGAAAAATGCTTCCCCATAGGAATAGCATTAGCTTGCGAGTGTTTCCTCGAGCAAGAACAGAGGCCTTAACCTGTACCTGCCACATTCTTTCTGATAGCAATCCTGAAAATACCAGAAAAGCACCTGTTATTTGTTTACACCTATTTCTTACTTCTCTGCTGACTAATTTCAAATATGAAAAAAAAAAATGATTTAAATCAAATGATTTTTTTAAAAAAATCAGTTGATTTAAATCTAGATTTAAATCTTGATTTAAATCGGTTGATTTAAATCATGCCAACCCTGTCTATCAGTGCAATACTTGGCAATAGTTACGACAGTTCTTCCAAACCCAGAAATAACTGTATTTAAGCAGTAAAAAAAAGCCTTTACAAACATGAGAGAACTCTCTAAATTTCGTGGCATAGCGAAAAAAATTTATAAATTTTGATGTGTTTTTCAAATTTTTTGAGGTTTAAAAGTTGCAGAAAAAATATCATGATTTCCATAAAAATCTTTTTATAATCTGCACCGTGTATAAGCCGCAGCGGTTTTTTGCAAGGGTTTTTTTCTTGTATAAGCCTTGGACTATACACCCGAAAATACGGTAGTAAAATTATACTAATCTTACTAAAATT
The DNA here is from genome assembly GCA_964019185.1 of Maratus speculifer. Classification (NCBI taxonomy): domain Eukaryota; kingdom Metazoa; phylum Arthropoda; class Arachnida; order Araneae; family Salticidae; genus Maratus; species Maratus speculifer. Next base: position 55,280 of record CAXHSM010001660.1, read on the forward strand.
TTATCTGTTACTTGGGTCGCAGGTAGATAAAAAGTTCTAAGTTTCCCAGTTTCCTAAAAAAAAAAAAAAAAAAAAAAATCCTAAGAATTTTAAAACATTACAGATTTTTTATAATTTATAGTTCAAATCTGTATCTATTACATGAATTTTTACAGTTACTGTTACATAAAAAGTAATAGCGGCAATGAGCATTGCTAAGTAGTGTTCAAATAATTTTACTGCCGCTTTTGTATAAAAAAAGTACAAGGAGTGAAATAAAGATGCAGGAATATTTCTATTCAGTAAGATTCCAGTTTTATTTTCTTCTATGAATGCATTTCTTGATTCATTGGTATATACTGTGATTACATAAAGCAGTAAAAAATTATTTTGTGTATAATGCGCACCCAAAGTTTTTGTCCTAAATTTTGGGAGAAAAAGTGTGTATTATATACACGAGTAAATACGATATTTACTGAATTTCAAGAGAACTTGGAAATAAAAGTTACAAAATAAAAAACTGTAAAATCAAAACAAACGTCAATCTATTCATTTTTTTAAACTCTGTAGTAACTAACTTATGTAATTAACATTTGTTTTGATACTTAAATTTTTTCCTAATGTAAAAAATAAATTTTAGTAACATTAATTGTTGCCTTTTTTCAACAATTAAAATCTAGATTTAAACGTGACCTCCATTAAAAGACCACGTCTTGGAGTGATCAGTTTTCATTGAAATAGAATGTAGTCACTTTAGGGAGGTTTTCCTGTACTTTACTTTTCTTTATCAATCTATTTTGTATAAATAATATCATCTTACCTAAACATGGTATCTTATATGCTATATTTATATGCACTTAGAATTACCTCATGGATGGGAGAGAAAAGTATCTGAAGATGGAAATGTTTTCTATGTTGAGTAAGTTCAGGATTTATTGATGCTCATAGTTTTATTTTGCTTTAAATGAATTTGTTGTCTAAATCCTGTTCTGTGATTGCATATGGCTTTCTACAAAAGATGAGGCGCCTTTCTTATATCGGGTTATAAATTTTGCTGTAGACATAAACTTAAGGGGTTATTTTTTTTCTTTAGATTCTACTTAAATGTGAAATAAGTTTAATATCATGGATTGTTAAAATTATTCTTCCTATGGCTGTCCCTATGAGAGTTTTTAAAAGCGTGGGGAGAATTCAGAAAAACATAACATATTTCAAGGCTATCAAACATTTTAGCATGCTAAAATACATTTGATGCTTATTTATTTTCAAAAATATCTTGAATTTTATGAATTTCCCATTTTTATTAGCATTTTCACTCAATATTCCTTCCACCTTCAATTAAAGAAAAAAATGAGTTAGGTGATTTTAAAAATTGTCTTTGACACTTAATGCTATATCTGTGATCATTATATGTAAAGTACTGTATTTAAATAAATTAAAATTTGCAGCTTTTCCTTTTTCTGTGAAAGCAGGAGTTATAGTTAAAATATTTTACTAACATGTTGAGTGCCACATCAATCACTGCTACTGACACAGCTTTCCATTTAGGCCGCATCAATCACCGATGACTGACACTAAAATATGATATAAAACTAAAAAAATTACATTGTTTTAAGTAATTGCTGAAAATTTATTTAAAATTTACCTGACTTTTATTTATTACAAGATTAAAGTTACTTAATAATTATTTAAAACAATATAATTTTTTTAATTTTATGTCATATTTTACCATGTCAGTCACTGGTGACTGATGGGGCCTAAACGGAAAATTCAATGTCAGTTACCGTGGCACTCAGTGTGATAAATTACATTAACAATTTTAACACCATTTTTTAAATACTTTTTAGCAGTGTTGTAGTCCCTCCCCCCCCAGAAGTTATATAGGCAGAGAGTATACCCTAGATTACCATACTGTAGCTTTTATGAGAACAGAGGTTATATGGTGTTATTTTTAAAAAATAAAATGGTATATGGCATATATCACCATAATATAGTTTTTATTGCATTGTAATGAAGACTCTAATGCAGATTTCACTTGTTAGAAAATTTGTATTCAAGCAAAATGTCTGAAAAAAAAAAAAAAATTGCCAAGCTCTTTTTAATATTTTGGTCACAAAAATTTCTGATATCTGACTTTTGCACAAGTTAAAAAGCCAAACATCCCAAATGTTTTATTAAAAATGGCTTTCTGTGATTTGTCTGGTAAGTCACCATTTTGAAGCTTTTCAAAATTAATGATTGCAAATTACATATTTATAAGTTATTTGAATATTAAAAATAATATTAGAATGCAAAAAGGTAAATTCACATGAAGACATTATAAATAAACGCTTTCTGATAAATACCTTTGAGTTTCAACAAACATTAATTTTTATTAAGAATTACTTAGTCCACTTATGTTTTAGTGATTATTTTGTGCAGTCTAAAGTAATTAACACAAAACCCAAGGAAAAAAAAAAAAAAAAAAAAAAATCCCTGCCAGCTCGGCCTACAGGCAGAGGTAGATTTCAAAGTTGGGTACAAATTTCACCAACAAAAACTAAATCCAGATTTCTGATAAACCCAGTTTTATCACTAAGATTGAGCTCTAGGGGTGGTAAACATTTTTTGAAAATTCTAATATACATGCATGCATCCACACACATATATAAACGTGTAATAAATTTTAAAATGGCAAAAACAAAATAAGAGAACTTCAAAATGTTTAAATATGTGAATATTTCCATTATTTGTTTTTTATCCTGTTTCAGTACATTTTTATAAACTCACATGACGCTGTATATTCTCCTCTTTTGCATCCATAATATCTCCAATATGACATATTTTCTTTTTTTAAAAAATCCACCAAGCTATTTATTTTATTTTCCAGTTCCATGTGGAAATCTTGCAATAGAAAAGTTATGACATAATATTCAATTTTTCTTGAATTTGTCAAACTTTTTTTTTCATTTTTCATCTGCAAATGTTGCAATAATAAAATAAATGTAGTTGTAATTTTTTTTTTTTTTTTTTTTTTTTTTTTTTTGTAACTGCTAGAATGAAAAATGTTTATTTTTCCTGTCATTGTTCTGTAAAAGCTGTTTTTTTGTCGGAGCCATGTTAAGGCTGCATTCAAATTTTTGAACCCTCCCCATGTCCACCTCTTTGGGCGGTTTTGCCCATTTACAATCCCTGCTGAGATAATAACCATCTCAACGTATTTGGCGAGTTTGAAGATGATTAGTGCATAATTGCAACTTTTATCATGTCGACAAAATTTAGTACATACATATATATGTGCATATGAACTTATTAGATGGGGGGGAAGTATTTGATTCCTGCGGATCATGTAATGAAAAGTAATGAGGAAATCTTTCAAAAGTCATACCATTTTAAGGACAGCAATAGATAGTATTTCTTACAAAATCTACCTAAAAAAAATCCTTTCTTTAAATCTCACAATGTGCTACATTGTATAGTATAATATTCAAATCTTGTGCATTGATGAGATTTATTATAGTTAGTATATGCATATATGAGGGTAATTTGAAAAGTTCATTAAATAAAAGCTAAAAATGAGAATTATGTTTTATTTTTGTACATAATCTCTTTTAATTTCAATACACTTCATCCAACAATGTTTCAAAGCCATTGTGCTACAAGTTTGATCTACCTTATATATATGCTAAGCTTTGAATCATAATTTAATTTACTTGTTCAGTCCTTGAAATAATCAGAAGTTTTTGATAAAGAAATCAAGAACTCTTCACGACATGGCAGCATATCACATATTTTGTACTGTTATGTATTTTACCTTTTGTGACAAATACATCTTAACTTGTTTAGGCATGTATGCATGCTTAGTGTCCATTTGCTTAGTAATTGCAACATGTTTGCTAATGCAAAGATTTTTAATCATTAAGTAATCTTTCATATTTGTACCCACTGTCAATTGGCATATTTTAGCTAATATGATTTAGTACAAATGAAGTTTTCTTGTGAAATGTCTTTAATAATATCCAGATTTACATAAAACCAGATTGATACTAATATATTTTTTGTTTTGTGCTATCCTTGGCAGTGGACTCAATTACATAAAGATTTAAAAATATATCATTATTCTCATTTAAACATCTAGGATAATGTGTCAATGTATATTGATTTTAAGATTTTAGTTTATTCCCTTTGAAAAATGAAGCTAAAGTGTGTGTTAGTGTCCGAGATTCACGAAGCAGTTTTTTGGTGTTTTTAATTATAAATAAATTAACACTGATTTATCTTTTTGTATTATATTGATCACCTAAAGCACATTTAATAAATTGACAAAACAAGATACAGGAATTTAGTTTCCTGCTGCGGTTACTGGATTAACATATTATCCAAGTATGCGAAAACAGTAGAGAAATATAAGCACCGTGTGTGCTTTACAAAAACATAAGAGAAACTGAAGTCAGTTCGTTCACAGTAAAATATTGTCCTTGAAGTAATCAACAAAAATGATTTCACAATCATGTGCAATCATCTACTTATGAATTGCTTTATATAAACAATGATATTAAATGAATTTAATTAATGTCACTTTTGAATTATGGATCAATTTATCGTTTATAAATATTATAGTTTTAAAATAAACAGTTAAGGTGATTAATGTCACTTCTGAAATATAAAGTAATTTAACGTTTATAAATATTACTGTTTTAGAATAAATACTTTAAGCACGTAAACACACTCCCACCCTATCAGGCCTTGGTCCTGATATATAGGAAGGAGAGCTAATTTGTGGACAGGTCGTTTCAAAAGTGATCTTCTACACTGCACAGTTACAACACGGACATGTCCGTCTTTTCCTGGATGCATCTCGGTTACCCGGCCCAATGGCCAAGAGTCTGGTGGCTGGACATCATCAAGGAGTAGCACAACTTGTCCAATTTGCAGATTGGTTTGCTCGACTCTCCATTTGCCTCTCTTTTGGAGCGAGCTCAAATATTCCTTCTTAAATCGATGGGAGAATCCTCTTTTTAAATTTTGCAGCAGCTCCCAGCGATTTCTAGGGTTGCACGTGATGGATGAGGTCTCCTCCGGTATGGAGAAAATTACATCACCTGTAAGAAAATGTGAGGGTGTGAGAACATTTATATAGTCACTATCATTGTCATTTAAATGTATAAGAGGTCGCGAATTCAGTAATGCTTCGACTTGGCTAAGTAGGGTGGCAAGCTCTTCAAACGTTAGGAGTGTCTCTCCTATTACTCTTTTTAGATGATGTTTGGCGGATTTTATCGCAGCCTCCCAAATTCCGCCAAAGTGAGGGGAAGAAGGAGGGATAAAATGCCATTCAATGGATTTTTCAGTTAAATATTGAGACATGATTTCATTTTTAGGAAATGACAATCAGGCCATCTGTATTTGGTCGATTTTTCTTGATGCCCCGACAAAGTTCTTCCCGTTGTCACTATAAAGGTGACGTGGGGTACCTCTTCTTGCACTAAAACGTCGAAGAGCTGCTATAAATGCTTCAGTTGTTAGGTCACTTACAGCTTCTATATGGACCGCTTTCATAGCAAGACAAATAAATAAGGCAATGTAACCCTTAGTTGTTTTTGCACCCCTACCCTTGCTAAATTTAATGGATATGGGGCCTGCATAATCAATTCCGCTGGCGAAAAAGGGGCGTTCAAGATTTACTCGAGGTTTAGGTAAATTCCCCATTAATTGAGGAGTTGTAATAGTTTTCTTATATCTGAAACATTTTAAACATTTATTAATGCATTTGTTGATGAGCTTTTTTCCACCAACTATCCAAAAAGATTGTTTTATGATGTGCGATAGTAGGGAAGGTGCAGCATGTAAAGTGGCAATATGCTGTTGTATTATCAATAGTTCACTCATTTTATGTTGTGATGGAAGTATTACCGGATGCTTGTGATTAAATGCTAACTGTGAATTTTGCAGGCGTCCTCCCACCCGTAAGATACCCTTAGCATCAATAAACGGATATAGGGAGTGTAATTTGCTTTTCTTAGCTAGAGGTTTTTGTTCTTTGATGCATTTTAACTCTTCTTTAAAGTAAGAATTTTGAATCCAAAGAACGATCATTTCTTCAGCAGATTTTGTTTCGTTAGATGTAAGTACTGTTGAAGGGATTTGATGTTCATTAGCATTTTTGCATTTTTTAATGAACCTTAGGCAATATGCCAGAATGCGGATAATTTTTGAAAGTGAAGAATGCTTTTGAAACAAATTATCTAGTACATCATTTGAAGCATGCATGTGACATGAAAAAATGGGATCCGACCTTTGCTCGGATTTGATTTGTTCATCGAATTCATCAACATTTAAGTCGACTTTCGGCCAATTAGATGGGTCTAGAAGTAGCCAGCTTGGCCCTTTCCACCATAGCTCGCATTCTGGCAAACACTTTGGGTCAATACTGCGAGAAGCGATATCTGCGGGATTTTCTTTTGAGGGAACGTGTCCCCAGTGCTTCATAGGTAAAACTTCTGTTATTTGAGAAGTTCTGTTCGCGACAAATGTTTTCCACTTGCGGGGGTGTGCGGATAACCATGAAAGGACTACTTTAGAATCAGTCCATGCAAAAATATCGAAATTGTAATTCTTTAGTGTGTCCATAACTGTGAGGAATAATTTAGATAATAAGTGAGCACCACAAAGTTCTAATTTAGGGACAGAAATTTGCTTGATTGGTGTGACTTTTGTTTTAGAAACCAAAAGAAAAGCATTGGTTTTTCCATTGCAAGTTTGTCGGCAATAAATTGCGGCAGCAGAAGCTAGTGTTGACGCATCGGAGAATCCGTGTAATTCAAAGGCATTCTCGGATGAAAGCGTAACACATCTTGGTATCGAAAATTGATTGATTTCATTGAACGAATCTTGAAATTTGAATAATTCCTCGGTTAGATGTTCTGGAATAATAGTGTCCCAGTCCCCTTTTGTTAACCACAGTTTTTGATAAAATATTTTTAAAGTTACAGTGCATGGTGAAATTAGACCCAGTGGATCAAAGATTCTAGCAGATTCTGCTAAAATTTGCCTCTTTGTAAGAGGTGGAGTGAGATTTAGTGAAACCTTGAAAATAAAAGTATCTGAAGAAGAGTTCCAGCTTAATCCTAGAACTTTAGCGCTTCCGTTATCACTAGGAATTATTTCAAAATTCGATTCGGTATTGGAATCATCTTCAAACTCTCTAAGAAATTCCTTTGAATTTGAATTCCATTTTCTTAAGTGGAAACCATGCGCGTGCAAAACATCGGTAATTTCTTTACAAGTTTCTATTGCTTCGCTAACAGTGTTTGAGCCTGAAAGTAGATCATCCATATAAAAATCGTTCTCTAATGTTTGAGAAATAACAGCATTTTTTGTATAATCATCAGCAATTTGTTTGAGACATTTAGTGGCTAGATAAGACGCTGGAGCTAGCCCATAAGTAACCGTTTTTAATTTGAAATTTTTTATTTCCTCATTAGAGTTAAACCTCCAAACTATTTTCTGATAATTTTGATCTTCTTCAGAAACTAAAATCTGGCGGTACATCTTTTCTATGTCAGCGCAAAACACAATTTTCGGAACTTGAAAATTAAGTAAAATTTCAAATATGTCCCGTTGTAATTTAGGACCTACTCCCAATATTGAATTCAAGGAGTTTCCCTTTGAAGTATTACATGATGCATCAAACACAACTCTCAACTTAGTAGTAGTACTAGAAGGTTTAATAACCACATGATGAGGAAGAAAATATTGTTCATTTTCAGAATCGTTAATGTCATTTTGTGTTATTAATTCCATATGGCCTAACTGTATATATTCGTGCATAAAATCCTTGTATTGCTTTTCGAATTCCGGGTTTTCTTTAAATTTCCTTTCCATCGCCAACAAGCGAGAAATTGCGGCAGGTCTAGAATTACCTAATTCTGTCTTAGGTTTTACAAAAGGTAATTTTACTACAAAACGACCCTCGGAATTGATTGAGTAAGTTTTCTGAAAATGTGATTCAACAAATTGTTCTTCTTGAGACAGAATTTGAGCATTATTATTGAATACTTCTTCCATTTCCCAAAACCGTTTTAATTCATTATCAATATTAAGTTCATAAATATGTAAATTATGCATTGAATTAGGAGTTGTGTTAAGATGTGGCATTTTTCCCGATACGAGAAAGCCAAAGATGGAATTTTGCGCAATTAAACTGCTCTGAGCACATGTTATTTGACCAGGAAGCAAAATAGAAAAAAAGTAATCTGATCCTAAAATAACATCGATTTTATTTGGAGTCCCAAAATTTGGATCTGCCAAGTTTACATTTTTTAAGTGTGAATAATGCTCTTCACTTATTTTCTCAGAAGGTAATGGAGCTGTTAATTCATCTAAAATAAAAGCTTTCACTGACAACTTACTGTCAGCATTATGAATTGATATAAGATCAATCATTATGTAACCTTTTGTTACTGCGATTTCTGAATTAGAGAGACTTTTCATGGGAAATCTGGCATTTTTTCTTTTGAATCCTAACACTTTCATGCATGATTCTGACACGAACGTAGATTCTGAGCCACTGTCACACATAATTCTTAACGTGTGCTTTTGACCCATGCAATCATAAATATATATTGTAGCAGTGGGCAAAAGTGCGAAAGATGTTTGAACAGAATTTATTGAAGGAGAAACTTCTTTTTTATTATCATCAGGAATCGAAAGGTCCTCTGAATCAGATTTGCTTTTCCGACTCTGTTTTTCATTCGAACGTGAAGTTGACATCGCATAATTTTGTAGTTTATTCTCGCATAACAGCGTATGGTGTTTAAGCTGGCAATGATGACAGCTAAATGTAGAATTACATTGATATGTGTAGTGTCTGTCAGACAAACAGTTGCTACATAATTTGTTTTTTCTCACAAATTGTTTTCTATCTCTTACGTTTAATTCCTTAAATTTAATACATTTGTACAATAAGTGATTAGCTTTACAAAATAAACATTTGATAACGTTATTAGCGGGAGCTTTGTGAAAATTAAATTGCTTCTCTTTCTTTTGTAACCCTGTATAATCATTATTATACAATTCTAAAGATAAACATCTGTCATTAATGAACTGAATAAATTGATCAAAAGAAGGAAAATCATCCTTTGATGAATATTGAGCCCATTCTTCACGTGTTTTATTATCAACCTTTTGAAGAATATGAATTAACCAAATGTCTCTCTCTGATGCTTTAACATCGATTGATTTGAGAGCACGAATTACCTCGTCAAAGATATCTGATATATTGCGTAAGTTAAGTGCATTAGCGTGAATAATGGGAGGTATATCCATAAATGTTTTGATAAGAGCTGCGACAATTTGTTTTTTTTTTTTGTCGTATCTTGACAATAATTTTTCCCATGCTTCTGCATAACTGGTTTCAGAAATGGGAATATGTTTTATAATTGAAGATGGCTCTTCACCGAGCAAACCTCTTAAGTATTGAAATTTTTGAATATTTGTTATACTGGCATTATTATGCACTAACGATAAATATAAGTCTTTAAATGACATCCAGTTTTTGAAATTACCATCGAATTGCTCAATATTCAATCTGGGTAATTTAAAATTATTAGTTGTATTAACTATCGGTAATTGTTCATTAACAACTTGAGAATGTGCATTCATACTATTTATAGAAAATTTTTCAAGTTCTGATTGCAGTTTGGCTTTGGTTTCATAATATTTTGTTTCGAATTCCTCCATTTCCGAGAATTCTTCTGGTAATTGTGCATCATATTTATCAAAATCGAAATAAGCTGTTTCTAATTTTTCTAATTTATTCAATAAATCATTCTTTTGAAAAACTTGATCTGCGTCATTGAAGTTCGTGATACGTGTTAATGCAGATTTAGCTCTGTCACGTAAATTTATTGCTGTCTTTTCTAAATCTTCTTGACTCATTATTAAAATAATGAGGGAACCAAGTTAAAAACAAAGCCAAACTGATAATAAACCAAAATGTACTTATCTGAAACAGCTAGGCTGAAGGGTGTTCCTTTACGGCGACTTTGAAACGGCGTAATCCATAAAAAGCGATGTGTACAGGTACATCTGAAACAGCTGGGATGAATGGTACTCCTTTATGGCGACTTTGAAACGGTGTAATCCTTAAAAAGCGATGTGTGCAGGTACTCTTTATCTGGCCGATGCCTCCATAATGTTAGTGTCCAAGATTCACGAAGCAGTTTTTTGGTGTTTTTAATTGTAAATAAATTAACACTGATTTATCTTTTTGTATTATATTGATCACTTAAAGCACATTTAATAAATTGACAAAACAAGATACAGGAATTTAGTTTCCTGCTGCGGTTACTGGATTAACATATTATCCAAGTATGCGAAAACAGTAGAGAAATATAAGCACCGTGTGTGCTTTACAAAAACATAAGAGAAACTGAAGTCAGTTTGTTCACAGTAAAATATTGTCCTTGAAGTAAACAACAAAAATGATTTCGCAATCATGTGCAATCATCTACTTATGAATAGCTTTATATAAACAATGATATTAAATGAATTTAATTAATGTCACTTTTGAATTATGGATCGATTTATCGTTTATAAATATTATAGTTTTAAAATAAACAGTTAAGGTGATTAATGTCACTTCTGAAATATAAAGTAATTTAACGTTTATAAATATTAATGTTTTAGAATAAATACTTTAAGCACGTAAACAGTGTGAGAAACCCAAATATAAAAGATTCATTCCAATGTAAATATTTAATTTGGAAGTCTTCACTTTCAAAAAATAAATAAATAAATACTTCTGTTAGTCTGTGTCAAACTCATCCCCACCACCACTATAGGAGGTGGCAGTACAGACAGTCATCTTATTGAGTTCATGACTGAAATTCCAGAATTAGTTATAATTCAATTCACATGTTACAACCCATTTGGTATGCCAAGTTATATCTTTGTGGAAAACACCTAAAAATCTACTGTAAGCATTTGACCTGTAGGTTTGCTCATAGGTTTTCTTGCTCCTAGTCCTCTATGTTTTCATATCTTTGGGTGCTGGAAAAAATAATGATAAACCTATGAGTCAACCACTCATATAGGTTTTCAGGTATTTTCCATCTAGGTATGATTTGGTAGACCAACTGCATTTCAATATGAAAGTCGAGTTTTAACTGATTCTGGAATTTCAGTTTTTAACTTGATGAGGTGATTGTCTGCGCTGTCATTTCCCATGTGGATCCAGTCTTCCATTTAGAGGGGAGGGGGATCATAACTCATTTTCTTTTTTTTGGGGGGGGGAAGGGGTGGAGGTCATATCTTTTAATAAGCAATTTTATATTGAAGGCTGTTCTTATAACCAAAATGGCTACTTTTCTGATACTTTTGGGAAATCATTTTCATTCATAAATACAAAAAGATTACATTAAAATGTGCAATAATAATAATAAAATTTTCACATTTTATTTGGATTTTAAGAAATTGAAGAATTTGCTATTTTCTTATAAAAGCGAAGAAGCATTCAGAAATGCAGTATTTTAAGACAATTTTTAGGACTTGAGAGATACAGAAACGCTGTCATGAGAGAGCAATTGGATGTCCTGACCTGTAATTCAGTTTAAAGCTCCACATTTTATGGATATTTTCTTAATGATTCTTTGCTTCTTTTAAAAAATAGAAATTGCTAATCAATCACATTTGTTCTGAATAAGTGCACTTGCAAAGGTCTTGCATCTGAGATTAAAAATGACTTCATGGATGTGTCAGAAATGACCTACCTTCGATTTAAGTAGAACTTTAAAGAGTCAGAAAGATTATCATTGTTGAGCAAGAAGTAAATTTGAAAGAATTTAATATACATATTTCATTTTTAAAATGCCCTTTAGAAATTTCTTTCATTCGGGGGGTAGGGGAGGTTGGATCGTGACCTCCATGACCTCCCCCTTGGATCTGTCACTAGTCTCCCAGTCAATAGCGTAATACTGATTTATAATGAATTTTACATATTTAGTGTTAGACCAAATTAACCACTAATGTTTATAAGACTTTTATTTAAATCAGAAATCTTGACTTTAGAAAAATTAACAAATGAGTAAATACTTCTGTTAGCATATGTTAAACACATCTCATACTTATCATGGTGCCATAACAGTTCCATTATTTTTAAATGGGAAAACCCAACATTCTACTCATGAATTAGTTGAAAACCTTTTAGGTGGAATCAGTTAAAAGTTTTTTTAGATGACATCAAATTTTATTTAAACTCTCAATATGTAGACAGGAAAGAATTTAATAAAAGTTTACTGGTAAAAAAGTAAAAATTGCTTCAGGATATTCAATAATCAGAGCAGACATAGATAAAATATAAATAGTTAAAACTTATTAATTTAAAAAATAAATCTTTCTATTCCATCTATTACTAAGGTTATAAATGTATTTTTAAGCTATATTTGAAAACTGTAACCAAAATATTAAACTCATATATTAGTTCTTATTACATTAATGCTTGAATCAGATTAAATTAAATTTTGTTTTTATTATTATTATTCACTGTTTACTGCAGATCCATGTTATTTATTTTTATTTATTTATTTATTTTAAATGTACTACTTAAATTAATATAATAGAATTATGAAGAAGAAATTTTGTGTTTGGCGCAACATATTATTTTTAAAGAAACTCTTGACTGTTTGTTGCTTTCAGTGATCTTATAAAATTTTGATTTATATAAATGAGATTGTATCTTTAACTGTAGCCCAACTAAAAATACAAATATTTTACAGTTTCATTATTTCACTTTTATCTTCTAGTGCATTTTTTCACATTTTTAAAGTTGATATATAAGTGCACTTTATTGTATTTTAAATAATTATGCAAAATATTTTCAATTCAACTAAGTAATTATGCTGTTATTATTTAAACGTGCATTTGTTAATTTTTTAATGTTAGTTAAATAAAAAGGCATTTACTTATGAACACTACTTTTCAGCCACATAAATAAGAAAACTACATATACAGATCCTAGATTAGCTTTCGCTGTGGAAGAAAAGGATTCACCTACAGATATTAGACAGAGATTTGATGCCAGTACGCATGCTCTTCAAATTCTACATGGTAGAGATTTAGGTGGAAAAGTTGCTATAATTACTGGTGCTAACTGTGGCATTGGTAAGCTATTATATTTTTGTGTTTTATCTTTGTAGAAAATAGAATTAAGTCAATTTTTTAAAATTAATTAATTAATTTATTTTTGTTAAGCATTAAATACACAAATATGCATGAATCTAGTTTTCAAAAAATTCTTCAGTAGTTAATTTCTTAATTAAATAATCTTGCTTTTGTTCTTTTGTATTAGCTGCATACCATCAATTAATGACAATCTTCTTTATTTTGATTTTTTTCAAGGTTTAAACATGTAATTCAACATATCTGTTAATCTTACACTTTTACTTACCCATCATACGTAATATAGGGTAAGTCTAGCAATCGCTTTGAAAAAAAAAAAAAAAAAAAAAATTGACAGATTTACACGTTTTGATTCTGGAAAACATATTTCTAGAAAAAAAAAAATTGCCGTCTGTGTGTCTGTCTGTCTGTCTGTTTGTAACCACTCTATCTCCCGAACAAATTGAGATAGAGACTTGAAATTTTGTATTGCATGTACTTAGTATGTAAGAATGGGGCGAAGCCTATTTAATATCAGTAACCTCGATTATCTGGAACTATTTTTTTCAAAAATTCGAAAAATTCATTCTGATGAAAAGTATATAAAAAATTTCGAATTTTATTTTAAGGAATGGACTTAAAAGACAATAAAATAACACAAATTTTGAATAAAGAATGAAGTCAATCGTATTATTAGTTGCAGAGATATGACTAATCCTGTTTTCCACTTTCTTCAATTTTTTATGATTTTATATTTCTTTCAAATTTCAATTCAAAGATATATTTTAATTGGAAATGAGACGCTTAATTTGACGCAGTAAAATGTTAGTTAATAGGATTATTATTTTTGGAGTTATAAGAATGTTTCTTTTATGCAATCCAATACTACTTGAGTATTTTGGCGTTTTATATAATTTATCGAAATTGGTTCATCAACAATTCATTAATAAAATGTATTAAAACTATTTAAAAATGCGTTTAAATTTTATTTTGAAATTGCGGTGCATTCCATAAATAGCTTACACGCGTTTTATTTTCATATTTTATATTATGCATATCCATGATGGGTAAATATTACGGTGGCCTCCCAACGACTAGTTTGTTTATGTAGTTTTAATTTTGTCAGGCTAAAGAAGAAACAATTATTTATTCTTATACTTGAAGGTAGTATAAGATGGAAAAACTGTAATAGTATGGTTATGTTCACTCTAATTTGAATCACAAATATGTCATTGATCTTGAAATTGGCACACACATGTAGAATACAGGATGCCCCAAAATGATTGAAACATGCTTTAATATTTTATCTATTAAAAACTTGTTAAAGCATGCAGAAAATGTCTCTAATAACTTAACGGACACAAAAAACATAAAAAAATCTAAAAAAGTTTTTTACTTAGCAGTAGGACTATTTCATCAAACATAATGATATTTCTTACCTTATCTTTTGCTATTTGCATTGTCTATGTATAGAGTTGTATCTAGGGAAGTGCAAAATTTCAAGATAAAAAGCATTGTGCTTGCCACCAGCTTGAATCCTATCTTGCTGAGTTTATCTGAAAGGATAGATCTTTACAAATGAAGAAGATATGTTTGATGTCATTCCAAAAGCAATTGCTAAACACATTCCACCGAAAAAAATATTTATTGATAGCAAATAGCTTCAATGTTTAGACACAGCTAATATGAAAGTTCCAAATATAATTTCTCATTTGTTGAGATAAATTAATAAACACTTTCAAATAAGTTCACAAATGAATCACATGAAATTTGTCAGTATTTTTATTTTATTTAAAAAATGCAATTTTACTATTTTTGTTAGTACAGAAATAACTAAAATTTTACAATATAAACAATAGAAGTAACTGTCAATGTGTTGAGCATGATAAATATTATTAATCAAGTGAGATTTTAAGGCTTATATGAATAATAATGATAATACAAAAAGCTTTGCTTTTAATGTGATTTTTAAGTACCTGTTTTTTGTTAATGAATGACTTTTGTTAAATGAATATCAAATAAAAACTAATGAATTTTAACTGTGGGTAGGTGCATGATTGTAATTTTGTACACTTTTTTTATTTTATTTTTTTTTAATAGCTCAAGGATTAATAAAATAAGAACTTTATACTTCATTTTTAAAAGACATAACCTGACTTAGAATTGTCGTATTTTTCCATCTGTGACTCTTTTGGGTAACCCTCCACCCCTCTCCTTTCTGCTATTTTATCTTTCAAATCTTTCAACAAAAGTTAACAGTTGGTCGCATTTGACAAATGTGCACAAAATTATGATTCTCAGTTTATTTGTTCTTTCCAAATAGTAAAATTAATAATAAATTCAAACTATTTATTTTGTCATAAAGACAGTGAAGCAGTAGTTATTAGAGTATTTACATAACTAATCTCAAACAGTTTAACAGAAAAGTTGGTCAGTTATTTATAAAAGTTCTTTCTGTCCTGATAGTTACACATATACCAATAATGTGCATTAAATAAAAGAGACAATTTTTAGAGGAGTATATGTGATTATAAATGTTTGAAATGGCATTTTTATTTTTGCACACATTTCTTCCTGTATATTTATGAATGACCTAAATTAACTTAATTAAGTACACCCAAATTTTTAATCCAGAACAATTGAAATCAGAAGTATTATACAATTTATGTGATCTACTTATTTATTTATATAATTTCAGGATATGAAACTGCTAGAGCTCTGGCATATCATGGCTGTGAAGTTATATTTGCTTGTAGAAGTAGAGAAAAAGCTACAGATGCAATGAATATTATTCGTAAAGAAAGAGTGAGTTTATATAAATACTTTCAAATAAATCTATACCTATATTATAAAGAGGTAAAGTTTGTTTCTTTGTAAGGGAACTACTCTGGAACTACCAAATCGATTTCAAAGTAATGATATTAAAATGATGGTGTTTGCCCAGGTTCAAACATAGATTATACCTTATGTTGATGTCAATGATTTTTCTCCTGCCAAAAGGGGTGTGGGAGAAAAAAAAATTAAAAATGAGATTTTTGTGCTTCCGAAAGGCTAAAAAACATGAAATTTAACATATTAATTAATTATAAAATATAAATCATCACTAAGAACATTTTCTAAAAAATTCAAAATTTGAAATTGGTGAAAACTGACAGAAAGTTTTCTAAAAATGTTCTAAATTGTGATATTTATGCTATCATAAATTAACCAATTTCAAAAGTAATAGTTGTAAATTAATGGTGGCAGCCCTTGCTCCAAGATATGCTCTATTTCATATTGATATCACTACTATGTGGGAGTTGCAGCAGCAAAGTTTTAAAAAAATTGTGACGAGTGGAATCCCATCGAATTTGACGAATGAATTGTTTAAAAGACCTGATCGATTTGGTTTTAAAAAAAGCAAAAGTAATTACATTATTGAATCAATATATAATAAATATATTTCCAAACTTAATGTCAAGTTTGCCAGTTACAATTTTGCATGCAAATATTCACACATCTTCAGTTAAAATTGTAATCTGAGTGCTGGCAAAATCCGGAAATTTTACTTTATATGCACTCACAGAAAAATAGTTTTATTTAAAAAAAAAAAAAAAAAAAAAAAAAAATTAATTTCATTTTTACTGTGACAATTTTTTCACTAACTGAAGTCATCTGAAAGTAAAATCTCAATCTCAGTGTCCATAATGAAAAGAAATATTGAAATGTAATATCGTTATGAGTAAAAATGTGAATTTTTAAATAGTGACGTCATTTTCTCTTCAAATGTTTTTTTAAAGTTACTGTTATTAGTAATATGAAAAAGGCATCCGTAATAACATTGTAATTCCCATTTATCTGGTTGCTGAATGACATCATTTTCCTCATTTGAAATTTTTCTTATTTTGCTTTAGACATTAATTTTTATCATAAATTATTTTCTGTTATTTTATTTACATTATTAATATTATTTCTCAGTAAATATTTTTTTTTTTTTTTTACACCTCAATTAGTGCATAATTATACGCAATCATTTTATTGTGGTTAAATTTTACGAAAACAATTAACTTTTTCTTTTAAATGCGAGGACATGTTCACTGATGAAATAAAGCTTCTGACTGGTGGAAAGTGATAATGGAAAATAAATTTTTATTATCGAAAGAAAAGCTAAACTGAGTTGCCACCATTTTGAAGAAATATCGTAAAAAGCATTTAAAATTAAAATATAAAAATGGAAATAAATTAAAAAATAGCTAAAATGGGCAAAACTACAAATAAATAGCTTTCATTTAAAAAAATAATTATCAAAATCGGTTGCATTGAAAATTCAGGGCTGATGACTAAAAAAACGGCCAGGTCTTTTAAATATATAGATTTTTGTGATGCTACATTGACTAGCAACTTGACATTTGGCCTGGTCATTATTTATATGTAAGTGCTTTCCAAGATCAGTTTAAAAAAAAATTCCAAATTAATAAAGGATGAAAATCTAGGAAAAGCATTCTAAATTGTGATTTCTACACAATCTTAGGAAATATCAAACTGATTTCAAAAATAATAGCTGCAAATTGATAGCGACAGTTTCTGTTTCAATATAAGCTGTATTTTATGTTGTTGTCACTAACCCAAAGGTTGTGCTGATACAAAAGAGCAAAAGATACTCTAAATTATGTTTTTTGTACAACTGAGGGGTGTAACATTTTGAAATTTAACATAATAATTACTTTAAAGATGCAAATGCTGTCTAAGAACCACTGAAAGAAAATTCCAAATTTAAAGGATAACATGAACGAAAAGCATTCTAAAATACAATTTTTTATGCAATTTTATGAAATTCCAAACTGATTTAAAATATAATGGTTGCAAATTTTCGATTATAGAACCTGCTCAAACATAAGCTGTATTTTATGTCAATGCCACTATCACCATTGGGTTGTAGGTGCAAAAAACATTCTAAATTGTGATTTCTGTGATACAAAAGAGACTAGAAATTTTAAATATGACATAGTAGTTACTTAAAAAGTATAAATGTTCTCTAAGAACAGTCAAAAGTAAATTCAAAATTAAAAAATTGTAGTCAGAGGGAAAGAATGAAAAGTGTTCTAAAACATTCCTAAATTATGATTTCTCTGCAATGTCAGGCAATAATAAGCCAACTATAAAAGTAATGGTTGCAAATCAATGGTAACAGTCTCTGATCCTATACAGTCTATATTTTATGCCGGTGCCAGTACCATCTGGGATTGCAGGTATTCAAACTTTTTAAAAGAGAATTTTAAAACTTTCTAAATTATATTTCCATGTCATGTTAGAAAATATCAAATTTATTTAAAATTAATGGTGACTGTCCCTTTCCTGTTTCAACACAGGCATTTTAGGTGGATGCCACTACCCCTAAAGAGATTGTAGACCTTTAGACTAGAAACTTGGAATTTGACTAATTTGATATGATAATCAATTTTATGATGTAAATACATACAAAGAAGATAGTTTCTAAAAAAAATAAAAAACTTCAAATGAATAATAAAATAAGTATATGAATAGAGCATAAAAGTTTCAAAATATTTTCTAAATTATCATTTATTGAAAATTAGCTTTAGTTCTTCCTATTATTTTAATTTTCATTTCAGAAAAATGCAGTGTAATGATGAAACTTAGTCAAACTGTAGCTTAAATGATAATTTTTGAATTATTTCTAAAAATAAAAAAATTTTCTAATAAAAATTAGTCATACAAATATCATTTGGCATATTTCAATTATTACGTGAGCAAAGCTGCAGGGTTTACAAGTAATATATAATTGAAGATGTTGTTTAAAGTTGTTTTTATTATTGTCAAAACATCAAATGAAATTTTACTGTTGAGGCAAAAAATCTTTTATGTGTGTGTGTGTTTGAATGTTCCGTGATTAATTATTGCAGGCATATAATTAGCTTGATATTTTATTGATAAATTGGTGGAATACGTGTAATCAACTATATATATATATATATTTGCTTAGTTTGGTTCATTCATTTCAAAGATATAGAACATTCCCTTTCCTATATTATACAGTAAATTCTCTTAAATCCACAACCCTAAAATCTGTAATTCTCTAAAATCCACACACAATTTACAGATGTAAACAATGAAACTTTCAATTGAGATGTAGAGAAAAAATTTGACTCTTTTATTTTTATATCAATTCTATTTATATTTTAATCTGTAATTTTTGTTAATATTACTGAATTCAATTTGTTTCATTAAAGAACAATAAATTTGTTTCTGAAATAATTCATGATATCACTGGTAATCACTATCTTTTTCCAAATGTATTTATGTATTAATCAAGGTTTTTTAAATTATTAAGGCTGACTAAACCTGAAATAAATCTTTCTTATTTCATGATTTTGATGTAAATTAGTAGTGCACCTTTATGAGGCAAGTTTAATTGAATAATTTAGGAAAAGTGCATCTCATCATTAATATTTAACTTAATTATTTTAATATTTTACTAAATTTAAGCATTAATTATATTGATTTACTATTTAAAAAATGTAAACATAGCAATGACCAGAAATATGCAAAATTCTAAAATCTGCACAACTTCTGGTTGCAAGCTGTACAGATTTGAGGGAGTGTACTGTATTACTTTTCTATAGAAATTAAGCCAATCTTAAAATTTTATCATTAAACTTAAAAGAAAAATGCCACATTTGAATAATTGGTTTAAACATTAAATTATGAATGCTGAATTTTTGAAACTGTGATCTTAAATTAATCTGATCGTTTTGAAAATTCGCCTATATATTTATTAAATGTTTGAAATGTATAATTTTTTGGGAAATTTTATCCTTCAATTCAAGAAATATAAAACATTTTAATTTCTCTTTTTTTTTTTTTTTTCTCTCCCTTTTTCATTGAATTGTTGCCTGTCAACTATATTTCATCACATGTGAAAATAGAGAATTAAAGAAATTCACACTAATTTAACACAACATTGTTTTAACTAGGGATGTACTGAATATTCAGTATCTATTCAGTATTCGGCCTATTCGACCATGTTACCGAATCTTCGGTTAGGCCAAATATCAAACTATTTGGTTAAGCCAAATATTTGGCTTGGCCGAATATCAAAGTATTCGGCCGAATCCAATACTTAATAAAGCCTTTTAAAACACATTTTTTAAAACTTTTCACAATTTCTACTTTTAACTGTCAATTTATAAGTTTATTTAAAATAATTAGAAAGAAAATCATATTTAAATAAAATAGAATGTTTATATATTATTTATTTGCTGTTTGTAAAGTTTAACGTAAGAAAATTAACCATGAGAAGGATTAAAATGGTGATTTATTAAGATTCTCCTTAGGAATAAATGATGCGAGTGCGGATGCAAGTTTCTAAATTTTATTTAACGAATACTCTGTTTATTGCTTTTCCCAAATAAAAGTCCTTAAACAAGAAAGAAAAACTTTTGAGATTAGTAATAGCTATCAAGGCAGACAATTTTTGTTCATGAAACCATAATGATAATCAACTTATTGAATCATAAGTACATTGTATTTTGTATTTCATCTCACTCTTGGACGAACTTGTGTTTTTGTTTGTTGCATTAACAATAAATAAGATACCATTACTAAATTTTCAACTCACATGCTTTGATTTCTGTAAAATATGATATGATGGGAAAGATGGAAAATGCCACCATTCATAAGAAAAGAACTAGACATTTCTGAGCTAGACATTCATTTATTCAGAATTAAGTTGAAAGTATACTTTATATTGAAAAAAAAAAAAATCTGCCTTGAGTTATTTAAAAAGAACAATTATTAGACTGTACAGTGTTTTTCTTCAACCATTTTTTCATTATTTTTCTTTCATTTTAAAATGTTTGTTTAAATTTGTAGAAGAAATCATGAAATGTAAAATTTTATTAATTAAAAAAGTCTCATAATTGTGCTTTTTAAATAAAAAAAAGGTAGATTTTTTTTTCAACACTAAATATTCTTATAAAAAGCTCTTGTTTATCAAAATATAAGTTTCTCTTATTAAATATTATGTAAAATTGTTTTTAAAAGTAAGATTTTAATAACTTTAAACTTTGAAATATAAAAAGTATTTGGAAAGCCGAATATTCAGTACTCGGTTGAATAATTATTAATCGGCAGGCCGAATATTCGGTATTAGGCCCAACAATTACTATTTGGCTTGCCAAATATTCTGTATTCAGTTCAGCTGTCGGCTGAATATTTGGTATTCGGCCAAAATCATTATTCGGTGCATCCCTAATTTTAACAAAATAGCTGATTTTGGGGCATTTAAACTTTTAATATACTTTTCTATTGAAATAAATTTGGATTCATTTTAACTACAATCAGTGGCGTAGCTAGCGGGGGGCAGAGGGGGCGGTCCGCCCCGGGTGTCACCCTCTGAGGGGTGACACCCAATCTTTATTTGCAACTAAAAAATGTTATCTTATTATATTTTGGAAAAGAATTCTGAAATAAAATGAGATTTTAGCACACGACGCAATGGCGGATCTAGGGGGGGGGGGATGGGGCGATCCCCCCCCTTGGGCCCATAAAGGTTTTCAAACCAACATGAGAGATCTTCATGGAATAAGACTTGGGGTGAAGCTCAACGCCGGCACGGCCCGCGCCAATTTATGAACCAAGCAATAGCGGAAGGGGTGATCGCTCCCACTTGGGCCCATAAAAGTTTTCAAACCAACATGAGAGATCTTCATGAAATAAGACTTATGTTGAAGCTCAAAGTCGCGCGGCTCGAATCGGGCCAATTCATGACTCAGGCATTGGCGGATCTAACATGGGGGGGGGGGAGATGGCGAAGGGGTGATCGCACACCCTAGGGTCGGGCTGGGTTAGGTCTTCTGACTTTTAGAGCTGGGCCGTGTCCTGATCTTTATTTTTCTGATGATTTGGGTCGGGCCAGACTTGTTTTTCTTCCATGTCGAGTCCTACCTGGAGTCAGTCTTCCTAAATGTCTGTATTAGAGATGAGACAGTGCTCGGACCTGGACACATTTTTTCTGAAACCTATAAATTTTATTTATCAATGAATAGAGAATATTAAAAGAACTCCCCCCCCCCCTTAAACATTATTTATTCCTTTTCAAATCACTGTATTAACATTTTGATTAGAATGAAGGGAAAGCAGAAATTGTGTTTTTTTTTTTTCTGTTTTAGCATTAGAATGCTATTTTAAAAGTAAATTATTAGTCACTTCTACAAACCTATTTTAGCCATTTCCGACGATGTCCTGGCACCAACAAAAAAGCGGAAATAATGAATTTTTCTGTAGTTTGGTTTTTATCTGTAGCAGAGGTTATTTTGCAATAGGGTTGTTTATTATCATTATTATTTAGACATTTAATGGGAAGAGGATATTTTCTTCCAGTTTTAGTTTGCTTTTGGCGCATACCTTAGATGACTATTGTACACAGCGTACACAGGTCGTAATTGCTTTTCATATGGAAATAATTTTAGCGATTGTTGCTTTTTTGTGAATTTGGACGATGCTGAAGTTGTTACTCTGCAATTTACGAAGTCATTTTTGGTCATAAGTAAATTTAATTTCCATATTATTCAGATAGAAATCAATTGAACAGTGTTTCCTTTATTTCTATAAAAGCATCGGAATTTAAAAGTTTTAATTTAATGTTATTGTCTGGGTTATGCCTATCCCAAAAGATTGTTATGAGGAATGAAATGGTTACAGTTAAAAATGTGCCCTTTTTTATAGAAAATTGATATATGTTGTTCAATTCGATAAATAATCGACAATAACTTCTACATGTTTTATGCATTTATTCATGAAACACACTTCATTAACATGTACATAATATTTTTTTATTAAAGGAGACAAAATGTGAGAATTTTTTTTATGTATAAAGTACATTTTTATTTTATACCAAACTTTTCGTTTGATAATATTAAATTTAAATTTTCGTTTAAGAGTAACATTTCAATGTAAAATGTAATTTAAAAATTATAATTTTTTGGAACATTAAAAAAAAATTATTATGCATTTTTTTTTCTACTGTATGCTTTCGTTATCGGGTTTGGGCTGTGATGAAGCAAAATGTTTCGGGTTTGGGCGGGCTCAGATTTAAAATCGTCGAGCTCGGTTGGGACCTAATTCTGATAAAAGTCTGAAAATTCTGAAAAAGATCCATTCGAACTCATGTCTTGTCTGTACTGATCAAAATTTCCAGGTCGAGGCTCGGCCCTGAATAAAAGCTAAATGTTTGTTCCGTGTCCGACCCAGCCTGTATGATAAGCATTATTGGCCCGACCACGATTCGTGCAATTCTTCACTCCGAGCCCAATTTAGACTGGCATCTTATTTGTTATTCGTAAAAAATATATTTATGTTGTACACTTGTTTAGCGAAATCTTAAGAAATACATTTTTAAATATTTGCTTTTGTTCTTATTGTAGAGCTTTACTATTATGATTTATATTATAAGTTGAAGTTAAATCGACCCGCAGAAAAAAAAATTAGTCAACCGGACCCAAACACAACCCACAGAAAAAAAAAAAAAACAGAAGTCAACACGACCAGTAGCAAAATATAGTCAACCGGTCTCAAACCCAACAAGTAGCAAAAGAGAAGAAAATAACC